>JADBJO010000751.1:482500-485000 GCA_016801955.1 Conus betulinus | reverse complement strand
CCAGAAACCTGACACATGTCCCATCAAAGATTCGATTCACCTAAAAAAAAAGACACTATTGTTTATGAAATTTTGTTAATAGTTAGCCTTAAAAACAATTTTCTAAACAGAGTTTTCTCCCCTCCCCCAGTTAAAAGCAGACAACAACAACAACAGTAACCAAAAATTCTGTGTGTGTGTGTGTGTGTGTGTGTGTGTGTGTGTGTGTGTGTGTGTGTGTGTGTGTGTGTGTGTATGCATGTGCATGTGTGTGTGTGTGTGTGTGTGTGTGTGTGTGTGTGTGTGTGTGTGTGTGCACGTTTGTGTTTTTGTGTACATGTGTGTGTGTGTGTGCGAGTGTGCGTGCATGCGTGCGTGCGTGTGTGCTTGTGTGCATGCATGCATGTATGCGTGCATACGTGCATGCATGTGTGTGTGTGTGTATGTGTGTCTCACCTCTCAAGCGGCCAGCCTTCTGGATGATCTGGTTGACCTGTTTGAGGCAGGAGAGCAGCTCCTGGTGGTTGTTGCAGCGGATGGTGTAGCCGTTGATGAGGTCACGGTTCAGGTCAAACAGCTCCACATAGCCCTTCCTCATGCTCCGCCTGTAACAGTAATAACAGTAATAACAGTCATAACAGTCATAACAGTAATAATAGTCATAACAGTAATAACAGTAATAACAGTAATAATAATAGTCATAACACAGCAGTGATAAAGCAACTTGCCCATGCTGCGCCTGTAACAGTAATAATAGTCATAACATAGCAGTGATAAAGCAACTTGCGAAAGGTTCCACACACTGACAATTCACACTTTCATGTACACAAAGGGCTGCTACCTGGGTTACAAGGTAGTGCCGACTGTAGAGCTGCCTGCCAGCACTTCATTCAGTAGTTTCATGTGTCATCCAGTCAATATCGTTCACTCAGTTTCCTTACTTCCTTCATTCTTTCCATTTCTCATGCAGGATGTGTGCTTTGTGTAACATGTCATCCACACCAACGGCCAAACTGGCCTTCTCTTCTGAAAGTTGGTGATGGGATTGTACATGTGTGCAAGATGTGATGCGTGTGTTCACACACGGAACCACACGGTTTACAGTCTCATTTGAAGGACTGTTTGGGAAATGAAGTCAGAACTGATGTTCACTCTTCGAGGGAAAAATCCCCCTGTACCGAAACGGCCTGGTGGAGATTTGAACCCGCAACCCCAGGATCATCAAGATTACCAGTCCAGAGCTCTACCTACTGAACTATTCGGGCCTCAAACTGCAAAACGTTCAACTACGGTTTTTCAAAGAAAAGAAAGATACAATGATGTGTAAACTGGTGCAGCTCCTGATTTGGTCACTGAACAGGTCAAACATTCGTTGTGGCTCATGTCATGTCCGTCAAAAAAAAAACCTGTATGGGCTGTGTGTCTTCTTGGCCTTCAGAGCCACTCTTCTAAGTGATTCAGGTTTGTTTGTATGTTTGTTTGTTTTAAACAGGTGAGGCTGGGTAGAGAGGGAGAGGGTGAGGAGAGGTTGTGGGCGGGGGAGGATCAGGGGGTGAAGATGGGAGTCTGGGGAGGAGTGTGTTGGAAAGGGGCGGGGAGGGGGGGGGGGGGGCTAGTAGGGGGGAGAGGGAGAATCACATCTATACAGCCATTTTCTGCATTCAAAGGAAACAACAACAAAAACTGTGTTTTCTGAGCATTTCTGAAGGACCTGTTTACAATAAATTCCTGGAAGCTATGCTCTTGTTCCTGGTTAATTTCATGCTTGAAAACACAATGCTACAAATTCTGAGACAGGCATGTATGTAAGCAGTAGAATCATCACTTAGGTTCTATCCAAAGTTGAGATCAGGTTCATATCAATGGGCAAAGAAAAATACACCTGAGTGATGTTTAGATAGAGTGCTGCTTCAGGTTCACTTCAAACACTGGCCCTCCACTCTGTTTGAAAAAAAAATAAACAGTGAGAACGGCTGCTGTGCTTAGTAGTTCTCTTTTGTTTAGAACAATTCCTGTTAAATCAGAGATCAATGAAATTCAATGAATGAAGTTGTCTCCTGATTCCACTAAAGAGAAAGTTCACCTGCAAACATCCAGACCTCTTTTCCCTAAAACTGCTATTAGTATACTATCCAACAAAAAAAAACAGCCACTAGTATACTATCCAACAAAAAAACAGCCACTAGTATACTATCCAACAAAAACAAAAACTATCCAACTACTAGTATACTATCCACAAAAAAACAACCGCTAGTACAGTATAGCCACTAGTATCTAACAAAAAACAAATATTATCCAACAAAAAACCACCAGTAGTATACCATCCAACAAAAAACAGCCACTAGTATACTATCCAACAAAAAAACAACCAGTAGTATACTATCAAACAAAAAACAGCCACTAGTATACTATCCAATAAAAAACTGCTACAAGTATACTTTCCCACAAGAAACAGCCACTATATACTATCTAACAAAAACGTATGCATTTTCCAAAAAGAGGGTGCCCCAAATTCTGAATT
>JADBJO010000751.1:402500-465000 GCA_016801955.1 Conus betulinus | reverse complement strand
GGTTGCCCTCCAGGCCCTGGGGGGCAGGGTTATAGCCTCGCACTGGGGGCACATCAGTGTCAATATGACATGTTACACAGAATGAGAATGAGACGTGTTGCTGTAGATACAAATGGACAGTCATAGAAATAAATGAAAGGGGAGAAAACTGCGAGAGCATGAGAGACAGTGAGCAACAGAGAGAAAGAAAAAAGGTCAAAGGTTGAGAAAAGAATTGGAGAGATTAAAAGAAAGTGCCAGCCACCCCCATCCACACACACACACACACACACACGCATGCTCAAACACAAGCGTGCACTTGGACGCCCATGCACATGCATACATACACACATATCATCCACACACACACACACACATACACACACACATGCACGAACACATGCATAACATCCACACACACACACATACATCCATACACCTACACTACATATTACACACACACACATGCACAACATACATGCATGCACACACGCACGCACACACACACACACACATATGCACGAACACATACATAACATCCACACAAACACACACACACACACCACACACACACACACACACACACACACACACACACACACACACACACACACACACACATGTGAGCTTTACCTTCCCCATCCACAGACACACAGACCAGCTGCTCCACTGACGATGTAGCGTCCATCCTGTAGTCTCCCTGTCACCACACAAACAGACCTGACGTACAAACCAGCAGCAGTGGCCCGGTGGTTAGCTTCAAAGACAACAGACAAATGGTTCCATGTTCACACCCTATCATAATCATTGTTTTCTTTAGTCAACTAAAAGCCTGCATTGTTGAAAACTTTTCAGAGTAAAAACACAAATAATGTGCTGTAAAAGGAAGGAACAAATAAGTTACTAACAGAAACAGTGCGTTTCCACCTACCGGTCTTCTTCAGGCAGGACAGATTACATTAAAAACAATGAAAACCAAGGATGAACAAACTGTGCTTATCTCTCTGATCTGGATGTGATCTTGGGTGAACAGCTAAAAATACACAAAAAGAAACTGAGGAGGCGACAGGATGAAGGGGAGACGATACAGATTTGAATACACAATAACAGTATTATAATCATATAATAATAATGCGAACAATAACCATAAGACTTTTCTTCTTTACAGACGCCCATGGAACATGGCAAAAACTCTTTCAGGATTGGACAAATCTGAAATCTGTGAGTTCCATTCCTCTTGCCAGAGGTCTTTGGCATAAGCCTGGGTTTGGGGTTTCAGATCAGTGTGAGGGATAGATAACCTGCTCAACTCTTTCTTTGTGGCACTCTTGGCAAGTTGATCAACCCCCTCATTGCCTTGAACGCCCACATGGCTGGAAGCCCTGGCAAAAACTATGTTGCATCCATCGGATTTCAGAGAGGTGTACAGTTAGATTAATTTCAGTAGCTGAGGATGACTGAGGTTATGGCTTGCAATGGCCTGTACTTGAAAGAAAAACCACAGTAAAAAAATGGGGTGGAAAGATAAGTCAGTGAAGAACAGATCCATAAAGACAGTAAACAAAGGAGAGAAGACAGAAAAAAGCTGTGTAAATACATGAGGTAAATCATGAGCAGTACGGCAGTGTGTCTGTGGGCCAGAAAGAAGACAGAAGAGCTGTAACAAATACATGAGGTAAATAATGAGTAGTGTGTTAATGTGTCTGTGGGGGCCCATCTGCAGTCTTCTATTTAAACCAACTGTTCTGCACTTCAACCATCTCCAACACAACATGAATCATGCCAAAGTCCTGACACTCTGGCCATCACAGAGTGACATGTTCCAGTGCACCAGGAGGAATCCCATCTCCTGCCAGACTACACATCACACAGGTCAAAGTCCTGGCACTCTGGCCATCACAGAGTGACATGTTCCAGTGCACCATGCAGGAATCCCATCTGCCAGAATCCCATCATCTTCAAAGTCCTGCACAGACCGGGGAGCCTCGTCCCCTGGACATCAACATCCAAACCGGGGAGCATGTGCCTGGACATCAACCCAAACCACACAGGGCGGTAATACCCACCACACAGGGCGGTAATACTCTCCAGACACTCTACCATACTACTAATTATTTACCTCAAGCATATATTGCACATATACTGTCATCCTTGTTCTTACTGTCATTGAAGTCAAATCATTTTTATCGTTGTTTTTCGTTATTATCATAATTATTATCAACATCATCCTTTTTACTACTCAAACTGATCTCTCTCAAGAATCAAGTAGCGATCTCCACTGAAGGTAATGCTCTGGACGATGACAGAGTAGAACAACACCACCGACCCCATGACAAGACAAGCTGTGCCTGAACAAGTCCTGTACAATGCCAGCATACAAGCAGATCTGCCTAAATGTGTCTGTTCCTCCCACACCAGAACATTTCCCAGTCCTTACTTTGACAATGCCAGCAACAGCCTGGGTGAAATTGTCCTTGAAGATGACCTCCCCTGTTCTGTCACTTCTGGCGTCAATCTGGAACCAGAGAAGTCGATGATGATGCGGCAGTCACTTGAAATCAAAGGAGAAAAGTGGAAAGAAAAATTGCATGTACACACACACACACACACACACACACACACACACACACACACACATATATAGACACACACACACATACACACACCACATCCACACACACACACACACACACACACACACACACACACACACACACATGCACATAGACACACACACACACACATACACAAACACACCACACACACACACACACACACACACAAACATACACACACCACACACACACACACACACACACACATGCAAACACACACACACACACACACACACACACACACACACACACACACACACACACACACACACACACCTTGCCGTTACTCCATCCTGTAATGAGCTCTTCAACTCCATCAGAATCCAGATCATAACCTTGAATGGAGATTGCTTGGTTCTTGGACTGCAAAAAAAAAAACACATTCAGCAGTCAACAGTAAATCACTAAAGCAATCAACTGATCAAATAAATATTGGCATGTATCCCAGCTGCCGCAAAGCAGATCTGGACAAACTGATAAACTAGCACAAACAAGTGAACAGCATTACTGTACGTGATTCCAAGCTCAAAAACACACATACACATGTGTAATCTAGCACAGAAACACATGCACACACACACACACACACACAACATACATGCACATGTGCGAGCAAACACACACACACACACACATACACACAGACATATACATACACACACACACATACACACACACACACACATTACACATGCAAACACATGTGCATGCATACACACACACACACACACACACGCACACACAAACTTGCACATATGCAGGTAGCAAACACACACACACACACACACACACACACACACACACACACACACACACACACACACACACACACACAACTTCTACAACCATCACAAACCCAAATCAGAACACAGGGGCTGACCTTGATTCTCCAGTATCGTGTAGCACGGTCGTAAACGCCAACAGTCCCATTGGCTAAAGCATAACCAAAGCGACTGTCTTGCATCTTACACAACGACGTGATGGTCTGCACGGACAAATGCATTTTCCTTTTTCACCGTGCATTCAACAGGCACCATCCTGACAAATGATTTGACTGCAGCAGTGACCGATATGAAAACAAAATGACCATGTGAGACTGACGAGTAGCATGTGATGGTCTTATAACTCATGGGTAAGGGACTTACAAGTTTTACAAAAGAAAAAATAAAATAAAAAAGAAGAAAGAAAATTCTGATCATATACATAACATTTAGGCTTGTATGAGAAGCTATTCCTCTGACAGATGAAAGCTTTCTGATTCCCCACCGATGACATCAATAGATCATCTTCTTTGGTGGGGCTAAGTGTGAATGCTACAGCCAGATTTGTTGATGCAGATATGGGTCTCTCATGTATGAATTCATGTCCATATCTGCCAGAACGTGTGTTGGTCTCCAGCCCAGACAGGGCCTAGTGTGGTGTGCTGGACCATGGTGAAAAAGAGTGCTATTCTGGGCATGCACATACCTGTGTTCTTCTTCATTCCTTCATGAAATACTCGACCCTTTAGCATGCCACAATAAAAAAAAAAAAAGAAAGAAAAGGAAAAAGTAAACTTTACTTACACAGTTTGGTTAACGCTGGAAAGGGGTTTAATTTCACACATCTAAGCATTCATATTTGAATACAGAGTATTTTACCTTGCGCTCCAGACAAACTGGAAAAACTGCAGCTCGGGTACACATTTACTCTACAAGTGTAATGATGAAAACACAGATCAATGTTCTAAAAGGAGAAAAGCATACCTCAGTTTCTGTCATTTCTGCCATGATTTCATCCTCTTTGAACACACGGATGTCAAAATCTTCAGATCCAACAATCAGCTGAAAAAAGAGAATGATGGGTAAGAACTTGCACATTTCTTTGTTCATGCCTGTATATATAACAAAGCATATCTCTTTGTTCATGCCTGTATACATAACAAAGCATATCTCTTTGTTCATGCCTGTATACATAACAAAGCATACCTCTTTGTTCATGCCTGTATACATAACAAAGCATATCTCTTTGTTCATGCCTGTATACATAACAAAGCATATCTCTTTGTTCATGCCTGTATACACAACAAAGCATATCTCTTTGTTCATGCCTGTATACATAACAAAGCATATCTCTTTGTCAATGCCTGTATATATAACAAAGCATATCTCTTTGTTCATGCCTGTATATATAACAAAGCATATCTCTTTGTCAATGCCTGTATATATAACAAAGCATATCTCTTGTTTTTATGCCTGTATATATAACAAAGCATATCTCTTTGTTCATGCCTGTATATATAACAAAGCATATCTCTTTGTTCATGCCTGTATACATAACAAAGCATATTTCTTTGTTCATGCCTGTATACATTTTTACCAACAGCACTGGTCCTGTTCTTAATGTCTGTCTGTTGTCACAGGCCACGGGCTTTTCTTCAGTGAATTATTATGTGTATGCACGGCCTTTTTAATTCACTTGTGAGTGTGTGTGTGTGTGTGTGTGTGTGTGTGTGTGTGTGTGTGTGTGTGTGTGTGTGTGTGTGTGTGTGTGTGTAAGTATAAGTGAGTGTGTGTGTGTGTGTGTGTGTGTGTGTGTGTGTGTGTGTGTGTGTGTGTGTATAAGTGTGAGTGTGTGTGTGTGTGTGTGTGTGTGTGTGTGTGTGTGTGTGTGTGTGTGTGTGTGTGTGTGTGTGAGTGTGTGTGTGTGTGTGTGTGTGTGTGCATGAGAGAGAGAGTAAGTATATTCAAATAAAACAGACTAAACTCTAAACGCAAAAGCTGTTTAGCAGGGAAAGGATGATGGGAAATATAAATTGAGCAGATCTGAACAATAGTAATGATGGTAATTGTAATGGTGTTCATTTAGGTTGCCTTTGGCTCTTTGCTCTCCCTCTCTTTCTCTCTCAAAGACACACACACAAACACACAAACACACACACTCTTTTTTTTTTTTCTTTTTTTTTTCTGTCCCAACCTCTGCACCACCTCAGAGGCAGTGCACCCACACCGCTCATTCCGATACCCTGTCCACAGCTACAGCCCGGTCGGCCCCGCAGCAACCCCGGCACCGGCAATCACAGGGAGCAGCCAATGTCAAGCCGTCAAGAGGCAACCCACCGGAGGAGACACTGCAGTGGCGCCTGTTCTGATCTAACATACGCAGGACACCACCTACTAAGCCCCCTACTGACGACAATAATTGCTTAGTCGCGGAGCCGGCGTGAGCGAGCTCTCCCCCCGGAGGACGCCACCACGTCTGTCCCAACGACAGCCCCCATGGACTCGCCGATATCGGTGACCCCGACGGAACCAAACCTAGACCACAGACATGGAGAGGACATCGAAACTGAGGTCACCATGAGAGCAGGGCATGAAGGGCCACAGAACTTGAGACATTTTTTTTTTTTTTAAATGCTGATCGATGAGAATGAGGATGATTAAGATGATGCTACGGATTTTCCATTTCGGTCTGAGACTACATGACAGGGCTGTACTCTATGCTTCCTTTCATAATATATCCCGGCATCAACCAGGCTCGAGAGATACAGGCACCTGCAGTGTTGGTCAGGAAATTTGAGCAACACTCTCAGAAACGCATCCATTAGTGGATGAAACTCGACTGTGTGGTCCCAGTCTTCCCAACTGAGCCCGTAGCAAACTCAACTCTGGGTAGGAGCTGGTCGGGGCAGAAAAACCCACATGACTCTGATGGGATTCGAACCCACGACCTCCCAGCCGGGAGTCCGCGACGCTAACCACTTCGCCACGTGGCTGGTCACACACACTCTTGCGTGCACGCACACACACACACACGCACACACACACACACACACACACACACACACACACACACACACACACACACACACACACACACACACACACACACACACACTACACACACACACACAAACACACACACACACACACACACTACACCCACACTACACACACACAACCACTACACACACACATACACACACACACACACACACACACACACACACACACACACACACACACACACACACACATGCACACACACACACACACACACACACACACACACACACACACACACACACACACACACACACATGCACACATTTCCTGTGTGGACAGAAGATTCCCATGACACGATTTTAGACTTTTACCTCATTCTGACCATTCCCGTTGAAGTCCACCAGTTCACATAAACACTACACACACACACACACACACACACACACACACACACACACACACACACATTTCGGTATGGACAGCAGATTTCCATGAGATGATTTCAGACTTTTACCTCATTCTGACCATTCCCGTTGAAGTCCACCAGTTCCAAAGAGCAAACGTTGTCACCCGTCACCTACAGACAACAATGTAAATTCAATCTGTCTCCTACAGACAACAACAATGTAAATTCAATCTGTCTCCTACAGACACACACAAATGTAGAATCAATCCGTCACCTACAGACAACAACAATGTAGAATCAATCCGTCACCTACAGACAACAACAATGTAGAATCAATCCGTCACCTACAGACAACAACAATGTAGAATCAATCTGTCACCTACAGACAACAACAATGTAGAATCAATCCGTCACCTACAGACAACAATTAAATTCAATCTGTCACCTACAGACAACAACAATGTAGAATCAATCCGTCACCTACAGACAACAACAATGTAAATTCAATCTGTCTCCTACAGACAACAACAATGTAGAATCAATTCATCACCTACAGGCAACAACAATGTAGAACCAATCCGTCACCTACAGACAACAACAATGTAGAATCAATCTGTCACCTACAGACAACAACAATGTAGAATCAATCCGTCACCTACAGACAACAACAACGTAGAATCAATCTGTCACCTACAGACAACAACAATGCAGAATCAATCCGTCACCTACAGACAACAACAATGTAGTATCAAGCACGCTCAGCGACAGACAACCGCCTTATCTTGGGAAGTGAGGGGAGGAGGGGGGGGGGGGGGGGGGGGGCAACGCCAGAGAGAGGGAGGGAGAGAGGAAGCTGTCAAAGGGGGAGGGAGGGGAAAAGAAGGGGGAAGGGAAAGAGAGAGTGACAGGGAGAGGAGGGAGGAGTGGGGGAAGAGGATGGGGCATGACTTCCATGAAATAGTATTTTGCTGCATATAATGTATGTGTGTGTGTGTGTGTGTGTGTGTGTGTGTGTGTGTGTGTGTGTGTGTGTGTGTGTGTGTGTGTGTGTGAGTGAGTGAGTGAGTGTGTGTGTGTGTGTGTGTGTGTGTGTGTGTGTGTGTGTGTGTGTGTGTGTGTGTGTTGTGTGTGTGTGTGTGTGTGTGTGTGTGTGTGTGTGTATGTGTGTGTGTGTGTGTGTGTGTGTGTGTGTGTGTGAGTGTGTATGTATGTGTGTGTGTGTGTGTGTGTGTGTGTGTGTGTGTGTGTGTGTGTGTGTGTGTGTGTGTGTGTATGTGTGTGTGTGTGTGTGTGTGTGTGTGTGTGTGTGTGTGTGTGTGTGCATCTCTGTGTGTGCATGTGCGTGCATGCGCGAGCAGCATGCATGCATGTATGTATATGTGCTTGTGGGTGTGCATGTAAGAAAGAGTATCTTTGTTGGGAGGCTCATCAAATAAATCTAAAGAGAAAAAACTGCTCCCTTAAAAAGATTTTACCACTTCAATGAGTGTCGAGTGACAGGCTTCACAGTTACATCTTTAGACCTGAATTAACCACAAAGACAAAAAACTTCACCCTGCAAAGTTTGATCAGCTGCACCACCATTCAAAAGTCTTGCCCTTTCATTTTTTTTAGTCTGTTTTCCTCTTTTTCTTTCGTTTTTTTTTTCCCAAAGGGTAGACAACTACAACAATAAAAAGAAACAAAAAGTAGACACTGACTGTCCAGTATGCCTCGTCTCCCTTCTGGTCGTAGCCCTGGATGGAGCAGTTCCCGCCAACAATGGCGATGGGACTCTCGATACTGCCAAGTTGTCCCACCACAATGGCGTTGGCGCCATCAGGGGTCTGTCAATCCACAGACAGTTACAACACCAGCACGACATTCAGTCCAGGTATCAGAATCATAATCATAATCAGATGGAGCAATTCAACCAGTGAGTAATGTTACTCATCACAAAATTGGCAAAAACGACTGAAACTTTTCTCAAAGTTCCAAAAGAAAGTTGTTGTTTTTTTTGCTTATAGGCATTGATAATACTAAAGGAAACTATCCAGGATATGTACAGATTCATATTTTTTGTTTAATTTGATAATCGAAAGATTAGCAAACACAACCCCTGGCAATCAGGATGATACAGTTCTGTTTGCTTGATAACAGATGAAACTGAAAGCAGTATTTCAATTTATTCACAGATGAATACACATATGCACATACAAAACAAACCAAAACACACACACACACACACACACACACACACACACACACACACACACACACACACACACACACACACACATGTGCAAGCATGCACATACATACATGTTCACACACACATGCATGGGACACGCTACACAGAAACTCACATCCTTATAGAAAATATCCCTATTTCTATCCACGTCGTATGCCATGACGTTAGTCGCCGTGCCAACCACAAGTGTCTCTTTCGGTGAGTCATCTTCCAGATGACCTGCTGCCAAGGACACGACCTGCTGGTTGATGTTGAGGAGGTTGATGTCGGACGGCTCTCCAGCCCTGCCAGTGTCCTCCTGGTTTTTCAGGTAGGGACTGTGGATCAGGACCTGGTGATGACACCACAGAAAAAGTCGGAACATTTCACAGGACATCAATTAACGACATTTCAACTACAGAAGAGTGCCAATTAAGGGGAGGAAAAAATATGGACCCAAAAAAACTGGGTAAAAGAAGATGGAAAAACTAATACGTATTGCTCATAGCGAATAATATATACTGAAGAGAAATGTGTGAGTGTGTGTGTGTGAGAGAGAGAGAGAGAGAGAGAGTGTGTGTGTGTGTGTGTGTGTGTGTGTGTGTGTGTGTGTGTGTGTGTGTGTGTGTGTGTGTGAGAGTGAGTGAGTGTTCCTGAGAGAGAGAGAGAGAGAGAGAGAGAGAGAGAGAGAGAGACAGACAGACAGACATAGAGACTGAGAGAAAATGAAACCGTGTGTTGTGCATTTATATCATATCATATCATATATCACATAATTTTAAATTATACTACTTTATATTATAGTATAGTATAGTACATTATAAGACATTATAGTATATTGTAATATATTAAATCATATGCAGTATCATAGTGTATTTATAGCATGTCATATCATATTGCTATATTCCCCTAGTCCCCCACTTACCACCCTCTTTGCCTTTGACATATTTCAAATCCATCAAAGGAAAAAAAAAAAAAAAAAAAAAAAAAGTATGATCCCAGGTTTGAACCACGGCCTTTGACTCTTCAGTCTGATATTCTGCCACTTGAGCTACTCAGCATGACAAAAGTTATGGTGTATTTAATCTATATGAAGGCTAGTAGTAAAGTGTCCTTTGAATCGCTTCAAATGCCAACAATTCATCACTTCGCCATATGGCATCAATACAATCATGAATGTGACTTGTGTAAGATGATTTGCTCTTGATGCTCCCACAATGCTACAGAGTTGCCACACCAAATCTAGAAAAGACCAAACTGAAACTGTGGACCTGTATAACAACAACAAAGACAGACGACACTGAACACAGGCATACAAACAGACAGGGCCTGCTCCACACATCAGATAAGGCGTAAAAAAAAATCTTATGTTACATTGTGATATATTATAATATCAAAACTACAGAACAGAACTTTAAATATACATCCCCTTTTTCAATCCTTTCAATTTATTCACTCATTCATAAATCGACTCATTCATCTATTTGCTCATTTCAACCAACCTTTCCAGCTGTGGTACCGCAGGTCAATGATGGATGAACTCCGTCAAATCTGCCAATGGCAACAGTGCGAGGGCTGACCTTGTGGTTCAGCTTCAGGGTGAAAATTGGAACCAGCATGGCTGCAGGTGGTTGTCTTCCCTCTGTTCACACTTGGAGCGTAAGTGTTATCTCCCCTCAGACAGTGCCAGCGATGACTTCAGTGTCCCCTGCCCAGCAGCTGCCTCATTTGGCTGTGGAGAATCCTGTCTATGAAAACATAACAAAATCTGGCCGTTGGTTCAGGATTTTTTTTCTCTACTCTTTTTCTTCCTTCATATGACCCACATCATTTTACCAATGGTTTTGTCGTAGTTTAGGGAGATTCACGAAGATTGCGCTGTTGTGAGGATTTGGAAACATTTTCACAACTCCAACTGAGCCAGTCTGATTTCCTTGGAGGTACCCGGGGTCAAGCCCCTACCAGCAGTGCCTCAGCCTCCATAGCCGCTACTTGGCTAGGTCCGAAAGAGGTGGGGGGGAGGGGGGGGGAGGGGGGTTGATGGTGAATAAGTAGTAGGAGGGGGTGGGACAGGAGTAGAAAAGTGACTGGGAAGGATGGCAGGGGAGAGGGTGCGATAGTAGGGAATAGTGGTGAGGTGGAGGGTAAGGGGGGAGGGTTGAGGGTGATGGGGAGGGGGGGGGGGTAGTTCTAGAGATGGGAGGCCAGCCTGGACCTGAAGCAGTCCAATGACTCGGCCGTATCTCAGCCATATTTCGAGTAGAAATCTCAACCTTAACTTCGTCTCAGCCATATTTCGAGTAGAAATTCAACCTTAACTCTAAATTAAACAAAGATTTCGTGTGAAATTAGCTGTACAAATGATTAATTTCAGTGTTAAATGCTCTTGTTTGAGTCTAGTTTGCTTTTTCTGTTGCTGCTCTCATCTGCCCGCTGGAGGTGCCCTAGAACTAAAGTTCTGCTTTGCTGAAAAACTTACAGGCTTAATGAAGTCATAGACATAATTTTTCTTCAACATACTAAATGTACATAGATTCGTGTTCGTGTGCAAATTTCTGTTCATGATAATCAGATCATTCTAAACTAGTTTTATACCCACCACCGTACTCGTAAGCAAGGTAAACAAAAGTATGTCTACCGGTAGCGGAAGTGGATAAAGTATCGGAGCAATTTTTTTGGTACGCTGAATTTCTAAATTTTCATGTCTACTTGTGTATATATTCATCTTTGTTTTTTCATATATATTTTGGTAATAATCTCACACAAATATTTTTGTATCAACACTGAAGCTAGTCATTTGGTGCGGTATTGCAATATGGTTGCTTCTGTTGACGAAAGCAACGATTGGAAATGAAGGATGGTTTTTGGCTACTGAAGCGTTTATTTTTGTGTTGTTTTTGGTATTCTACCAAAGGCCACACTGATGTGGATACGAAGCACAATCCAAGCGGCTGTCTCGTCTCTTGGCTCTCTTAACAGGTATGCATCACGCGTGCGATAGAATGTTGGTTTGGTCACGATCAGAAGGTTAACACTGCCATCAACATGATCATCGCGATCACAAGCAATGACAATGTCATCTGCTACTGTCTTATCATGGGATATACCAAATTAAGCCAGTGAGAGAAAGTTTATAGTCTGTTGACGGAAAGACGTTTTCTGCACTCGTTGTTGACCTTTTTCGTCAACAGATTATTTGTTCATTACGAAAAAAGTAATAGTTGCGAAGTTTGCTTGATGATCATGATGATGATGGTGTTGATGATGCCTTGCAGTTGCACTGTTGATTTCTCAAATGCTTATTAACGTATGTTGGACGTTGTTGTCTGATCCAGTGACGTTTTTCATTCTCCAAATGAAAATTACATATCTTTTAACTTAAAAACAAAATTATTCTAGATGAAATAAAAAATAGAACATTGGCAAAGCAAAAAAAAAAGGGTAAATATCAATAAATAAAAAATAAACAAAAGAAAAAAAAAAAAAAGAAGCATGGAAAATGCCCCGAATGATTAATGAAATACTCATATTAAATTAAAAGAGAAAAAAAATGTAAGACAAACAGTGATCTCTTATATGATACTCAGAGTTGATGAAAATAATCTGATATCATAAGTAACAGCAAGAAAGAGAAGTACTTCAGGCAGTGATCTACAGGTGTTAGACTCATCACCCAACCAGATGACTCAGCCTTAGAAAGCTTTCTCTTAACATTTGCTTTCAGCCATAAGATATCTCACTTAGTGTGTGGTGAGGATGATTTGAGCACTACTTATGTTGGTAGTGAAATATGGCCTGGAAACTTGGTAGACAATCAGAAAGTGTGTAAGGATGATTTCATTTGAACAGGGGCTGAACCCTTATCATTCACGTGTGTTCAGTTGTTGACATGAAGGTCAAGATTAGAGACTAATTGTATGTTGTAGTGACAAACAAATCTGAAATGCCTATATTTAGCAAATTTTTTGCTAACCATCAGTGCAGACACCTTCTCCACTGCATTATTATTTCTGCAAGAGTTTTGACATGATCACTTTATCAGTTTATGATGTTAGAGGAGGAATTTCCCAGTTTGATGTCTATGTCTGAATACTTGTGACCATGTCAAACTCATAATCCTCTCCTCATTCCCCTTCAGTATTGCTAATGCTGCGCCTGTGTAGGGCTCTTTTAGCCTTACAAATAGTTCCTTTACTAGTTTTAGCCATACATATATACAAAGGAAGAAACCAGAAGTAGCTCTGTGTTGCCTACTGAAGAACTAAGACTACTGAACGTAATTACTATCAGACCCTAAAAGTTGGCTGAAGAGAGCTAGTAGACTGGTCATGGCTTTACACGTCTGACATGATGTGGCTTTAAGAAAAAAAAAAAAAGGGGGGGGGGGGGGGGGGGGGGGGGTGAGATTATGATACAAACTCTCTTTTTTTGTTGTTTGTTTGTTTGTTTGTTTGCTTTGTTTTGTTTTGTTTTCTCAAACTTCACTGTAAAAGGAATCTCGATGATTCTGCCTGGAAAAGAACTGGTGCACACTAGTTGTTGGAGCCTTGGAACTATGGATCACATTCATGATTTTAATTTAACCTACTTTTCTTTCCATCACTAACTTATGAAGTGATTTCATGATTGCAGCAGGTTTGCAGGTTACAACTTTTTAGAATGAATTGAACAAGTTTCAAAGGTGGCATTTTTCTTCTCTTCCATCCATTAAAAAATGTATTGGGCGATCAGTAGGGATATGTGTGGGCAAAACAAAAACAATTCATATTTTTCTTTACGTGTACAGTGAACTGAAACAGAATTCTTGCAGAGAGTCTTGTCTGTTTACTGTGAATTGTTTGTGACAAGTTTGAAAAAAATAAAATTAAATTGATCAGTAGAAAATATAAAGATTATTTATTATGTAAAACTGATCACACACATAGGCAAATGAAGAAGTTATACTTGAGTAGCTAGTCATGACTGTCACTATGTTTTTAATACAAATATATTAACTATCTGAAGCACTAAGCAGCACTTTTTTTATTCAATTTTGATATTTTAGGGGATGATTTACTTTACAGTTTAGTTCTGACATATATGTAAAAGCGTTAATCAGAAAATGTAATTTAAAAATAAAAAAAAAAAGAAAAGGAAAAGAAAGTTACAGAGTGATCTTATTTGATGTTGTGACTGCCCTTAAGGAATTCAGTTTTCGTAGGTATGTGTCTGCTGCTTGTGTCACAATGTGTGTGTGTAAGCAAGAATCGACATACACTGATGAAGATTAGACATAAACTCAAAAACTGATGAAGCAGTTTTCTTGAAATGGGGTGCCAGACGCAGTGCAGTGCAGGCACCCAAAGGACAAAGCCATGACATTTTATTGCACATTCAGGATCTGCTCGACTTTAGTGGAGTCTCCCCAGTGCCAGTCTCTTATGTCAAGTTTACACAGACTAAATAACTGGATAACCAGCAAAAAGGGAAAAAAAAAAAAAAAAAAAAAAAAAAAACTGAGGCTGCTCTTTTTAATTATTTCATGATTTTATTTTTCACATTTGAAACCACCTCAGGCTTTTTTTTTTACCTTTTTTTTTTCTTCTGTTCTTGAGGCCGTCCTACTTTTATGCCCCCTCATGAGTTAAAAACACTGTTCCCAAACCATTCATCCATTCCCTTTTGTTGGTTTTTTTTTTTCTGATATTATTTATATACTGACCAGCCAAAACCCTATAAAATATTTGACACCAGGATATGTTATGTTGAATCATTCTGATCGATCAGCAGAAGGGAAGGAAATTCTCAACTTCTGTAGTTTTCAATGCCCTGCTGTCATGGGGAGCACAGTTTCAATTTGGTTCACCATGTCTCTGCTCTTGGGAGTTTCTGTCAAGGTGGCCAGTATTGGCAAATTTGTGGAGAGGACTTGACTGTTGTCATGTTGGCACCCTGTGGAGGGAGAGATCATTCATGCTGGCGGTACAACTAAGCAATTATCGTTGTCAGCAGGGGACAAAGTAGATGCTGTCCTAAACATGTTGGATCAGCGTAGGCAGCACTGAACACCCAAGAAGTGACCTGGCAGCAGCGCAGTGTGTCTCCTTTGATGGGTTGCCTCATGTTGACATTGACTGCTGCCTGTGGATTCCCAGTGCTGGGGCTGTCCGGAGACAAGCCAGGCTGTGGCAGTGGACAGGGATTTGGAAAGAGCACCGGTGTGTAAAGTCACTGAGGTGATAGGGAAGATGAGACTGCAATAAACAAGAACAACAAAGACAGTTCTAAACACAGAGAAAAACACACACATGCATGCATGCACGCACACATGCGCAGGCACACACACACACACACACACACACACACACACACACACACACACACACACACACACACACACACACACACACACACACACACACTCGCTCTGTCTTGATTTTTAGAGACCATGATTATGCCACAAAAAAGGGTAGTTATTTAAATTTTGTGTGCTTAACTTTAACTGAAATTAAAAATGGACTACAAGAGTATTTTTCAGAAAAAAAAATTCTGTACATGAAAATGTTTTTAGTAAGAATCATGAATGGATAATTTCAAACAGAAATTAGCAAAGTATAATAAGAGTTGAAATTGTGTGTGTGTGTGTGTGTGTGTGTGTGTGTGTGTGTGTGTGTGTGTGTGTGTGTGCGCACGCCTGTGTGTGAGTGTGTTTGTGTGTGTGTGTGTGTGAGAGAGAGAGAGAGAGAGAGAGAGAGCTCTGCCCTTTTTGGACTTGAGCACTATGAATCTTTTGTTACAAATTTATCATACTGTTTTGTTGTAACCTGCCAGTTTGATTTTGGTATTAACTGTGGTTACCTTTCATTAAACGAAGGAGTACGATTGTCACATGAAGGGACAGTTGTAGGCATCTGACACAGCAAGATTCCACATCATCCTCATCATGCCTGCTCCCACTCAACCTGGATGCTCGTCCTCCCTCACTCCTAGTTGTCTGCCCCTTTCCCTGTTCACTGTCAGCCTTTCTCTCTTCTGTTTAATTCAGTCCATAAGCAGACTTTATTCTGCTTCATTGCACATTTTATAGAATGTTTTTTTCTTATTTATATGTGTCTAGCACTCATTTGACTGTTTAGTTGTGTCTACTTTGATTTCTGTTACTTAGCATTGTTGTTTCATGGATATTTTTGCCTTTACTGCTATGTTATAAATAGTGAATTTGGGTTTGGTGGGTTTTTTTTTTTTTTTTCATCATTTTAATTGATTTATGCTTTTATCTATTTATTCATTTACTTATGCTCTTATTATCTACTTAATTCACATACTTAACAAATATTACGCTTAGTTAATATTATTTACCTGTTGATTTATTTGTTCAGTTTATTCATAATTCTTATTGATCTATCTAGTTTGAACAGAATGATTTATTCCTCAGCTTTAGCTTTAACACTGTTGTGTCTTATGACTTGTTTGTTACCTTCCTTTTGTCTTGTATGTGTCAAAACACGTTTGTCTAGTATGTGTGTATGACCTACAAGTCAGAACACGTTTGCTTATATGTGTGTATGACCTACAACTGTACAAGTCAAAACATGTTTGTCTTGTACGTGTGTATGACCTACAAGTCAAAACATGTTTGTCTTGTGTATGACCTACAAGTCAAAACACATTTGCCTATAATATAAAGTGTGTATGACCTATAAGTCAAAACACGTTTGTCTTGTGTGTATGACCTACAAGTCAAAACACGTTTGTCTTGTATGTGTGTATGACCTACAAGTAAAAACACATTTGTCTTGTATGTGTGGATGACCTACAAGTCAAAACACATTTGTCTTGTCCTGTTGTTTCTGTTAAGCAGTCTTGAAAGCAGTCATGTAACATATGTAAGACAGTGTCAGACGTTTGTCCCTGTGTTTCAAATCCCTCAGAAGTGCAGTGGGTCTACTGTAAGACAAACAACTTGAGCAGTAATTGTAATAATAAGTTTATGAAACTGAATGTTTAAACTTTACGCCATATGTTGTGAATGTATGTGGGACTTTTCATGTTTGTTTTGAATGCATATCTGTTTGATTCATTGAATATGAAGTTTGTGTCTTAAAACATTTTTCTTCTTGTATTGTATCTAAGCAAATATAAAAAGAACATACTGACGGTGAGAGACCATGTGGAGGTACGCTTGAATTTTGAATTTGTTATGAAACACATATGCTTTTGTTAGTTTATTTATTGAAGCGCAGCTGTAAAAAAAGAGTGTTCTAAAAACTGATTTGGGATTTGCAAAGCCGTGCTTTTTGCTTTGTGGTTTGTGTACACCCAGTGCACATGCCTCTTCAGCTGCGTGTCACTGTTGTATTGAAATCAATTTCTTGCGTCAGCTTTTTTTCTTTTTTGTTTTGTTTTAATGTTCGTTTATGAACTTGTTCAGTATTATTTTTGAGTGACTTGATTTTGATTTATTTTGCAATACCTGTTAAATGCTTTGTTTTATCACTAACAACAATCGGAGACTAATATAGACTAACATGAGTGTTACTGATTTTATGGTGATTATGATTAATGGAAAGCACTGCAAACAAGTTGATCAGATGATGCAATTGCAGCTTTGTGGGACTTCCATTTTCATGCTTTTTTTTTTTTTTTTTCAAATTGTATGCTCTTGGGCTACCTTGTCTTATCACATGTAAAATTGGACCAACATGAGGGTTCACGAAAGCTACATGTATCCTGTGTTCATTTGAATTCAACATGAAGCTACATAACTTGTCTTTTGTATGCATAGTAATGATGTAGATGGCAATGGTTTTAACTGAAACATAGTGTTCATTGATGGCTGCTTCATTCTGTGATGGCCAGCCCTAGCAGTGGCTGTACAAGCAGAGTGAGAATGTCTGGAAAGTTATATTCTATGTTCACTTTGTAGCAGAAAGTTTTCAGGATGAGTGACTTTATTTCATAAGATGAGAATAACTTTCTCTTTGGATACATCCAAGCGTGTGATATTCAGAGAAGGCAGAGGTTTTCTTTTTTTTTTTTCTTCTTTTTTTTTTTTTTGCATGGCTCAGCTCAGATCAGGCTGTGACAAATTTGTGGCTCAGTGGACCAGACAGGTGGCATCAAGGATGAGTTGTTTTCCATGACACCTGTACTTACATTTGATAACAGGAAGGTCGTCCCTGAAGCGCACAATACTTGGAATTTTGGATCGTTATCAGTGTCCAGTGTAAGGTGTTTTCATTGCGACAGATTGAGACTGGCTGTGCTGGTTTGTGGTGACAGGTGCAGCTGCAGTGTTTGTGACCTCTTTGCTTGCTTCCATCAGCTGCAAGTGCAGAGGGTGTATCAGCATCATGTCTGCCTCCGTGACACCTTTATTGAACCCTGGGAAGGCTTACCTTTTGTTTGTTTTGATCGTTTGGTACAGTCTTTGGTGACGCACTCCTGTATGGGAAATGGTGGTAAAGCTTTATTCATGGGTTGTTTATGATAAGAATGAAAGCAGCGGACACAGTTTGTTCAATCTTTGTTTTAAATAGCTGACCTTTAGGCTTTGTGTGTAACCTCCTGCACAGCGACAGGGGTGGGTTTGTGAAGGTGTTGCAGGCAGCTTTCATGTTTATGGTGTCAATAAGTGATGAAGGAGGAAGTTCTGTTGATGATGTGGAAGTTGTTCTTCCTGATTGTGATTCAGTGATATGTACCTCGTTGACAGAATGTGGGTTTGGGTGTGATCATGATTCTGCTGAGTTGACTGTGGGTGGGGAAAAGGAGTGTTTGACATGTTCAGTATGAAAACAATCCTAGTATTGACCAGGTGGTTAGTCAAACATTATGCAGACACTTTCAGGTTGCAGTCCTGAACAAACTACTTTTAGCCAGGAAACTAAACTGGCTTGATAACAACTGATTTTCATTATTCTGGAATAGATGTCAAACCCTTTTTTATTGAGTTTTAACTATATATGTGAAGCAGCATTTGATGACTCTCTCTCTCTCTCTCTCTCTCTTTGTGTCTCTGTCTGTCTGTCTGCATGTGTCTGTCTGTCTGTCAGTCTCTCTCTCTCTCTCTCTGTATGTCTCTCTCTCTCTCTTTCTCTAATTTTGTCTCGGTCTCACTGACTCTGTCTCTGTCTGTCTGTCTGTCTGTCTGTCTGTCTGTCTCTCTCTCTCTCTTCTCTCTCTCTCTCTGTCTCTGAGTCTGTCTCTGTCTTTCTCTCCTGTCTCTCTCTCTCTCTGCCCTCTCTCTCTCTCTCCCCCTCTCCCCTCCCCCCTCTCTCTCTCTCTCTCTCTCTCTCTCTCTCTGTCTCTTGGGTAAGGGTCAGCATTAGGATCAGTCGTAACCATTGTTTTCTGTTGCATTTTTGTATCGATCTGAATTTTCTCTTAGTGGGTACTTTTTTTTTCTGAAATAGTTCTTAGTACTAAACCATGACTAACAGTACAACTTCCAAAGAGTCAGTGGCACGCACTTAATTTTGATGTAGAACACTAGCAATTTTTTTATTTAGTTTAAATTCTGAAGCATGTAAAACCTAAAATCAGCAGTGGTACTGTCATGCTTGATTATCTCTAACTGCTTCATATGATGATGATAATTATTTCATGAGCTTGGCTGCTATATAGATTAGAATTTAGAGCAAACATTTGGTTAATATAATGAAAAAAAATTACATCGATAGATTTATGAAAACCATTATAAATGACAGCCCATAATTTGATTCAGACTGTTTGATGGGTTTGTTGTGTTGTTTCGAACTTCAGTGCAAACTGTATTTCTATCAATGTATCATGATGTGTAAAACCGCATTGCATTTGTAACAGAGATATGAACTCAGAGGTAGAAGTTGTGTGTGTGTGTGTGTGTGTGTGTGTGTGTGTGTGTGTGTGTGTGTGTCATGTGTGTGTGTTATGTGTGTGTTGTGTGTGTGTGTGTGTGTGTGTGTGTGTGTGCGCGTGTGTGTGTGTGTATCACCTGTGAAAGATAGTATGTGTATGTGTTGCTCACCCCAGTCTGCTTGACCTCTGTCCCAACTTGCAATATCAGCAGTCTGAACAGAGGGGCTGTCGGTCTCAGGTTGCCATTGGGGCACCCTCCAGCAGAAACCCTGCACTGCTGCTGAATTCCTTTGACACTTCATTGGTGCTTACCCTGATTCATGGTATGCGGGCACCACCTGTTAGGCTCCCTGCTGAAAACAGTAAGAATTCACTTGGTGGTGGGCGTGAGTGAGAGTTGGTCTCCCTAGGGAGACCTTCGCTCTGACCCTCTGACAACAGTTCCCATGAATTTAGGGATGCCCGACTTTGACCTGACTCATCACAGGCAAGGATGTGGTGAGGACGCCAATAAGGTCATGATGGCGAGCAAAGCATGAAGGGGCACAGAGTCTGAGACATTATGACAAGATGAGGGGTCAGTGCCAGTGATTATGGCGCCATGGGGTTCCCCACTGGTCCAAGACAACAGGATTGACTGCAGGCTAATGCTGGCTTTCATACTATGCATCTGGCATCATCCAGGCAGGGCTAGATATTGCCTGGTCATTCTCAGTTGCCCTCGGAAAAAAATTCATGGAAAATCTTCTTGTGCCCCTAAATCTCTTTTTGACTTCAGGTGTGTAATTAAGAGATGGTTCATAAAAGAAAGTATCAGAGTGTACTGACAAGTCAGCAAACATAACTCAGTAATGACCTCTTCTACTCCTGTGTAATTAAGGCCTAACGGAGAGAAATAAGATGTCAGACAATTTATTTGTTTACCAAGGTATATTTCCCATCAAGCTTTTTGGTGTGTAAGAAGAAAAGGAGAGGGGAATAGAATTGTCTCTTTTCCACCATTTACACATTCATGGACTGAAGTAATATGATAAAAGTTCTTTCTTCCTCTTTGTGTTATTTTGCTCTCTCACCCTCTTCACGTATATATACATTCCAAAGTGAATTCCTTTCCTGTATGCATTGAAAAAAAATAATAAAGGGAGCGGATCATTTTCAGCAGATTTATGATTACATGTTGAACGAGCCCGTTCTGTATGTAGCTGATGCATTAGGCGGATAAGAACAGAGGGTGGTGGGGTGGGAGTGGGAGATTTGAAGTGGTGGAACTGAAGGTGTCAGAGTGACATGGGAAAGGAAAGCATGGCACAGGAGCTGACGTCTCAGCGTTCCTTTCACTGAACAGACTCAAAACTGGGCTGCCCAGCGGGCAAGTGGAGAGAGAATTTCTGCCATGTAGTTTCAGGGACAATGGAGCAGCTGGGTATCTGACTCAGGCCCAGCCAAGCCCAAGAGAAATGTGGGCGGCACATTCAGAGAAGTGTCTGTGAAGTGGCTGAAACTCCAGCATGTGGTTCAGCGTCATGTCTGCTGGTTTGAGCCCGTCCTACCCTCAACAACTGTGGGAGGTAAACTGCCTAGCTGGAAACACATCACAAACGCAGGCTTCTCATGGGATTTGAATTCATGACATGACCCCCCCGGCCCACAGCCCAGGCAGTTGTTTGAGGATGTGAAGGGAATTGTGTATGTGGAGCCTTTCTTTGTTACTGGAGAAGTGGGGTCTCATGAACAGCTTTGTAAACTTATGCAAACTCTCAGCAGACATGTTTTGCTCTGTTGTGTTATGCGTACAGTATGTGCAGAGACACGTTTGTGCACACAGACAGCATGCATACATACATGCACACACACACACACACACACACACACACACACACACACACACACACCCCCCCCCCCCCCACACACACACACACACACACACACACACACACACACACACACACACACAACAAAAACACACAGGCACAAACACAAACGCGCAAGCCCATACACACCACATGCACGAGTGCGTATGCGCACACCCCCCCCCCCCCCCCCCCCCCCCCCCCCCCCCCCCCCCCCCCCCCCCACCCACACACACTTACACACAGAGGAAATGAGAGAGAAAGAGCCAGTGTCATATAGATAGTAAGCTAAGAACCTTTATAATCACAGAACCACACCACAAAGCCCATGTCAGAGTCATGGCTTACATCAAAAGGTCACCTTATTTCTATTCTTGGTGTGCTAAGAGACAGTTTGCTGTATTTACCTCAGACAAAGCTGTCATCATTAGCTGACATATTGGTCACATTGTCACAGCGCCACCCCCCACCCCCCACCCCCACCCCCCACCCCCACCCCCACCTTTTCAGGAATGCCTCCAACATTTCGCAGATCCTGAATGGGGTTGGAGAAAGGAAAAGCGAAAAAGGAAAAAAAAAAAAAAAAAAAAAAAAAAGAGAGAGAGAGAGAGGGAGAGAGAAAAAAGTCCATAATTTTCAGTTTTTAAGGCAGTCAGTCCCCCCCCCCCCCCCCCCCCCCCACCATTCCTGACTGGCTGTGAACATGGTGACCCCACAAAGGGAGCAGTGAGTGTGTGAGGCAAGGTGAGGTGATGTGTATATATATGTGTGATCCAGTGATGTGGGCCTGATCCACAGTGTCCATGCCTGTGTGATGTCTCAGGTCCAGAAAGGTGGTGCTGGTGATCCTGTTTGTGCTTGCTGTCTTCTACTACCTGGTGCCCTACCTCTTTGGGGGAAGCCGCAGAACTTTCCAGCCAGGTGAGCTTTGTCTTGTGTCTGGTGCTGCTCTTCCGTTCTTTGGGTCTTCATGTCTGTGGGTCAATGCACGTGTGTCTTCTCTCTCTCTCTCTCTCTCTCTCTCTCTCTCTCTCTCTCTCTCTCTCTCTCTCTCTCTCCATTTATTTTTGTTTCTCTTTCTCTGTCTCTTTTTCGTTTTTTTCTCTGTGTCTCTGTCTTTATCTCTCTCTCAGTTTCTGTCTGTATGTTTGTCTGTCTCTCTTTTTTTCCATCTGTTTCTCTATTTCTCACTCTCTCTCTCTTAGTCAATCTGTCTCTCTCTCTCTCTCTCTATCTCTCTCTCTCTCTCTCTCTCTCTCTCTCTCTCTCTCTCTCTCTCTCTCTCTCTCTGTCTGTCCGTATCCCTACCCCCCCCCCCCCCCCCCACTCCTGTCTGTCTCTCTCTCTCTCCCTCTTTCTCTCCTCTCTTTCTCCCTCTCTCTCTCTCTCTCCCTCTCTCTCTCACTCTCTCTCTTTTCTCTCTGTCTCTCTCTCTCACTCTGTCTCAAACTCTTTGTCCTCTCTCTCTCTCTCTGTCTGTCTCTCTCTGTCTCTCTCTCTCTCTCTCTCTCTCTCTGTCTCTCTCTCTCTCTCTCTCTCACACACACTCTCACACTCACACACACACACACACACACACACACACACACAGAGGCTGTCTGTATCTTTTGTCCCATTTGTCCATTCATTAGCAGTAAGTCACAAACCATGTCACATGAATGACATTTATATGTTTTATATGAATGGTTTTTTTTTTTGTACAACAAAGTGCAAAGTAAGGCGTATATGATACAAGCAGACAACTGATTTTTTTTTTTAGACAACATAGACCACAAAATATTGGAAGAAAAATTCAGCCCAGTTGGCTGTTGACCAGAGAATGACAATGTAACACACACACACACACACACACACACACACACACACACACACACACACACACACACACACACACACACACACACACACGCACACACTACACACACACACACACACACACACACACACAACACACACACACAAACAAAGGGGTGGGTGCGTGGGTAGAAAACTGAAAAATCAAAGTTTCATTATCAACGTTAATACCTGCATGCAGATGACACATGCTTGAATTCGTGTATTCCCCCCCCCCCCCCCCCCCTATCTCCTCCACCTTCATCCCCACCCCTCATTCCTGTCTGTTGCATGTCTGCTCCATGTGCCACTCCATAGTCACACACACACACACACACATCACATAGTACACACACACACACACACACACACACACACACACATACACACACACACACACACACACACACACACACACACACACACACACACACACACACACAGGATTGAAACAAACTTGCAGACCAGTGCACATAGTCCTTGGCTTGATGTTGTCTTACTTACACATTATGCTATGAACAAAGAGAGAGAGAAAGAGACAGACAGACAGACAGACTGACAGACAGTGCCTGGTGGACTTGCGTCCAGTGAACATATGCCACGCGAACTGTGGTGAAGGAGGATGAAAGGCAAGGGGGAGGTGGGACACATGGGGAAGGGGAGGGGCATTCAGTTTTCAGTGAACAAAGAGAAAATGGTGATGCTTTCAAACAGCTACAAGAGGGTGCACAATGTGCCTAAAGGGCAAAGAGAAGGTGTTATGCGTTCAAACAGCTACAAAGAGGGTGCACAATGTGCAAGAAAAAGTGTGATGCGTTCAAACAGCTACAAAGAGGGTGCACAATGTGCAAGAAAAGTGCCAGGAACTTGGATAGCTACAAAGAGGTGCACAAAGGGGGGGAAAAAAGTGGGATGCGATGGAACATCTCCACAGAGGGTTTTCGGTGTGCAAGAAAAAGTGAAAGGCGTTCAAACAGCTCAAAGTGGGTGCAAGTTGCCTCCTTCCACCCAGGAACAACAATGTGCTGCAAGTTGCCCCCTTCCACCCAGAGATGGAGACAAGTGCTACTAGTTGCCCCCTTCCAGCCAGAGGAACAAGTGCTGCTGCAAGTTGCCCCATTCCACCCAGAGCAACAAGTGCTGCAAGTTGCCCCCTTCCAGCCAGAGCAACAAGTGCTGCGAGATGCCCCCTTCCAGCCAGAGCAACAAGTGCTGCGAGTTGCCCCATCCATCCAGAGCAACAAGTGCTGCGAGGTGCCCCCTTCCAGCCAGAGCAACAAGTGCTGCAAGTTGCCCCTTCCAGCCAGAGCAACAGTGCTGCAAGTTGCCCCCTTCCCCTTCCACCCAGAGCAACCACCTGCGAGTTGCCCCCTTCCACCCAGAGCAACAAGTGCTGCAAGTTGCCCCTTCCAGCCAGAGCAACAAGTGCTGCGAGATGCCCCCTTCCACCCAGAGCAACAAGTGCTGCGAGTTGCCCCCTTCCAGCCAGAGCAACAAGTGCTGTGAGTTGCTGGCTCCCACCAGCCAGAGCAACAGTGCTGCAAGTTGCCCCCTTTCCACCCAGAGCAACAAGTGCTGCGAGTTGCCCCCTTCCACCCAGAGCAACAAGTGCTGCAAGTTGCCCCCTTCCAGCCAGAGCAGCAACAATTTTGTCAGTCCCCCTGCACTTGAACAAGCCACCTGTTGACATCTGAGTCAATGCAGGCGTGTTCCATGGACATTCTCAATCACCAGCTGACACTGTTGTGGCACATGCTGGTCCCACAGTGGGCTCTGACAGGGTTCCTACGGTCCTTCAAATTGAGTCCTTGAGGGTCCTTAAAAGTCCTTAAAAGTCCTTAAAAGTCCAAAGAATGGGGCAGGCTCTTTTCAAGGCCCTGAAAGTCCTTTAAAATCAGGCTTTTGCTTATAGTCCTTTAGGTGCTGAAAAGGTTGTCACATCAGCCAAGGGATTTGATAAAAGTCTGTTTAAAATCATGAGTGTTGAAAAAAAAAATCTGTTGAATTGAATTTTTTGTTTTTTAAAGTGAAAGTATCCTTAAAAAGTCTGAGTCGAAGTTGACCGACGATCTCGCCAATAAGTCGTCTGCTACAGGTGTAAAAAAGCCGGAGTTACTGGTGTTCATGAAAACTGCATACACGATAGAATGATCCTTTATCTTGAAATTGAGAAGCCAGCATGCCGGTGAAGTGTCCGTTTTAACATGGTTTGGCAGGAAAGAGAAGAGAAGAGTACAAAGAATGGTTGCAGCAGATCAAGGTGGAGATGAAAACAAGGTCGTTTGTCACATAGGCCCTGGTCCTGTAGACATCAGATGATTTATTGATGTAAGTATTTCATGATCATTTTTCTGTGTCATCCTTGAAGTAAATCCTTGATTTTTCTTTTTTAAAGCTGTGAAGGTGCCTTAAAAAGTCTGTGAATTTTTTGGTCAGGAAATGTGTATGAAAGCTGTCTGAGCTGCCTCTGTGTCCTGGTCCTTTATCAGGAAATGTGTATGAAAGCTGTCTGAGGTGCCTCTGTGTCCTGGTCCTTTATCAGGAAATGTGTATGAAAGCTGTCTGAGGTGCCTCTGTGTCCTGGTCCTTTATCAGGAAATGTGTATGAAAGCTGTATCAGAAATGTGTATGAAGCTGACTGAGGTGCCTCTCTGTCCTGGTCCTTTGCAGACACGTGGAGGAATGCCTGCAGGAGCGGCTGTCAGAGTTCCACAGCGCCATCAGCACGGGCGACGCCTTTGTGCAGCATGAGACGCTGCAGGAGGGAGAGACTCACAACGTGATTTATGTCGGTGAGTGACCAGCGTGCCACAAGTGTCGGGGATCTTGTGGAAACCATATGCTTGGTCTGTTATGTCGTAGATGAACAGGGATTTTCAGTTTTGAGTGGGTTCCATTCTTCTCTGTTTTTATGCTCCAGTGATCCTTTTTTGATGTACATGTAGTTCTTGTAGGCTCCAGTGGTTTTGGGCTCTGATGTACGCAGTTTTTCTTTTCTCATCATAATTATATAATTTAGTTTATGGATTGTTTTCTTTGAAAGTTTTGACTCAACGACACAAACTGTGTTTCTTCTTCTATAAGTTGGTGCACAAAGGTTTGCCAGTTGCCAGAATGTTGTTGTTCTAAGGCTTGATTCTTTTCAGTCTTTTTTTTTTTTTTTCTTTAGGATGAAAGGATGCAAGTCCTTTTGTTTAGAAAACAAGTTAATATCTCCATGGAATTGTTGAGGGGGAAAAAATCTCTGTTTTGGCTCAGGATATTCTGTAAAGTATTAATTCCTAGTGGTTCATTTGTTTTGGTTTTAGATCACCAGCAGTGGTGAAAGTTTTTTGTGGAAATCATTGCATCTGAAAACATATTTTCATTATTAAAGCAATAGTTCACTAAAACAAACCTGAACAAAAGCATTTTCCTAGAAAAAAAAAAATCACATGATGAATTTTACGTTGAATGCTGCTCCAAATCATCGCTCCAAAAATGTGGAAAACTCGAAAAAGTGTTAAGAGTTAAGGAGTAGAGATCTTTAGTGCTCAGTTTTAGTAAAAACAAAAAGAACTAATCCACTTACATTCCCATTGGCCGCATGTAAACATTGAATGAGCTTGGATTGTTTCAGCACAAAATTTGCCAGTTTGTCTCTTTTTGTTTGTTTTTTTTGTTTTTTGAAAAGGTGTATATCAGAATGTAATTCATAAGGCAATTGACTGTGGCATTGACATCATATTTTAGCATTGGAAGCTTTTTTTTTTTTTCCGTACAGATGTCTTCCTCCTGTCTCTATCATGGTTTTCTTTCTCCTTTTCCATCGTTTTCCTGTTTGTTGTTTTTTAACTTCCTAACCTGTCAACATTCCTGGTATGAAAATATTGTTAATCAGTCTGTAAAGGTTGAGAAATAATTGCAAAAGCTCTTGTTTTTACATATGATTTGTTGTTCCATGATGAAACAGTGTTGTTACAGTTTTCTTTATTGTTTTCTTCACGATGCAGGAGTGATACTTAGGTTTGGGATTGTTGGAGAAAGTGACTCCCAGTTCATGAGGAACTGTGCTGATTTCAGGGAATGGACGTGTGGCAGTGTCCATCAACTCGGCTAACGGCTTATTCATTCGCCTCAACCGTGCCTTGTCTCTGCCGGTGAAATACTGGCCCTGGTTTGGGGCAACATCAAGAAGGAACATGTATTAGGTAATTGGTTTTAGTATGGTGGGTGGTTTCTTAAGTTGTTCTTGCTGCTGTAATTCTTTGCTTGTTGATGATTACTTTTAGACCGGCAAAAATACTTTTTTTTTTTTTAATTCCATGGATTTACAGCAGGTAATTTCAGAAGTGTGTGTGTGTGTGTGTGTGTGTGTGTGTGTGTGTGTGTGTGTGTGGGGGGTGGGGGGGCGTGCATGCACGCTATTCATTGTAATAGAAAATGATGGTAAAAAAACTGTAAAATGATAATTAAAAAAAAAATTTCATTTTTGAAGTGGAGAGAGAGAAAGCGAAGGACAGAGAGAGAGAGAGAATAGATAGAAAAGAAGTATACTCTCAAAATCCTACCTTTTAGCTACTTTTTTTGCCTTTAGCAGTATGTTTGGCTTTTTATGGTTTAGGCAACTGCTTGACTGTGATCCATGTTCCCCCCCTGCTAACTCCCCCCCCCCCCCCCCCCCCCCCCCCCCCCCCTCCCCCCTCCCACTTTTGATTTCCACTCCCCAGTTCTGTTCCTGTTGACTCTGATTTTTGTTTGAATTTCATGGACCTTTGCACTGTGACATGGGTATAAAGGGGGAGAAGTGTCTTTTGGACAAGTCTGCTCGCCATGACACTTCCTTGCAGAAATGACGCTGAAATTGATGTGCTTGGCAGCACCTTTTTTTTTTTTTTTTTTTTTTTTTTTTTTTGGGGAGGGGACAGGGGGAAGGGGCAGGAGGGTGAGGGTGGAGTGTTGAGAGAAAATTTCTTTCTAAAGCATTCTAATATTGTACGCAGTCTGTTGTTGAGTGAAAATTCTTTCCAATATTGTACACAGTCTGGCAGATTTGTTGTATCCCAAGTGTGTTGACATTGCGTCATAGTGTGTGTATGTCTGCTTGCGTTATCAGAAATTGCCACCGGTATTTTTCTGTTGTTGTGTGAACTGAAGGTCAGCTTTGTCACTGTTGCAGAAACCAACGTGCTGAACATCCGAAGTGGACTGGCATACAAAATCCAGGCTTTGAGAAATGTGAGTAGATGGCATTTTCTTTCTGAGAAAAAAAGAAAGAAAGAAAATATGCAGTTGTTTCGAAAATGCTTCCTGTTTTTCGCATTAACAATGTGAGCACTGGAAATAATACCCCCAAAAAATTCTGAAATTTTTACCCTCTTGTATTTTTATTGCCATTAAGCTGTTTCAGTTGTTTCTGTATTGTTTAATGTACATCAGAGGCCTGAGAACTGTGTGTCACTTTGCAGTTAATGTATGGGGTGTGTTGTGTGTTTTGCAGCCCTTAGGGTGTATACACTCAGTCACTGTGCAGTCAGTTCATGTGGTGTGTTGTGTGTTTTGCAGCTTTCAGGGTGTACACGCTTAGTCACTGTGCAGTCAATACATGTGATGTGTTGTGTGTTTTGCAGCCCTTAGGGGATACACATTCAGTCTCAGTACAATCATTCACATGGTGTGTTGTGTGTTTTGCAGCCCTAAGGGTGTACACGTTCAGTCTCAATACAATCATTCATGTGGTGTGGTGTGTGTTTTTGCAGCCTTCAGGGTGTACACGTTCAGTCACTGTGCAGTCAATACATGTGGTATGTTATGTGCATTGCAGCCCATCAGAGTGTACACACTCAGTTTCAATACAGTCAGTACATGTGATGTGTCGTTTGTTTTGCAGCCTCCAGGGTGTATACATGCAGTCTCCATACAGTCAGTCCACATGGTGTGTTGTGTGTTTTGCAGCCTTCAGGGTGTATACATGCAGTCTCCAATACAGTCAGTCCACATGGTGTGTTGTGTGTTTTGCAGCCTTCAGGGTGTATACATGCAGTCTCTCATACAATCAATGCACATGGTGTTGTGTGTTTTGCAGCCATTAGGGTATATACATGCAGTCTCCATACAATCAGTGCACATGGTGTGTTGTGTGTTTTACAGCCTCCAGGGTGTTACATGCAGTCTCCATACAATCAATCCACATGGTGTGTTGTGTGTTTTGCAGCCTTCAGGGTTTATGTACATGCAGTCTCCATACAATCAATCCACCTGGTGTGTTGTATGTTTTGCAGCCTTCAGGGTGTATACATGCAGGAAGTCAGGTGTACGCTCACCGCTCGCGCCCTTCCTACCTGGTGCAGGACATCCGCATTCAGAACCCTACTGTGAGTGGCCGTCGTCTGTGTGTGTGTGTCTGTGTGTGATTTGTAGAAATATGGACTTGTTCTGTGTTGCAGTCATGTGAATCAGTTTCTAGATATAGTCAGTCCCATGAATTGGAAATAATCACTCTCTCCCTCCCCCCTCTCTGTCTGTCTGTCTCTCTTTCTCTCTCTTCCTCTCTCTTTCCCTCCTTTCTGTTGCTGTCTCTATCGTTCTCTCTCTCTCTCTCTCTCTCTCTCTCTCTCTCTCTCTCTCTCTCTCTCTCTCTCTCATACGCAATGTCATATTATTTTGTTTGTCTGGTAATGTTTATGGTAAAGTGGATTAGCTGTTTATAATGCACACTCCCTTCATTTACGGCTGTTGCCCTTCTATGCATTGAGTAATTAACAGTTGACATTGTCTGTGTCCCTGTCTCTCTCTCTTCGCCTGCCTCCCTCTCTGTCTCTCTCTCTCTCTGCCCTCCCCTCTCTCTGACTGACTCTCTCTCTCACTGTCTCTCTCTCTCTCTCTCTCTCTTTCTCTTTCCTCTCTCTCTCTCTGTCTTTGTCTTTCACTCTCTCTCTCTCTCTCTCTCTCTCTCTCTCTCTTTTTCTTTAAATCTGCGGGCAGGACAATGTGTCTTCTATCTGTTTGCAGCCCCCCACTTTATCTTTTGTTTGTGTGTGTGTGTGTGTGTGTGTGTGTGTGTGTGTGTGTTTGGGGTTTTGGCGTTGTTGTGTGTTTTTTTGCCTCATTGTTGTGGTGGCTGTTTTCAGAAATACTCCATTCAGGTGGAGTTTGACCAGGTAGGGGCATCAGGATGGACAGCTCTCTGTCACAGAGATGAAGCAGTGAGTCTGGCTGTTACCTCTGTGTATGTGTGTGTGTGTGTGCGCGTGTGTGTGCGTGTTTGTGTGTGTGTTTGTGCATATACTTCTGTACTGTGTGTCCGCGTTTCCATGCGGTTTGCATGCGTATGTATGCATGTACTTTTGCACTATATGTGTGTGCATCTGTTGCTGTGTCAGTATCTGTGCAGTTGTGGGTTTGTACCAATGTTTTTTCCCCCCTGTGTTTTATGTCTTTACATACGCACAAATCTGGTACGGCCTGACAGTTTGAATATACAGTGTGAAGGAAAAAAGAAAGAGTGACCTATTTTCAGCTGTTTCTGTGTAAATGATAGGAAAGTCATCCATGTTTTGCCTGTCTACTGTGACGACACAGGTACACATTTGTACATGCTTTGCATCTTTTCCCTTGATGCTCAGGGTGTCCAGTCAGACGGGGCAGAACGTGCAGTACCGTGTGACCAAAGGGATCGTGGAGATTCCAGACTCCGAGTCCGTGGTCGCTGTGGCCATCGGTAGCGTGGTCATGAAGGACCTGATGGTCACCGTTCTCCCTGGAACGTACGTTTCTGTGTTGATGGCCTGTGGTGTTCTTTTTGTTTTTGTGTTTGTTTTGGTGGTGGCTGAACCTCATCAGAACAGAAGGGAAAGTCTGTCCTTCTGGCGTCCGATTTGTCGTTGAAGGAGCAGTAATGCTATGAGTGAATGATCTCATATGCTGCTGGTGGAGGTTTTGTTTTCATTAAATCAAACGGGCAGTCTGACACTTGGTTTGAAGTCAAAGGGAACATTTCAGTTCCTCTTAGGTGATCTCAAGGGGTCTTCTCTCTCTCTCTCTCTGTCTCTGTCTGTCTGTCTGACTCTTTCTCTCTCTCTCTGTCTGTCTGTCTCTCTTTCTCTCTCTCTCTCTCAAAAAAATGACAAAGAGTATGTAATGTTCAGCATGATTCCATAGCGGTCAATGTTTGTATGACTACTATATTACACATGTATGTGTATAAACCTTACTTTTACCCATTTCCATTGTATCATGTTTGTAAACAGTTACCACACTGCAGGACTTAATATCAGTAGGAATGCATCTACATACTGCAGTGTAGAATGACATTGATATATATGTATAGTACATAGCAACACATTTGAATGTGGATAAATATAACTGCAGTCATAGTAAAGAAAGTGTGTGTGTGTGTGTGTGTCTTTTTTTTTTTTTTTTTTAAAAAAAGATTTCTACTGCTGTGTGTGTGTGTGTGTGTGTGTGTGTGTGTGTGTGTGTTTTAAGATTTTATATAGTGCTATGAAAGCTGTGATGCATAGCTTCATCTCTTTGTGGCGGTGTGTATAACATGTCAGTATGATACAGTTTTAAATATGTTTGACACATGGCACTTCTGTACAGTTTTAAAGTGTAGGCAGTACATTTATTCATATTTAGGCTGCATCTGTATAGCACAATGAGAATCGTGTCTGTCATCGCGGTTTAAAAGCAGTGGTAGTATTAGCAACACTAGTACTATCTATGTAGAATAGATTATCTGTACCCAGAGTCTAATAAGTTCACACTTACTATCTATGTTTATTATTTATCAACTGTCATCACTCTCACATTCATGTGTGGTGTTCCGTACTATTCCTGCACATTTCAGTGCAAACACTGTAGGGCATGTGTGGGCTGGAACACAGGGAGAACTGGGCACAGTGTCAGGCCTCAGGTCAGCCTGAAGGGCTGATACAGGAAGTGTGGGCGGTGTGAGAGAGCTGTGTGGTGGGATGTGTGTGATGTCCCGCACCATACCAACACATTTCAATGCAGACACTGTAGGGCATGTGTGGGCTGGAAACACAGGGAGAACTGGGCACAGTGTCAGGCCTCAGGTCAAACTGAAGGGCTGATACAGGAAGTGTGGGCGGTGTGAGAGCTGTGTGGTGGTGATGTGTGATGTCCCGCACCATACCAACACATTTCAATGCAGACACTGTAGGGCATGTGTGGGCTGGAACACAGGGAGAACTGGGCACAGTGTCAGGCCTCAGGTCAGCCTGAAGGGCTGATGCAGGGAGTGTGGGCACTGTCAGAGCTGTGTGGTGGTGATGATGTGCAGGACTCAGACCTACCACCTGCTGACCGTGGTCTACTACACACCAAACCCTTGGCACGGGTGGAAGCGGAGGGGAGAGCTTTGCCAGCCTCCTCACTCAGGTGGACCAGGTCAGTCAAAAATCTGGGGGGGGTTTGAACCAGATTTTTTTTTTTTTTTTTTAAAAAAAGAAAAAAAAAAACTTGAAATGTTTGGAGTTGAGGCACAGAGTGTGTGGGTTCTGTAATGCCATGCATCAGAGGCGTGCTTAGTGCGATGTGTTGGTCTCTGTCAGCTCCTGCCCCATGGTGACTGTGGGGAGGGCTGAGAGGGGAGGGCTGGAACCACACGGTGGTGTGTCATTTGCTTCTCTGCGAGTGCTGCTCTGAGCATATGCATGTGTGTGTGTATGTGTATGTGTGTGTGTGGTCCCATGAGTGTGTATGAATGTGTGTCTTTGTGTATGTGTATACATGTGTGTGTGTGTGTGTGTGTGTGTGTGTGTAACAGGATTGTTTCTCTTGCTAGAGTCCTGTGAGAGAGGTGGCAGTGTGTGTGAAGGTGTTGACCATGTGCACTGTGTGTGACAGGACAGAGTCCTGTGAGCGAGCTGGCAGTGTGTGTGTGGAGGTGTTGACCATGTGCACTGTGTGTGACAGGACAGAGTCCTGTGAGCGAGCTGGCAGTGTGTGTGTGGAGGTGTTGACCATGTGCACTGTGTGTGACAGGACAGAGTCCTGTGAGTGAGCTGGCAGTGTGTGTGTGGGAGGTGTTGACCATGTGCACTGTGTGTGACAGGACAGAGTCCTGTGAGCGAGGTGGCAGTGTGTGTGTGGAGGTGTTGACCATGTGCACTGTGTGTGACAGGACAGAGTCCTGTGAGTGAGGTCGCAGTTTGTGTGTGGAGGTGTTGACCATGTGTGTTGTGTGTGACAGGACAGAGTCCTGTGAGCGAGCTGGCAGTGTGTGTGTGGAGGTGTTGACCATGTGTGTTGTGTGTGACAGGACAGAGTCCTGTGAGCGAGCTGGCAGTGTGTGTGGAGGTGTTGACCATGTGCACTGTGTGTGACAGGACAGAGTCCTGTGAGCGAGCTGGCAGTGTGTGAGGTGTTGACCATGTGCACTGTGTGTGACAGGACAGAGTCCTGTGAGTGAACTGGCAGTGTGTGGAGGGTGTGACCATGTGCACTGTGTGTGACAGGACAGAGTCCTGTGAGCGAGCTGGCAGTGTGTGGAGGTGTTGACCATGTGCACTGTGTGTGACAGGACAGAGTCCTGTGAGCGAGCTGGCAGTGTGTGGAGGTGTTGACCATGTGTGTGTGACAGGACAGAGTCCTGTCAGTGAACTGGCTGTGTGTGGAGGTGTTGACCATGTGCACTGTGTGTGACAGACAGAGTCCTGTCAGTGAACTGGCTGTGTGTGGAGGTGTTGACCATGTGCACTGTGTGTGACAGGACAGAGTCCTGTCAGTGAACTGGCAGTGTGTGGAGGTGTTGACCATGTGCACTGTGTGTGACAGGACATGTCCAGAGGCCTGGGGTTTGCAGACAAACACCTGCGACAGCAACACACCAGGGTGTGGGGCAAGGTCAGTGAACACAGGGCACCTTCACTGCCCACTGTCCAGCTGCCTGCTGGACCTTCGGCCTCTAATAGGACCAGCAGATCATGCCTGTTGGGCCTGGTCTCTTGGCTTTGGTTGGGTGCATGTGACGGAAGACATGCACATATGTGTTTTCGTTTCTTCTGAAATCTTTCACTTACAGTGCGAGTGCAGATGTTATTAGGGTTTTTTGTGTGTGTGTTGTTTTGTTGTTATTGGTTTGTTTTTTTTTTTTCCCCATGTAGGTTTTTTGTCATGAATCTTGATTTCTGGTGCCAGTGTAGCCTACAAAACAAGCTTTGCCGTAATGTAACGCAGGTACTGCTGATGTATCTGCTGCCACTTTACATTGTGTGTGCAGCACTGCACATGCTGTGTTCAACAGACATACTTGTCTTTCTTACCTTTATCATCAACTTGAAGGGAGGGGGGGGGGTGGGGGGTTCTCTTTTTTTTTTTTTTTTTGTCTCTGAGGTTATGGAGACAAAAGGACTATCTAATTGTTTTTAACCAAACAAACTAGTAGTTGATTGGAAGAAAAAAAAAATGTATTGTGTATGTGAGAGAAAAAACTGTGTGCATGCATGGCTTGTAGCAGTAGGTAAGGGAAAATCCACTGTTTTATCTGTAATATCATGACAAAGCTTGATTGAAAAATGTCAACTTTTATCACGAACTGGAAATTTGACCAGCCACTGTGGCAAAGTGATTAGCGTCGCGGACTCCCAGCTGGGAGGTCGTGGGGTTCGAATCCCATCAGAAGTCATGTGGGTTTTTCTGCCTTGACCGGTTCCTACCCAGAGTTGAGTTGCTGCGGACTCAGTTGGGAAGACTGGGACCACACAGTCAAGCTTCATCCACTTAATGGACTTAATGAGAGTGTTGCTCAAATTTCCTGACCAACACTGCAGGTGCCTGTATCTCTTGGGCCTGGTTGACGCCCGGGATATATTATGAAAGGAAACGTAGCGTACAGCCCTGTCATGTAGTCTCAGACCGAAATGGAAATCTGTAGCATCATCTTAATCATCCTCATTCTCATCGATCAGCATAAAAAAAAATGTCTCAAATTCTGTGGCCCTTCATGCCCTGCTCTCATGGTGACCTCAATTTCAATGTCCTCCACATTTGTGGCCTTGGTTTGGTTCCGTCGGGGTCACCGGAATCGGCAAGTCCATTGGGGCTGTTGTTGGACGGACGTGGTGGCGCCCTCAGGGGGGGGGGGGGGGGGGGGGGGGGGGCACTCCGCGACTAAGCAATTATGTCGTCAGTAGTGGGCTTAGTAGGTGGTGTCCTGCGTATGTTAGATCAGAACAGGCGCCACTGAACACCACCGAAGTGACTCGGCAGCAGTGCAGTGTCTCTCCGGTGGGTTGCCTCTTGACGACTTGACATTGACTGCTCCCTGTGGACTGCCGGATCCGGAGCTGCAGCTGGGCCAACCGGGCTATGGCTGTGGATGGGGTGTCGGAATGAGCGGCGTGGGTGCACTGCCTCTGAGGTGGCGCAGTAGTTGGGACAGCAAAAAAAAAAAAAAAAAAAAAAAAAAAAAAAAGAAACTGGAAATTCTTTTTGTCTTTCCTTTGCTTGTAGAGGGAGCTGGTTACTACAGTATATGTGTTTATGCCTCAGTGTATACTTTATTTTCATAATATACAGTGACGTATATAGTTGGTGCAGAAATTGAAGAGACTGGTGTTATCAGTTAGGCAGATTTGGGTTAACCAAATTTTAGGACAGCCAGATAACGCTTTTACAGCCAATCAGTGCATTCATAACATTGGCATGTTTGTTTTAGGATGAAACGTATTCAGCTGTATGCAAGGTTTTGGTTGTTTCTTTTACATCACACATGACTATCTGTGTGAAATGATGGGGTGTTGTGTGTGTGAGGGGACTGTTGTCTCAGTGGTAAAGTTGTCACCTTTACACCACACATGACTATCTGTGTGAAATGATGGGTGTTGTGTGTGAGGGGACTGTTGTCTCAGTGGTAAAGTTGTCTCCTTTACACCACATATGACTATCTGTGTGAAATGATGGGGTGTTTTGTGTGAGGGGACTGTTGTCTCAGTGGTAAAGTTGTCTTCTTTACACCACATATGACTATCTGTGTGAAATGATGGCGTGTTGTGTGGGTGAAATGATGGGGTTGTGTGTGAGGGGTGAAATGATGGGGTGTGTGTGAGGGGTGAAATGATGGGGTGTGTGTGAGGGGTGAAATGATGGGGTGTTGTGTGTGAGGGGTGAAGTGATGGGGTGTTGTGTGTGAGGGGTGAAGTGATGGGGTGTTGTGTGTGAGGGGTGAAGTGATGGGGTGTTGTGTGTGAGGGGTGAAGTGATGGGGTGTTGTGTGTGAGGGGTGAAATGATGGGGTGTTGTGTGTGTGAGGGGTGAAGTGATGGGTGTTGTGTGTGAGGGGTGAAATGATGGGGTGTGTGTGTGAGGGGTGAAGTGATGGGTGTGTGTGTAAGGGTGAAGTGATGGGGTGTTGTGTGTGAGGGGTGTGAAGTGATGGGGTGTTGTGTGTGAGGGGTGAAGTGATGGAGTGTTTGTGTGTGTAAGGGGTGAAGTGATGGGGTGTTGTGTGTGAGGGGTGAAGTGATGGGGTGTTGTGTGTGAGGGGTGAAGTGATGGGGTGTTGTGTGTGAGGGGTGAAGTGATGGGGTGTTGTGTGTGAGGGGTGAAATGATGGGGTGTTGTGTGTGAGGGGTGAAATGATGGGGTGTTGTGTGTGAGGGGTGAAATGATGGGGTGTGTGTGTGAGGGGTGAAGTGATGGGGTGTGTGTGTGAGGGGTGAAGTGATGGGGTGTTGTGTGTGGGGGTGTAGTGTGTGTGTGGGGACTGGTGTCTCAGCGGTGTTCCCCTGGTTTGTCCACCAGCTGTGGGAGAGTGGCTTCTCCATCAGCCACTCCAAGGCCGCCGGCATGGTGAACGGCGACAAGGTCAACCGCACCATTTACTACGTCCTCAGCAACGTGCCTGCCCCCATGCACGACCTCAGCACCACCAGGAAGGACCGTCTGGCCATTGAGAAGGTCCTGTACTACCCCGACCGCTGCTACCAGGGCCACTACACGCTGTAAGGCCAGCCTGAGGGTTCAGGGTGATGAGGGTGACGTTTGCATGATGTCATACATCTGTTATTCATTTTTTGCTTTGTGTTGGTTACTTTCGTTTCATGGAATGCTGGCACAGGTATGCTTTAAGGGGACTCACAAGAATTATGTTTTTCACAGTAGATGTTAGTGTCTTTTGTCAGTGATGTCTGAAGTCCAGGAATTGACTGCACAAAGGTTGTAAATCTGACAGCGTTGACAGTAAGCAAGGGAGATCTGGATTTTGCTCTTCTTTACAAAGTAAGCAGTGTAGGCATTTAGTGGGGAGGGGGTGTTTTGTGTTGCAGATGTCAACAGGTCTTGTCTAGGGTCTTTCATTCATTGTTTTTCCATGTATGGAAGCACAGTGGTAACTGTGTCATGATGTGGTCAGACATAAACACAGTAAGGGAATGAAAAGGAAATGTAGGCAAAGGAAGGAAGGAAGGAGTGATTACCTTAATTCAGTGGTCCTTCATGCCATGCTATCATGGTGATCTCAGTTGCGATCCTCCTCTCCATGTCTGGGGGCTTGATTTGATTCCGTCGGGGGTCACTGGTAGCGGCGAGTTCATGGGGGGCTGTCGTTGGACAGACATGATGGCGCCCTCTGGAGGGAAAGCTCACCCATGCTTGCTCTGCAACAAAGCAAATATTGTTATCAGTAGGGGGCTCAGTACGTGGTGTCCTGCGTATGTTGGATCAGAACAGGCGCCACTGATCACCACCAAAGTGACTCGGCTGCAGTGCAGTGTCTTCTCCAGTGGGTGTGTCTCTTGACAGCTTGACACTGCTCCCAGTGGATTGCTAGTGCCAGGGCTGGGCAGGGCTGTGGCTGAAGACAGGGGCATCGGTGTGGGTACAGTGCCACTGAGATGGCACCGAAAAAAGAAAGAAAAATGATTGCCCTCTGGTCTGCAGTCCACAGCAATCAGTTGTCAGCACACTACTCATCTCTTCATTTTTTTTCCTTTCATGTAACAGAACAACACGTAAAGCAGTCCAGTAAGTCTCTGTATTCCTCCCCATCAAAACCATCCCTCACCATTTCTCAGACTGGGGGGTCACTATTCGCAGGGATGCAGAGACGCTGTGGATCGAACCAGAGGACGAGGACGAGAGATCGCACGTGTGGTGACGACGTGGATGATCACGCTGGAGAAGCACGGCTGTGAGTTCATGGTGCAGGCGGGGGCGGAGGGGGTGCTGCAGGCTATGATCCTGTCCCTGGGTGCCCTGCACTTCCACAACCAGCACCTGGAGCTCAACATGGATCCCCGCAACCTGCACCGCGACTTCTTCTTCCGCCGCATCAACTACGGCAACAACACCCATGTCAACATCACCGTCACCGTTGGGGAGGACAACAAGGCCAGCATTTACGTGTTGCTGGACCGCAACGACCGCCCCTACTACGCCTGCGACGCTGGCTGTATGGATGCCCCTGTTCAGCTCGGGTGAGGTTGGAGGGAAATGGGGGGGGGGGGGTGGGGGGGTGTTGGTAAAGATGTGTGTGTGAGTGTGTGTGTGTGTGTGTGTGTGTGTATGTCATTGTGTGTGTGAGTGTGTCTTCATGTGTGTGTGTGTGTGTGTGTGTGTGTGTGTGTGTGTGTGCATTACATGTGAGTCTGATACCTGAAAAAAAATTCTGTGACAGGTACAAGTAAAAGGATATGTTCACACACACACACACACACACACACACACACACACACACACACACACACACACACACACACACACACACAGGCCTTTTGTACCTATGTGAAATTATATTTCAAAAACTGAGCCTATGACCAATGTTGTTGTTGTTGTTGTTTTTTTTTTCAATTTGAATTACCACACGTACGTTTTGCTGAGGATTTCTGAACCTTTAGCTGTGAAACACATCACTGTGGTGGACTCTGCATTGGTCAGTGGTGGATGTGTGTTTGTATTGGTCAGTAGTGGACATGTGTTTGTATTGGTCAGTAGTGGACGTGTGTTTGTATTGGTAGTAGTAGACATGTTGTGTTTGTATTGGTCATTGGTGGACTTGAGGTGTTTTATTGATCGTTGATGGACTTGTGTTTGTATTGATCATTAGTGGAAACTTCTTGTTTGATTGATCAATGGTGGGCTTGTGGTGTTTTGTATTGATCTTTCGTGGACTTGTGGTGACTGTAATGATCATTGGTGGACTTGTGGTGTTTGTATTGATCTTTGATGGACTTGTGGTGACTGTAATGATCATTGATGGACTTGTGGTGACTGTAATGATCATTGATAGACTTGTGGTGACTGTAATGATCATTGATGAACTTGTGGTGACTGTATTGATCATTGATGGACTTGTGGTGTTTAATGATCATTGATGGACTTGTGGTGACTGTATTGATCATTGGTGGACTTGTGGTGTGTTTGTATTGATCTTTCATGGACTGTGTGGTGACTGTATTGATCATTGATGGACTTGTGGTGTTTGTATTGATCATTGATGGACTTGTGGTGACTGTATTGATCATTGTGGACTTGTGGTGACTGTAATGATCATTGATAGACTTGTGGTGTTTGTATTGATCATTGGTGGACTTGTGGTTGTTGTATTGATCATTGATGGACTTGTGGTGACTGTATTGATCATTGATGGACTTGTGGTGACTGTAATGATCATTGATAGACTTGTGGTGTTTGTATTGATCATTGGTGGACTTGTGGTGACTGTATCGATCATTGATGGACTTGTGGTGTTTGTGCTGATCATTGGTGGACTTGTGGCATCTGTAATGATCATTGATGGATTTTTGGTGTTGGTATTAATCATTGATGGACTTGTGGTGTTTGTGTTGATCATTGACGGACTTGTGGTGTTTGTGTTGATCATTGATGGACTTGTGGTGTTTGTAATGATCATTGATGGACTTGTGGTATTTGTGTTGATCATTGATGGACTTGTGTTTGTGTTGATTGTTGGCGGACTTGTGGTGTTTGTGTTGACCACTGATGGACTTGTGGTATTTGCGTCGTCCAGCAACACATGGCAGAGGTTTCCTGTGAAGCTGACGGAGCCTCTGACTGGAATTCTGTACATCACAGCCGACAAACAACACATGGAGGAACTCAAACATGCCATTCACGTCAAGGAGATCAATGAGGGTGAGCGAAGAGATGTGTGTGTGTGTATGTACGTGTGTGTGTGTGTGTGTGTGTGTGTGTGTGTGTGTGTGTGTGTGTGTGTGTGATGGTGACAATTACCACTGGGATATATTATGAAGGTAAGTGTAGAGAGCACAGCCCTTGTCATGCTGTCTCTGACCAGACATACCATCATGTTCATCATCCTTTCAGTTCAGTTCATGTTTATAGCCCAGCCGACTGTGAGAACCACCTCAGGGCTGTCATCCTCGTCCCGTCAGTCAGTATTGAAACAAAGTATCAAAGTCTTGTGGCTGATCATGCCCTGCCCTGCTCCTGTGTCAGACTTCAGTTCTGATTTTGTTCTCCACGTCTGTACCCTGGACTACTTTGTGGCGGATTGTTGATGTCAGCATGTTCTTGGGGACCATCAGAAGACAGAGGAGGTGGGGTCACTGATGTCAGCGTGTTCTTAGGGACCATCATGAGACAGAGGAGGTGGGGTCACTGATGTCAGCGTGTTCTTGGGGACCATCAGAAGACAGAGGAGGTGGGGTCACTGATGTCAGCGTGTTCTTGGGGACCATCAGAAGAAGACAGAGGAGGTGGGGTCACTGATGTCAGCGTGTTCTTGGGACCCATCAGAAGACAGAGGAGGTGGGGTCACTGATGTCAGCGTGTTCTTGGGGACCATCATGAAGACAGAGGTGGTGGGGTCACTGATGTCAGCGTGTTCTTGGGGACCATCAGAAGACAGAGGTGGTGGGGTCACTGATGTCAGCGTGTTCTTGGGGACCATCAGAAGACAGAGGTGGTGGGGTCACTGATGTCAGCGTGTTCTTGGGGACCATCAGGTGACAGAGGAGGTGGGGGGTCACTGATGTCAGCGTGTTCCAAGGGAGCATCATGAGACAGAGGTGGTGGAGTCGCTGATGTCAGCGGTTCTTTGGGACCATCAGAAGATAGAGGAGGTGGGGTCACTGATGTCAGCATGTTCTTTGGGACCATCAGAAGACATAGGAGGTGGGGTCACTGATGTCAGCGTGTTCCAAGGGAGCATCATGAGACAGGGAGGTGGGGTCACTGATGTCAGCGTGTTCTCAAGGGAGCATCATGAGACAGAGGAGGTGGGGTCATCTGGAGGGGATGTTCACCCACACTGGGTCCATGTCTGAGGAATGGTTGTTGGCAGGGGGCAAAGCGGGCGTCAGCCTGCCTGTGGCAGATCAGAACCTCACACTGACCAGTGCCCTTGCAGCACAGGTTTCTCAAACTCCCACCCACATCTTACAGTCCTGCCTCTCTTTTGAAGCCTTGAGACGCCAGGCATGGCCCAGTCCGGTTGAGGTCCAGGAGAAGCTGTGGGGACCCAGTGGGGTCTCTGCGGGAGACTGCTGACTTCGCCTTACTAACTGGACTGAGGATCTAGCATGGCCGGGAATGTGAAAGAAAGACAGAAAAGATCAGAAGAGGTGCCACTGAACACTGAGGAGTGAGTAGAAAGAAAGAAAAGATCAGAACAGGTACCACTGAACACTGATGAAGTGAGTAGAAAGAAAGGAAAGATTGGAACAGGTACCACTGAACACTGATGGAGTGAGTAGAAAGAAAGAAAAAAGATCAGAACAGGTACCACTGAACACTGATGAAGGGAGTAGAAAGAAAGAAAGATTGGAACAGGTACCACTGAACACTGATGGAGTGAGTAGAAAGAAAGAAAAAAAAGATCAGAACAGGTACCACTGAACACTGATGAAGGGAGTCAGGAGCAGTGCAGTGGCTCCACCGCCAGGTTCCCTCATGATAGCTTGATGTTGACTTCTGTCCGTGGATTGTCAGCGCCAGGGCTGCGACATTTCAGACCAGAGTGTGGCTGTTCAATGGGGAGCTGGACTGAACGGCATGGGGAGTAATTCCCCTGACATGGTTGGTCTGAACAGCATGGGGAGTAATTCCCCTGACATGGTTGGTCTGAACGGCATGGGGAGTAATTCCCCTGACATGGTGGTCTGAACGGCATGGGGGGGGGGGGGGGGGGGGGGGGGGGGGAGTAACTCCCCTGAGACATGGTTGGTCTGAACGGCATGGGGAGTAATTCCCCTGACATGGCTGGTCTGAACAGCATGGGGAGTAAATCCCCTGACATGGCTGGTCTGAACGGCATGGGGAGTAAATCCCCTGACATGGCTGGTCTGAATGGCATGGGGAGTAATTCCCCTGACATGGTTGGTCTGAACGGCATGGGGAGTAAATCCCCTGACATGGTTGGCCTGAACGGCATGGGGGGGGAGTGATTCCCCTGACATGGTTGGTCTCAACAGCATGGGGAGCGATTCCCCTGACATGGTTGGTCTGAACAGCATGGGGGGGAGTGATTCCCCTGACGTGGTTGGTCTGAACGGCATGGGGAGTGATTCCCCTGACATGGTTGGTCTGAACGGCATGGGGGAGTGATTCCCCTGACATGGTTGGTCTGAACGGCATGGGGGGGAGCGATTCCCCCGACATGGTTGGTCTGAACGGCATGGGGGGGGGGGGGGGGTGATTCCCCCGACATGGTTGGTCTGAACGGCATGGGGGGGGGAGTGATTCCCGTGACATGGTTGGTCTGAACTGAACGGCATGGGGAGTAATTTCCCCTGACATGGTTGGTCTGAACGGCATGGGGAGCAATTCCCCTGACATGGTTGGTCTGAACGGCATGGGGGGGGGAGTGATTCCCCTGACATGGTTGGTCTGAATGGCATGGGGAGTAATTCCCCTGACATGGTTGGTCTGAACGGCATGGGGGGGGGAGTGATTCCTCTGACATGGTTGGTCTGAACGGCATGGGGGGGGGAAGTGATTCCCCTGACATGGTTGGTCTGAACGGCATGGGGGGGGAGTGATTCCCCTGACATGGTTGGTCTGAACGGCATGGGGAGCGATTCCCCTGACATGGTTGGTCAGAACAGCATGGGGAGCGATTCCTCTGACATGGTTGGTCTGAACAGCATGGGGAGCGATTCCCCTGACATGGTTGGTCTGAACGGCATGGGGAGCGATTCCCCTGACATGGTTGGTCTGAACGGCATGGGGAGCGATTCCCCTGACATGGTTGGTCTGAACGGCATGGGGGGGAGTAATTCCCCTGACATGGTTGGTCTGAACGGCATGGGGAGTAATTCCCCTGACATGGTTGGTCTGAACGGCATGGGGAGGAATTCCCCTGACATGGGTGGTCTGAACGGCATGGGGAGCGATTCCCCTGACATGGTTGGTCTGAACGGCATGGGGAGTAATTCCCTGACATGGTTGTTGGTCTGAACAGCATGGGGGGGGGTAATTCCCCTGACATGGTTGGTCTGAACGGCATGGGGAGTAATTCCCCTGACATGGTTGGTCTGAACGGCATGGGGGGGGAGTAATTCCCCTGACATGGTTGGTCTGAACGGCATGGGGAGTAATTCCCCGGACATGGTTGGTCTGAACAGCATGGGGAGTAAATTCCCCTGACATGGTTGGTCTGAACGGCATGGGGAGTAATTCCCCTGACATGGTTGGTCTGAACGGCATGGGGAGTAATTCCCCTGACATGGTTGGTCTGAACGGCATGGGGAACAATTACACTGACATGGTTGGTCTGAACGGCATGGGGAGTAGTTCCCCTGACATGGTTGGTCTGAACGGCATGGGGAGTAATTCCCCTGACATGGTTGGTCTGAACGGCATGGGGAGTAATTCCCCTGACATGGTTGGTCTGAACGGCATGGGGAGTAATTCTCCTGACAAGGCTGGTCTGAACAGCATGGGGAGTAATTCCCCTGACATGGTTGGTCTGAACATGGGGGGAGTATGGGTTGGTCTGAACGGCAAGCGATTCCCCCTGACATGGTTGGTCTGAACGGCATGGGGAGTAATTCCCCTGACATGGTTGGTCTGAACGGCTGGGGAACGGCATGGGGGGGAGAACGGCATGGGGAATTCCCCTGACATGGTTGGTCTGAACGGCATGGGGAGTAATTACACCTGACATGGTTGGTCTGAACGGCATGGGAAGTAATTCCCCTGACATGGTTGGTCTGAACGGAACGGCATGGGGAGTAATTCCCCTGACATGGTTGGTCTGAACGGCATTCCCCTGACATGGTTGGTCTGAACTGGGGAACCCCTGACATGGTTGGTCTGAACGGCATGGGGAGTGACATGGTTGGTCTGAACGGCATGGGGAGTAGTTCCCCTGACATGGTTGTCTGAACGGCATGGGGAGTAATTCCCCTGACATGGTTGGTCTGAACGGCATGGGGAACAATTCCCCTGACATGACTGGTTGGTCTGAACGGCATGGGGAGTAATTCCCCTGACATGGTTGGTCTGAACGGCATGGGGAGTGGGAGACATGTCTGAACGGCATGTCTGACATGGTTGGTCTGAACGGCACCCCTGACATGGTTGGTCTGAACGGCATGGGAGTAATTCCCCCTGACATGGTTGGTCTGAACGGCATGGCATGGGGTCTGAGTAATTCCCCTGACCTGACATGGTTGTTGTCTGAACGGCATGGGGAGTAATTCCCCTGACATGGTTGGGTCTGAACGGCATGGGGATGGACATGGTTGTAACGGCATGGGGAGTAATCCCCTGACATGGTTGGTCTGAACGGCATGGTCTGATGGTTGGTCTGAACGGGGGAGTAATTCCCCTGACATGGTTGGGGGTCTGAACGGCATGGGGAGGAAATTCCCCTGGTTGGTCTGAACGGCATGGGGAGTAATTCCCCTGACATGGTTGGTCTGAACGGTGACGGCATGGGGAGTAATTCCCCTGACATGGTTGGTCTGAATGGCATGGGGAGTAATTCCCCTGACATGGTTGGTCTGAACGGCATGGGGAGTAAATCCCTGACATGGTTGGTCTGAACGGCATGGGGAGTAATTCCCTGACATGGCTGGTCTGAACGGCATGGGGAGTAATTCCCCTGACATGGCTTGATGGCTGAGACAGGAGAAAAGACTTTATAATTATTGCCCTCAAAACATCGTCTGAACAGGGTCGTGATATGGGTGTGTGTGTATATATGTGTGTGTGTGTGTGTGTGTGTGTGTGTGCGTGTGTGTGTGTGTGTGTGTGTGTGTGTGTGTGTTTGTGTGTGTGTGTGTGTGTGACAAAAAACATGTTATTGACCTGACAATGAATTGTTCATCAGCTGAATAGAAAGAAGACCAAATGCAAATGAACATAAAATAGTAATCATTTTCCTTTTCCAAGTTGCATGGGCAGTGTGTGTGTGTGTGTGCAAGAGGGAGCACAGCAAAGCATTAATTTGACAGTGATCAGAGTTTATGAAAATGATAAAGGTGTGTTTGTGAGTGTACGTGTGTGTGGGGTTTTAATTTTCTGCCCCATGGTTTCCCTACATACTGCCTACACCCTGCTCCCCACCCACTGAACCCTGCCTTCACCCTCCCTCCCCCTCCCTCCTTTCTCTCTTTTATCTTTTTTACTTCCTCATGTTGTCATGTTAAAAAAATGAAAACAAACTTCCTGCAGTTAATCGCGAACACTATTCACTTGAAAGAAATGGTTTCCTGTCTTTTGGAATGTATATAATCAGTTTGTTTATTGGTTGATTCAGCTTCTTCATTTTTCCTGTTGGTTATCAGTTTTGCTTTTGTTTTGTTTGTTAGTTTGTTTTTTTAAACAGGTTTTTTTTTGTCACACTCACAACATTGTGCCTATTCTTCACCAGATGATGTTACTAACGATTTTTCAAGTAGAAAGAGAGAGAACCTAGAATCTTCGAGAAAAAAAAAAAAAAAACGTTAGGAAATTCAGGATTTGAAGGAAGGTGTGGAGGAGAGGAAGAGTGGCAGTGGAAGAGTGGTGTGTTTTTACCTCCCCTGCTGGTTTCTGCCGCAGCCCCTGCCCATGAGCACCACGTGATGGCGCTGCACAAACATGGCCACCACTTCGGAGGCCTGCCCACGCTCTTCTGGGTCTCCATTGCCTTCCTCATCATCATCTTCCACATGTTCCTCTTCAAGCTCATCTACAATGAGTACTGCCAGGGTCAGGAACGTTACCGCAGCCGATACAACTTGTAGCCTTCAGCACGGGGTGGGGGGCAGGGGAGTGGGGGAGGGAAGGGACAGGGAGAGGGTAGAGGGGAGGGTGGGGGATGGAGGGGGAGTGGATGGTTGTGTAACTGGGGAGGGTGGGGGAATGGTCTCGATTTCAGTGGGAAGTGGATTGTCTGGTGAAGTCTGTTTTGTGGTCTTTTGTGTATTGTGTGGATGAATCATCGTTGTGGGATTTTTCTTTTCTTTTCTCTTTTTTTTTTTTTTTTTCAACATTCATTGATTGTTTGAGTGGTGGAGTTTCATTTTTTCAAGACTGGGCAAAGCAGCCATCTTCTCCTGATGCAAGATTATATTTAAAAAACAAAACAAAAAAAACAAAAGTTCTTCCCCCCCCCCCCCCCCCCCCCTTTGGGAAAAAAAAAAATCGTTTTTTTTTTTTTTTGGGGGGGGGTATTTATGTGTAATGATAAGTCATTTTCTTTATATTTTTGTCCAGTGATGAGTCATAGTTGTACGCTGAAGTAATCTAGCTGGTTTATCATCCATTTGAAGAACATTTTTTTTTTTCGTTTGTGTTCTGTAGTCAGCTGTTTTCCTACTGTTTACAGTCTGGTGATGATAGGAAACTGATCCACTCAGCTGATTATGGGTGTCCATCATTGGTGTCCAGGCGAAGAGAAGGCTGTTTATGTTGGACAACATTGGTGTGGACAGGAGTAGAAGCAGGACGTCCCTGTGGGTACAGCTGTCCTGATCGACTGCAGTGGTTCTTTTCTGTGGTCCCATCTTCATGTCACTACCAGATGGGGGTGGATGTCGAGTTCTCAATATGCAATAGTGCAGTGTGGGGGGTTTTGGTTGGTTTTTTTTTTTTTTGGTCACATTTGTTCATATTGTAGGTTATACAGCTCATTTCTTACATCTGCAGCAGGTGGAAGCATCGCCCAGAGGAAAGGCTGGTAAATGTGCACCTGCTCATGTGAAGGAAAGGCTGGTAAATGTGCACATGCTCATGTGAAGGAAAGGCTGGTAAATGTGTACCTGCTCATGTGAAGGAAAGGCTGGTAAATGTGCACATGCTCATGTGAATGAAAGGCTGGTAAATGTGCACCTGCTCATGTGAAGGAAAGGCTGGTAAATGTGTACCTGCTCATGTGAAGGAAAGGCTGGTAAATGTGCACCTGCTTATGTGAAGGAAAGGCTGGTAAATGTGCACGTGTTCATGTGAAAGAAAGGCTGGTAAATGTGCACATGTTCATGTGAATGAAAGGCTGGTAAATGTGCACATGCTCATGTGAATGATCGTCTTCCAGCATGTGGGTGTTTTGGGGGGTCAACTTTGTGCTTTTGTTTGAAGTTGTGTAAAGAAATGATACATCTGACTGGATTTTTTTTCTTTTTTTTTCTGTTTTGACAGTTGTTGATGGACTTTCTGAGCTAAGTGAGTGTTGCCGATGTTGCTGGTGAGCGAAGTAATATTTGCTGTGCATAAGGTGATTTGTGATACTGTGTGAAACTGAAATGAGCCTGTATCCTGGGGTGACCATTATTGTTTACTAGCCATCAATTGTAAAATGAAGGATTCCTCTTTTTTTTTTTTTCTTTCTTTTTGTCTGTGATTGAAAATGATGACAATGCCACTGATGGATGTAGAGCCACTGATGTTTTTATATTGACAATGTGTAAGGTTAGTAACTGGCTTTTGTCCGATGAGCTATCATGCAGAACTGAAATTGCAGTAAAAACACACACATTCACATACACACACACACACACACACACACACACACACACACACACACACACACACACACACACACATACACACACACACACACACACACACACACACACACACACACACACACAGAACAAAAAAAAAAAAAATCTTTTTAAAAATTCCTTTCTTAATTTACTACTAGGTGTCTAATTGAAAATAGAGTCAACAGTGTTTTTTTTTTTCACTCTTTTTTTTTTTCAAGTCCTGTTCCACATCGGAATGAGTTGAACAATATCAGTAGGACAGTGCACTGAACAACAGCGTGCGTCATTGTCATTGAACCGCTTCACCATGGTCTCCCTGTCATCACTGACAGCTGCTCTTCAGCCGACACAGTCTGCTGCACTGTGGTCTGTGGCACCAGCTCTGTCCAGGCCAGGTGTCCAAGAGTCAACCAGGCGGAGCTTTCCTGGCACAGCAACAGGTGACCAGACGTCTGGATGTCACTGTTCACCGAAGCCTGTTCATAGATGAGACATGTAATGATGGAGACAGTAACAAAGTGTGGATGTCACTGTTCACCAAAGCCTGTTCATAGATCAGACATGTACTGATGGAGACAGTAACAAAGTGTGGATGTCACTGTTCACCAAAGCCATAGATCAGACATGTACTGATGTAGACAGTAACGATGTCATGTTCACCAAAGCCTGTCCATAGATCAGACATGTACTGATGTAGACAGTAACGATGTCACTGTTCACCAAAGCCTGTCCATAGATCAGACATGTACTGATGGAGACAGTAACAAATCTGTGGAGGTCACTGTCACCAGTACCTGTCCATAGACAAACATGTACTGATGGCGACAGTAACAAAGCTGAAGGACGTCCACCAATCAACAGACAACGACTCAGCACAGGATGAGTGGCGGACACAAGAACCAATGTGGCGTATTGTTCAGCTGACAACCAGCCAAATTCTCATGTGCTAAAAAAAAAAAAAAAAAAAAAAAAATGTTCCTGTCATTTCATGTAGCTGAATATTATGAGCAGGATCTCTGTGAACTCTGATTGATTAAATAAACGAAATAAGGTATTATGTAAACAAGATATCTGTGTGCATTGATTAATTGAATGGGTTGTTATTGTGTTTTGCTGTGTCTGACGCTAACATGATGGTTTGAGGAAGACGGATATTGCAAAGGTTGATGTGTTTGAATGTGTGGATATTGTTTTGTGTGGATACATGTTCGTCAAGGGAAAGGAAGAAGAAGAAAAAAAGTACGTCTGAAATTTCAAAACGTTGTGCCCTTGCTGTTTGTATGCAGAACTTGTTAAAGAACATTGGACCATTCCCAGAACTTACACTGTTGTGTTCCCATATGTCTATATCTGTATTGATACTTATTGAACGATGGAGCTTATTCATTTCTAGACGTGTGTGTGTGTGTGTGTGTGTGTGTGTGTGTGTGTGTGTGTTTGCATCTGTTTGTGTGTGTGTGTGTGTGTGTATGAATTGTGAATAAATTGGTGTGTGTGTATGTGTGTGCATGAATTGGTGTGCATGAACTGGTGTGTGTGTGTGTGTGTGTGTGTGTGTGTGTGTGTGTGTGTGTGTGCGCACGCGCATGCGCAAATAGAGGTTTATGCAACTACTATGTCTTAAGTTTCACATTTATGGGAAAATATTTGTAGCCATATTCACTCATTTTTGCTGGCAGTTCTCTTTTCATATGCATGTGGGTAACGCAGTTTTCCACTTCTCTGAGTAACTGGGGTTCAAGTGCAGAGTTTGGATGTTGTGATCATGGGTCATTCAGCTGGTGTATGTGATGTTGGACCTGTTCCTGTATACCTGTGGCTATAACAGAACACTGTAATTGTACATTGGCCTGTTCCTGTATACCTGTGGCTATAACAGAACACTGTAATGTGTACATTGGCCTGTTCATGTTTATCTGTGGAAGCTCATGCACAGTTTGTGTGTTATTTATGGTCTGTACCGAGGAGGAAAGAGGCGTAGTTTATCAGTGTAAATCAAATAATAGTTTGTGAATTAACTGAAAGTGGAACAAAGCATAGTGAGGGAACTGTACATTTACACATTTACGCTTATGAAAAACCGGCTGGTAGGAATGATCAAGGGATTATTTCTGTGTGCTTGAATCCAGAGTATTTGATTTTGTTCAGGAAAAAGGAAAGGTCCACTCTCATTAGTTCACTACCCTGTCACCCCTTGACATGCTTATTAGCATAACTTCATACAACAGGAAGGTGAGAGAAAAAAGCACAAGCTAGACCAGACAAACAATGAAACTTGCATATGCAAACCATACTTATCACAAAAAAAGAAAGACTCTTGCAGTAAAGTATGGTTTCTCACAAAAGTGAATATTTTCCTTTTAATTATTGTAACTGTGTCACCTGTGTACCTGAACTAAGCGGATTTTGCTGGGCATGAAATGCTTTAAGGCTGCGTGCAAGGAAGGGGTCCATCTAGCTCCCTGAAGTCGTGAAGTTTGACCAACAGAAAGGCAAATTATCATTGAATCATCATGGTTATTCTGTAATCTGCCTGTTGGTGGTAGCTTGTTTACACAGGTTCTAAGTTGTGTGATATACGTGTAATATGTTGAAGGGAAAGCAAGGCCTCCTTGCATATGTGTGCGACATTGCCTGAGGTGCGTGATATGCCACACAAACATGCCTGCAACATTGCGAAAATGTCCAGACTGGATCACAAGATGATTTACTTTGAATTTAATTTTGAGCTTTTGAAGAAATGCTTTTATTTTGTGACAAATTGATTTCATTGAAAAGTTAGATTTTGGAGAATTTAAAAAAAAAAAAAAAAAGAAAAGAAAAGAGAGAGAGAAGGTAATATGAAGTAGTGTTTGTATTCTTTTGAGCAGTATACAGTAGTGCCTAGCTGTAGGTGGCCACACATGTGGCTGCATGCTGTCTTCACCTCCAGGGGTCAGAGACAGACCTTTGTGTGGTGTAAAGTATCCAGTAACATATACAGGGAGCTTGTAGGAAACATCACGTTGATACACCTCTGTGCTGGTGTAAAGTATCCAATAATATATACAGGGAGCTTGTAGAAAACATCACGTCGATAGACCTCTGTGCTGGTGTAAAGAAGTATCCAATAAAAGAAATACAGAGAGTTGTTGGAAACATCACATTGATAGACCTCTGCCCTGGTGTAAAGTATCCAATAAACAAATACAGAGCTTGTAGGAAACATCACATGGATAGACCTCTGTGCTGGTGTAAAGTATCCAATAACAAATACAGAGAGCTTGTAGGAAACATCACATGGATAGACCTGTGCTGGTGTAAAGTATCCAATAACAAATACAGAGAGCTTGTAGGAAACATCACATGGATAGACCTCTGGTGTAAAGTATCCAATAACAAATACAGGAGCTGGAAACATAAATAGACCTGTGCTAGTGTAAAGTATCCAATAACAAATACAGAGAGCTTGTAGTAAAACATCACATCGATAGACCTCTGTGCTGGTGTAAAGTAACAAATGCAGAGTAGAGAATGCCAGTTTTTGGAACACAGACAAATTCATCCGGTGACAGATATTTGGTTGTGTTCATCATCAGAGTATGCTGCACCTTCTGTGGCCATTGTATGCATGTACGTGAGTGTAATGACCAGCGGAAAAGACAATTAATGCAGACCAAAAGCAAACTGTAAAAAAGTAATAATAATGAAAAAAAAAGAGAAAAAAAATAAAGTCTACAGAAAAAAACGTTTTGCTTGTTTAAAAGAAGGGAAAACAGGACTTCACAGAATTTTTCATCAGAACAGATTGAAGGTCTTGATTAGTAATTCATACAGAATGGGGGGGGGGGGGGGGGGGGGGGGGGGGGGGGGGGAGATCATACCCCTTTACTGTTCTCTAGAAAGGATGAACAGTTGTGTGTTTTTTTTTAATTCATTGTTTCATCATACAGTTTTATGTCCTATGAGGGACACCAGATTGACAGTTCTATTCCTTTCTTGCCTGTTTTTGTTTTTTTTTTTAATTCATTGTTTCATCATACAGTTTATGTCCTATGAGGGGACACCAGATTGACAGTTCTATTCCTTTCTTGCCTGTTGTTTTTTCAGGCCATGTGGGTCATTTAAAGGTTGCCAGATTTTTGGTTTCATCCATACTTTCTCAGTGCTGTTTGGAATCTTGTACAGGAGATGTGTTAAGATTTCCTTTTCTCTTCTTGATTTCCCTGTACTATTGTGCGTCATTCAAAGGACTCTGGATTTCCTGTTGGTTGACCTGTTTTGTGTCCCTGTTTTAGTGTGGTGGGCTGAAAGCAGCCAGAGTTTCCGTTTCTTACATGCGTCTGCAGACTGTTCAGCGTCCTGTGAAGGTAGATACATTTTCCTTCTTTTTTCATGGTTTCTTCATCCCCCCCCCATCTTTTTTTTTTTTTTTTTTTTTTTTTTTAGCGTTTTTATATATTTGTAATAGTGTCACAATAGCGCTAAGCATATGTTGAGTAGCTGGCATATCTTGGTTTTGTGTTCTTCAACAGCTCAGTTGTGAAACAGCTTCTGAGTCACTACATATCAGCAGAGCTGTGGTGATGGTGTTTTAGGGTCACCCATGATTGGGGAACCTGACAGTGGTCATTGGCTTGGCTTGGCTTTTTGTACATTACTGCATTGATCATAATCGCTTTCAGAGGTGTGAGTGTGTTTCAGTTATATTCAGATAACGTCACTATGCAAGCCAGATGTGTTAAGATTTCATGCTTGATTTATTGAACGATCTTTTAAGTTGACTCAGTGCGAGGTAAGGGTATTTTAGTCTATAGCACCTTATGGAAATAGTTATTCTATTGAGTACAGCGATATTATGCATGAAAACGTAACTGGTTTGATTGAATGTTCACCTATGTCATCTGCCCTCCCTGCCCCCACATAGTCCACAAAAAGCCATTGGTTCCATTCTTCCAGGAATTGGAGAAAGCTTACCCTCATCCTCATTGACCATCGTTTGAAAAAAACAACGTAGCACATTCCTTGATCCTCTATGCCCTGCTCATGGAGAGACCTGTATAGACGTCCTCTCCAGGTCCATGCCCATGACGAGTTCACCAACGACGTCAGTACTGGCAAGTTCATCAGGACGGTCATGCCATTGACACAGTGGAGCTTTCAGGCTGGGACACTCACTCACACTGGCTCTGTGACAAAGTAATTATTGTTGTCCATTGGCAGTGCATGAACATGTGCTGTGGCAGCATATATGGACGTACCGACCAGTCACAGTGGTGTAGTGGTTAGCGTCACATGTCTGGGAGAACACAGTTGAGGACGTACTGACCAGTCACAGTGGTGTAGTGGTTAGCGTCACATGTCTGGGAGAACACACAGTTGGACGTACTGACCAGTCACAGTGGTGTAGTGGTTAGCGTCACATGTCTGGGAGAACACAGGTGAGGACGTACTGACCAGTCACAGTGGTGTAGTGGTTAGCGTCACATGCATGTCTGGAAGGACACAGTTGAGGACGTACTGACCAGTCACAGTGGTGTAGTGGTTAGCGTCACATGTCTGGGAGAACACAGTTGAGGACGTACTGACCAGTCACAGTGGTGTAGTGGTTAGCAACACATGTCTGGGAGAATACACATGAGGACGTACCAAGCAGGCACAGTGGTGTGGTGGTTAGTATCACATTTTCTGGGAGAATACAGGTGAGGGTGTACCAGTCACAGTGGTGGTGGTGGTTAGCATCACACGCATGTCTGGAAGATCACGAGTTTGAATCCCATGAGAGAAATACTTTGGAATATTCCAGCCCTGGCTCCTACCCAGAGTGAAGCGTGCTGCAGGCTCGCATGGGAATGTCGGAACCACACCATGTCTCCCACCTTCATGGCCGCCTTGTTGCTCTGATACACCGATCAACACTGCAGGTGTCTGTGTCTCCTGGGCCTGGTAATTAACTTCTGAATATATTATGAAAGAAAACGGGAAGGAGGGGGGGGGGGGGGGGGGGGGGGGGCTTGAGAGTGGGGTGTGGTGTGATGGTGGCATGATTGGCACTGTTTCCTAAAAGTCTGTCAGTGTTTGTAATGTCACACTTCAAGTTACTTCCCCCAACACTCCTCCCCACACCTCTCTCTCTCCCTTCTCTTGCATGCACACACACACACACACACACACACACACACACACACACACACACACACACACAGAAGGTGAAAGTTGTGTATTTGTGCATTGAACATTATTTTGTTTTTAATTTGATCGAGCTGCATGATGTGCCAGATGCATTTGTTCATTGAAAGAGAAAATGTAAAATACCGCACTTTTCATCAGTCTTGGTGTCCTTTACGTTGGGAAGAAAAATTGTACTTTGGGTTGACATCACTGTACATGCTTTTTGTGCAAACTGTGGAACCTGAATGGCTTCCTTTTCATGGAGCAGAATAACATTGTGTTCTCAGTTCAGTCCCATCCCACCCTGCCTCCCCACCCCGTCTCATCCCCGTCCCATTCCTTCCTGCATTCAAGATCTGTGTTCATTTATGCAGACTGTCTCTACCTCATGCAAATTCTTGGCTGGAAATTTCAACTACCTTTTTTTTTTTTCCTGTTCTATTTTCTATGCCCTGTAAGTTGTAACTGTCTCATGCCATGCCCCCCCCCCCCCCCCCCCCATTTCCCTGCCCTGCCCTGCCCCCTCCCCCATGCATAGCCACAGTGAGGCCCATCATGCAGGTGTGAATGAAGTGTGAAGTCAAGTCTCCTTGAGGCAACCTGTCGGGGGAGACTCTGCATCACTGCTAAGAAGTCACTTCAGTGTTGCCCCCTTCTTTCACTGTGCACCCCCCCCCCCCCCCCCCCCCATCCCCTTCTTCTTTTCTTTTGTCGACTGTGTCATTTGAACCATCATTGTCTATGCTCCTAATCCTTTTCAATGTGGATGTTCTCAACAGAAACCTCCTTTACTATTGGTGTCATTTGACTCGTCATTTCTATGTTTCTGATCCTCCTTAACGTGGATGTTCTCAACAGAAACCTCCTTTACTATTGGCACTCCTATGGAGGCTTTCTTCTACACTGCTCTGCAACAGAAAGACAGTAATATTGGATGTAACACACAAAGAGGACCGTGAATTAAACTGCTTGTGTATCAGCATTACTTGACAGAAAGCATGGTTTTTTCCTTCTGTTTTATTTTTTACAAGCTGTTCCTTTGATTCTTCCTGGGCATTTTGTTTTTTTTGTGGGGTTTTTTTTTTTTTTTTTGGGTCATGAGAAGGGGAATGGAGTAGAATGGTTTTAACGCCTGCAGCAGCCGTTGACATATCCATTTTTGGAGTTGAGTTGTGTCAGCATTCACGTGGATTGTATGTTGAGTTGTCGTAACCTGGTTTTGCCCTTGGATGGATGGTTTTTTTTTTTTTCCAGGGTTGTGTTTTCCAGGGATGTTGTCAGGTTTGGTCTTTTTAACAACATAAATGTGAAGTAATCTGTTGTAGGCGGCCGTCTTTTTCTTTTTAACTGGTTCTGTTCTTGCTTGGCCTTTGTGTTCTGTCATTCCTTGTTTCTGTCAGGTGATCAATCATCTTTCACTTTGGAGTTTTCCCATTCAACCTGTTTCTTCTGCTTCCTTGTTTCAGGGGGTGGAGGGGTCGGGGGGGGGGGGGGGGGGTGGGGGTTGGAGTTTGGGGCTTTTCTAGGTCAAGATGAAACAGTAAACTGTAAAAAGAAGAAAAAAGTTTTTGTCTTCAGTTTGTCTGCGGATCTTATGAAATGTTCGTGATTTGCTGGGTCATTGTCCTTTGGGAAGTTTAACTCATTGAAATCTTTGTTGTCTGTGAGAAAAAATAGAGATGTTGGCGTTTCAGCTAGAGCATAAACCATCTGGTGAAAGTGTTGAAAATTGTTTGCAACATTGGGTCAGATTGAAGACTGAAAACCAGATGTGTTTAGTTGTTATGATGGAAGATTAATGGTAATAAAAAAGAACAGAAAGAATCTAGAAAGAGGGGGGGAAAAAAGCTAAGGTGTGCCATTTTATACAAGAGTTTATTTTGCTACATGAGAAAGTGTGAGTGAGTTTTGAAGCATTGCTGGGATAGGCTTGATGAATAAAATTGCCCATATGGGACTGCAGAATGGGGAGGGGTGTGTTTTGTGTGTGTGTGTGGGTGGGGGGGGGGGGGGGGTAGCTGTGTCCGAGAATACAAAGTCCTGCCTTCTTGAAATTCTGTACTAATAAATTCCTCTTTACTTTTGCTCTCTTTGCCTCTTTTATCTTTCACTTTCAGTATTCTTTACTACCATCTCCCCCCCCCCCCCCCCCCCCCCTTCCTCCCCCCCAACATTTTGTGACCCTTCAGCTGTTGTCGTTCTTGAAAGTCTTCCCCTGTTTTCTGTCATGACAGTTTACAATATTTCAGCAGTTTGGTAGTGAAAATGTAATCCTACCATATCTGTGTGCCCCTACAGTCCTTTTTACGTTTTTTTGTCACATTTTATTGATTTTAAATGATCGGTGTTTGTTTAAGTTGCTGTTGTTGTTGTTGTTGTCTGTATGTGGTAGTGAAAAATTCCAAGGGGGATGGCGGTGCTTTGAGCTCAGCTAGGTTTGATCCCTGTCCAGAATGTCAATAATTGGGCTATGCCATGGACTGACATACATGTAATTGTGCTATTATGCCATTGACTGACGTACATGTAATTGGGCCATAATGCCATTGACTGACATACATGTAATTGGGCCATTATGCCATTGACTGAGGTACATGCAATTGGGCTATTATGCCATATTACTGACGTACATATAATTGGGCAATTATGCTATTGACTGATGTAATGTAATTGGGCTATTATGCCATTGACTGACGTAGTGTAATTGGGGTATTATGCCATTGACTGATGTACATGTAATTGGGCTATTATGACATTGACTGACGTATGTGTAATTGGGCTGTTATGTCATTGACTGATGTACATGTAATTGGGCTATTATGTCATTGACTGATGTACATAGAATTGGGCTATCATGTCATTGACTGACGTACAGAGAATTGGGCTATTATTTCACTCACTGGCATACATAGAATTGGGATATTATGTCATCGACTGACGTACAAAGAATTGGGCTATCATATCATTGACTGGCGTACATAGAATTGGGCTATCATGTCATTGCCTGACGTACATAGAACTGGGGTATCATGTCATTGACTGACGTACATAGAATTGGGCTATCATGTCATTGACTGACATACATAGAATTGGGCTATTATGTCACTGCCTGACGTACATAGAATTGGGCTATTATGTCATTGACTGACATACAGAGAATTGGGCTATCATGTCATTGCCTGACATACATAGAATTGGGCTATCATATCATTGACTGACGTACATAGAATTGGGCTATCATGTCATGGACTGACGTACATAGAATTGGGCTATTATGTCATTGACTGACGTACAGAGAATTGGGCTATCATGTCATTGACTGACGTACAGAGAATTGGGCTATCATGTCATTGATGGACGTACATATAATTGGGCTATCATGTCATTGACTGACGTACACATATAATTGGGCTATCATGTCATTGACTGTCGTACATATAATTGGGGTATTATGTCATTGACCGACGTACATATAATTGCAGACAGATGTGTTGTATTTGGGCCCTTTTTTCCAGGACAGGTTTTGTTGGGTTTTTTTTGTTTAACCTCGTCTGAGAGGTGGCAATGCTGAATGGGTTTGTGTGTGTGGGGGCTGGGATACACCCTGGACACTGAAACTGGTGGGTAGTGTATGTCAAGGCGGTGGACTCATTCCACTGCACATGATGGCGACTTTCTGCATGGACACTGAAACTGGTGGGTGGTGTATGTTAAGTGATGGATTCATTCCACTGCACAGGATGGCGATTTCTCTGCATGGACACTGAAACTGGTGGGTAGTGTATGTTAAGTGGTGGATTCATTTCCACTGCACACAGGATGGCGACTTTCTTCAGTGCCCATAGCATCCTGATGGTTCTCTTTTTTCTTTTCTTTTCCGTTTTTTTTTTAAAATTCAGATTGACTGAATTAGAATATTGAGTCCTTTCCCAAACCATTGAGCATTGATCACGGTGTGTTCTGTTTGAATCGCCCTCCACCTCCACTTCCCCCATCCCCAACCCCCCCCCACCACCCATTCCCATCTGACTTTTTTCTGCCCTAACATATGACACCGATTATTGTACTTCTACACTTCTCTACAGGAATGTCAAATTTTTTTTGGTTTTCAATCTAGGAATAATCCCAGTCTTTAGGAAATTCCTCGCTCAGGTCTGCCCCTTTCCCCTCTCCTGCCAGTCTCTGGCTTCAAAGCTTTAGTTGTTTTGTTCTCTTCCCCCTCCCCTGCCACTCCCCCTCTCCCATCCCATCCGGTTTCCCTTTTGGTTTTTGGTCCAGCCAATTCATTTATTGTTTTTTTTTTTTTTGCCTCAGATGTTGTTCCCAGTTAAACTTTACCATGACTCTCTGCACTTTTTGTTTTTCCTTAGTGATTTTTGTTCCTTTGATGGGGTCCAGAGGGTTTTTTTTTCCCCAACTCCTAACCCCTTCCCTCCATCCCCTTAACCTGTATGTGACCTTTTTTTGTAATGGATGATTGATGTTATTTTTCTTCCTTGTTTTTTTTTTGTTTCTCCCCTTCCATTCGTTTGTTATGAATTGCACACAACAGCACAGCATCAGTGGCAAATCCCGAGGTTCGATGTGTTTTGTCCTGCTTGAGGTCTGATGGGAATGGCGCCAACTGCAAACTTCATTATACTGGTTGGGCAAGCACTACCTAGATCACATTCGCATGGTTTTGGGGCACGGTTTTGGTATGGTGACAACAACAACATGCACAATGACAACAATGTGCACTTTGACGGCAATGTGCACAGTGATGACAACAGCATGCATTGACAACAACATATACACAGTAACAACATGCACAACAACATAACAGTATCATGCACAACAACAATATACATGGTGACAACAACACAGATAGTTACAAACAGTAAATGTTTTGGATAGTGTGTGGGCTGGTGGTGGTTTTGGTTTGATTGGTTTGATTTTTTGCATACCATGCCATGCATTCAGGAATGTGTTCTTGTATAACGATCATGCCTTACATATCATGATTCCCCATAGTTTTTCTCCGTGGATGTGTGCTGTCCATTTTGTAAAATGCTTCTTTCTGTCAACAGGCTGTATTGTTTGGTTTTTTTTTTTCCTATTCCTTCTTTTTTGCCTTGTAAAAATACTTATTTATCTATTCATTTCAATATCTATTTACTTATCTTTTTATTTTCGCAAGTTTTTCATGGAGCAATGTGCATTTCAGCGGAGTTATTCAAGCCCTTGTGCATCACATCATCTGCTGTGTCAGTCTCCTCCATCAGAGCATATAAATGATCTCTGTCATTGTGCATATTCAGATTTCCCACCCCACTCCCTCTCTTTCTCCCTCTCTTTCTGCCTTCCTTTCCTTCCTTCCACTTCGTTTGTTCTTCTCCTATGTCTTGTCCCACTTCATCTGTAGCTTGGAAGGAGAGCGTCTGTTCCACTCAACGTCGGTGATATTTGACAGAGGGCAACTTGTAGAGGCTGTATACCGTGGTGTTTTGGATCATCTGTGCAAGTCATTGTGATTTCTGCCTGTACACATAGGTTTGGGTTGGAAACTGTGGGTGTGATTGTGGGCTGGCTCTCTGTGACAAATCCCATGAATGTTACTGGAAAAATTAAAATGGAAATATCTCATGTGGGTTTCTGCCTTTGGCTGGATTGTACGTCTGTTTTTTTTTTTTTTCAGTATATGGGCAGAATTGTTGAGGTGTGCACACCCATGCGTGTGTGTGTGTGTGTGTGTGTGTGTGTGTGTGTGTGTGCATGGTGTGTGTGCTCACATATGTGCATCCATCACTGTGTATACATTTACATACATATTTATAAGCACACCTGCCTTTACATGATTCTGAATATGCCAAAAGTCCAAAGACAGATGCAAAAAACAATGTTATAACAGATGTTATTGCTAGACAAACATGCCATATTACCCCAGTGCTCGTAAAAGCAAACAAAAAGAGCAACAGAAAAAACAATTCATCATTTATGATGAGACTTCGAGATGGACTAAAAATGCCATCAGATACAACCATTGTGTTATATGCATGTCTTCGATTACATCGTCGTTTTGTGCAACTTTAGTTACAATACAAGCTTGCATTATTTGTCTCCTTTGAAATATGTGCAGCAGTCCTTAAGGAAAGTACTTTGCCGTAGTCCCGATCTGCCCAAAAATGTTCTGCCTGCTGGTGTTCAGTGCAGCTATCAAAGTGTCTCTCCTAACATTGTGGCAGGGACAGTTTGCACTCTGCTGTGACCTCATGCCCATGCTCTGAGTGCAGGCTGCTCACAATGCCCTGGTTTATCATCTCCTCTGAAGGACTTGCTCACAGATCGCCGCTTTAGCTATTGTGGTAAGGGGGAGAAAAAACGCCCATCCGGTGCAAGTCTCGAACCAAGAACTCAGGGATTCACTCCCTTGCTAGGTAAGTGTGTTGTCTGCTAAGTCATTATTTCCATTGTTATACTGTTTGCCCAAAATAATGGGTCAAAGAGCACTTTGGATTAATGAGCAAAGTTTTAGATATATGGGATGCTCCTGTGATTATGGTACATGGGTGCTCATGTTCATGCATAAGCACATACAGCATACTATATGTCAACTCTTCAGCATAAGCAGATGTAACAGGTTTTTATTTGTGATACGCCCCCAACGTTTGATCAGGGTTTCACAGACTGCTATAAGCAGCACAGGCATTTTAATTGTTGAACAAACAGCATACGATAAACCTTGTAAGGCCTCTAAGTTCTTCATCTTTTCACAAAAATGTGCCATATATACTTACGTACACACCCACATATACATCCACACATATTTGATGGTTTGTTTTCTTTTACACACAAAAGTAAAAAGTCCAGATCTCTTGTTCAGTTTTCACTGGTGAAGAATTCAAATGCAAAAACAGCAACAAGACAGATAAATAAATGAATAAGCTTCGTTACCGATAAACGTATACATTCATGACTACAGGTAATCATTCATACAAACATAACCCTGTTCATGAGCACACACACACACACACACACACACGTACACACGTGCAGCAATGCTTTCTTCATTTCGTATTATCAATCAGTATAGGTAACATGGTAGAATAACTCGCGAAAGCTCATTTTGACATGACACCCCCTCTTGCCTCCCCCCCCCCCCCCCCCCCCCCCCCCTCTCTCTCTCTCTCTCTCTCTCTCTCTCTCTGTTCATTTGTTTCAAATCAACGAGGGAAGCGATACTGTTTAGTCCATGGACGACAGGGAAGGGGATGGGGGAAGGGTGGGTGAGCGTGAAGATTCAGGGTAGACCCACTCTCGAGGCCAGCCAAGAGGGATGCAGACCTAGGCTGCTCAGACGTGATATCCAGACAGGGCGTGTTTCAAACAGCACACACAGCGGAGAGGGCAAGAATCTGCGCACACACACACACACACACACACACACAACATCGTCTAATATCACAATGTGGAAAGACGTTAAATTGAAGACGACGACAACAACAACAAGAACACACACACACACACACGCACGCACACACACACACACACACACACACACACACACACACACACACACACACACACACTACCGTCTAATATCACTGAGTGTGGAAAGACGTGAAATTGAAGACAACAGCAACAACAACAACAACAACAACAACAACAACACACACACACACACACACACACACACACACACACACACACACACACACACACACAGAGGATACGTGCAGATAACTTTTCAATAATTGAACATGATTATACATTTTATTTTAAATTATCAACAATGGCGATGATCATTTGATGCAAACAGATGAAACTAAGTGAACACGGGGACTATGTTATACTTATTACAAAACGGGCACAAGAAAGACGAATAAATGACAGATGAATGTGAATATGGAGATGACTGCGTGACAATGGAACAATTGCACGTTATTTGCAGTGAAGAGAGAACTAGAGGATAAGAGAAGCGATGGAGACAGGCTG
>JADBJO010000751.1:390000-397500 GCA_016801955.1 Conus betulinus | reverse complement strand
GTCCTTCCATCTGGGTCATTTTTGCCTGTGCTATTTTCACCCCAGCCGATATAATCGTCCTCATCGTTCCATGAGTGTCGGATAAAAGTGTTGAGGTGACATGGCGGATGTCTCCGCCGCCAGGAGGCGCTGCGCTGTCTGTCCACAATCATGCGCAGCGGTTTGGCCGTGGCTGTGTGCAGTCCATTGCCTGTTGTTGTCCTTTCAGGATTCCTGCTCAGACGCCAACTTTGGGCGTTGGACTGTTGCAAGTAATGGTTCTCGCTTGCCTGTGTGTGTATACTGTGGCTTCCTGTCTGACCTGTGGGTTCGCTCTGCGCTCTGTGTTCGCGATGTGCGGAAGTGTTCTGAGGCTCTTGTGTTCAAATCTGGCATAGAAGTTGTTGAAAATGATAAACTAGATGATAAATCATACGGCAACACCATTCCTAGGACATTAGGAGGTGAGGGGCTTACATAATATGACTGCGATACCACCAGAACGATAACACATTTAGTTGGGCAGCAAAAATGGCCATTGCTGGGCGACAGCAGGATTCGAACTCGGAACGTCCGGTCGCGGACTGCAGGCTTTACCACTGATCTACGTTGACAGCAGGCTGACCGGTGTGTCGTGGTGGAGGAAGTGCTGTGATGTGTCCATCAAAGCGGACCGTCAGACCGCCCGACGCCTTTCCCACGGTGCTAGTCACAGAGTTATGCCCCTTCCCTACCCTCCTTCCCACCTCCCCCCCCCCCCCACCCCGCACTCTCCCACCCCTCCCACCCTCACTCCTCCGACCAGCTGTCCGGGGCCGTCCGCTACAATGTGAACCTGAAGTCAGCTTTGATTGGTTTGTAGGGGAGAGAGACAGACAGACAGACAGAGTGAGAGAGAAGGGGGGGGGGGGGGGGTAGTGATGGAGAGGGGGGGAGAGAAAATGAGAGAGAGAGGATAGAGACGGGGGGGGGGGACAAGAAAAGAAAGAAGAGGAGGAGGGAGGGAGGGAGGAAGGAAGGAAGGAAGGAGGAGGAGGAGGACGAGGACGAGGAAGAGAAGAAGAAGAGGAGGAAGAAGAAGATGATGATGATCATCATCATCATGATGGTGATGATGATGATGATGATGATACCACGACCATTCTTTTTGTTGAAAATCGCCTGGAAAATGTGAACGACCTTTTCCTCTTACCGTCTAATCTCCCGTCCCCCCCCCCCCCCCCCCCCCCCCCCCTAATTCCAAATGGCTGTACTCCCCTAGCCGTTCACTGCGCTCCCCCTTACACCGCTAAACCCAGGATCTCCTCTAAACCCAGGGATCTCCTCTAACCTCTAAACCCCAAGGATCTCCTCTAAACACAGGGATCCCCTTTAAACTCAGGGATCTCCTCTACACCCCAAGATCTCCTCTAAACCCAAGGATCTCCTCTAAACCCAGGGATCTCCTCTAAACCTCTAAACCAAGGGATCTCCTCTAAACCCAGGGATCTCTTCTAAACTTCTAAACCAAGGGATCTCCTCTAAACCAAGGGATCTCCTCTAAACCTCTAAACCCAGGGATCTCCTCTAAACCCAGGGATCTCCTCTAAACCCTTTCACAGGCCTGGCACCATAGTCTGCAGGGAACAGTCAATACACAACTCGTCCCGAGGCACCCCACCAGAGGAGACACAGTACTTCTGCCGCGTCCCTTGGCTGGTGTTCCGTGGTGCCTGATGTGATCCAGTACACACGGGGCGCCACCGACAGCGCCCCATGCTGACCACAATCAGTGCAGAGCCAGGACCAGGGAGAGTCGGCCTACAGATGCTGCCAATAGGAAAAAAGTAAAGACAGCATATTGGTACTGGAAAAATGCCTGTAAAACGCTTTCTATTCAAAGAGTTTTCCATGAACATCTATATATTAATGAAAGTTGACACATGTTTTTGTTTGTTTGTTTGTATGTTTGTTTTTGTCAAAACAAACGAAAGGGCTTCATTAAAACTGTAGCTGATATCACGTCTTCGATTTGAAAGTGTCTGCCAGATTGGAAAGGGGTATGACAATACTGTAACGCAATGAAGACTACGTTAAATACTGTATACGGCTCCATGGAGACATGGAGCTCATTTTGTGGGAGAGGCTCACCTATGACAAAGTGAGTCAGCACCCTTCCCAGAATTCACACGGTGGTGATCAGTACAGAGTATGGAAAACAGCGTGGCCCTAAAGCTCATGATTAGTGAGTAATTCCTTTATGAAAGAAGAGATTTTAAAATGTCCAGAAATGATATTTATGACACTTTTCCGAACTGGTTTGTCATACTGTACACGTGTGTGTGTGTGTGTGTGTGTGTGTGTGTGTGTGTGGTGGTGGTTAGAGGGAATGGGAGTGGATTAGGTGGAAGGGGAGGGAGATGGAAGGGGAAAGCCTACGGCTGATTGCCGGAAACACCCCCAACAGTCTGTCTGATGGCATAGTGGTGATAGGTCTGGAAGCCATGTCTTCAGATGCAGTTGAATCAAAGTCCTTGAGAGAAGACACTGACGCAGCTGTCTCCCCCCCCCCCCCCCCCCCCCTTCCCCCCATTTAGATAATCCTTCTCTAACCACTTGTTCATTTATCGTGATAATCATGACGTCAACACTCTAATTCTCACCACATTTGACGCCGTTAAAGCTTTGAAAAATGAATTCAAAGATTATAAAAAGAAAAATATCTCTGCCTCTCTTGTTTACCTGTTGCCAGTGTTTATTTAAAGTGTCCCTGCAATCAACAGTTTCTTCGTTGTTAATGATGTCGTGTTTTCAATTAGTGTAACGTTTTCTTCACACATTATGAATCTTTTTCACGTGAAAACAGAAATTATGAACGAAGAACACAGTCAATGTGACGTTTTGTTGATAATGATCTCCCACGCATGCTCTGACAAAGGGAGATAAGCCCATTTCCCGCAATAACTGTAACCTTTCATTGACAATGATCTCATTATACCTGATCTGGCAACGTGAGAGCGAACCAACGCTTCTGCAAATTATGACCTTTTCTCGCTAGTGATCTCCCACACATGACGTGACAGATTGAGAGGGAGCCTACCTTTAGATTAGGACAGATAAAGGAAATGTGGGTGATGGACATGTATACACGTTCACCTTCCCCCCGATACTGACGCTGCCACCACCCGTGTGTGTGTGTGTGTGTGTGTGTGTGTGTGTGTGTGTGTGTGCGCGCGCGCGCGCTCTCTTTGCATGTGCATGTGTGTATGTGTGTGAGTGTGAGAGAGAGAGAGAGAGAGAGAGAGAGAGAGAGAGAGAGAGAGAGAGAGAGAGAGTTTTAATTAATCACTTTGGTTCGAGTTTGTTTGCCAGATAGAGGTTTACTCGCTCCAACCGGCAACACACACACACACACACACACACGCACACACACACACACACACACACAAATTTATACCTTTTAAAATCGAAACAGAGCGGAGGGGGACGAACGATGGGAGAGCGGGAAAAAAGGGATAAAAAAAAAAATCTCTGGTAAACTCTGCACTTTTCCCCTTATCATTTTCAACTTGGCAAGTTCTCCAGAGATTTAAACCATCCCTTTCCATACTGTTTGTGTAACCTGATTTAAACTGGTCCGAAATCCAAGCACTAAAAACACACGCGTTCCGTTGTTTTCCTCAAACTTGGGGACAAAACCCGGTAAAGTTTGTCTCCTGTCTGCAGCGCTGTTTTCGTATTTGATTGAAACTGACATCACGCTTTAGCCGAAATAGGAAAAGGACCCACCCTGCACACGTGTGAGATGTCTGTACTGGCAGTTTGGGGCTGAAAAGTGTCTGTTTGGAGAAACGGTGGCCTACACGATTGTTATAATTCAGCTAACGCTCTACACATGGAGTGTACTCGTTCTCTTAAGGCCTCGACACACGAGGGTTTTCAGTTTGGAGGAAGACGTGTTGGCCCCGTTTCGTCCCTTCCCCGTTCAATCCTCTCCTTTCTTGCTGTCTTCTGTTTCTCCTTTCTTTCAGTTTGTTGCAGTTGTGTCGTTTTGCCCCCCCCCCCCCCCCCCCCCCCCCCCCCCCCTCTTCCTCGACACATATCCCGCCACCCCACCCCTCTCTGTAGTAAAGTCAATAGTTAACGATGTAGCTTATGTAACTGGTATCTTAGCGGATGTGGTGTAGCGTATATGGACTAGTCCGCACACAGGGACGCCTCCTTGAAACTGAAACTGTAACTGGTGTGTGACTGCATGGCTCATGGAGTTCTTTTGCTTTTTTTTTTTTTTTTCACTGAGGTGTAGGCCTGTTGTCGTCATTTTCTCGACCTTTTCTTTCTTTTGCTAATCTTTTTCTTTTTTCCTTTAGCACAGGAAATATCGCCGTCAGTTTTTGGAAGCTGCCTTGTTGTGGAAATAACGATTTCCATACGTGCGTATCGATCGATCACATCGTATGATATTGTGTCGAATTGTATTATATGGTATGGTATCGTATTGTATTGCATTGCATTGCATTATATTGTGTAGTGTGTTTTAATACTTGAAAGTCACAACAGATTCATCCATGTGAAATTTGGGTTGTTTTGCTTAGGCACTGCTGTTGATAAGTTGTAGCAGAAATCCTAACAAAATAATTGCAGCTTACTGTCGTGGTACTATGTCTACGATTTTTTTTAAAAAAAGGCGTTTTTTCTGATGCTGCATTAAATCATTCGATCCTTGTGGAGACCTATTGGATATACATCACCAGTAACCTCTTTTTTCGCGTTCAAATACCCAAGCTTCTAAGTATAAACACACAAGAGAAAACAAATGGGAGCGTAGGGAAGGAGGAGGGGGAAGAGGGGAAAGGGGGAGATCTCATGGCCGTGAGGATGAAAGATAAAAACAAGAAGCAATGCGATAGCCAAACATGTTTCGACCTCAAGAACTTCTACAGAATCATTCGACAAATACTGAAGAAAAGGGCAGGAAAGAACAGCAGTGCCAGAGGCACATACTAATGGTACCTTTTCAGAGAGGCCAGGCGACAAGAATTGTCCTTGCTAGGCCAGTGGTCAGTGTTTCCTGGCACAATGTGATGGCCAGTGTCAGCGTTTCCTGACACAATCTTATGGCCAGTGTCAGCGTTTCCTGACACAATCTTCTGGCCAGTGTCAGTGTTTCCTGACACAATCTGATGGCCAGTGTCAGCGTTTCCTGACACAATCTTATGGCCAGTGTCAGCGTTTCCTGACACAATCTTCTGGCCAGTGTCAGCGTTTCCTGGCACAATCTTATGGCCAGTGTCAGCGTTTCCTGGCCTGGCACAATCTTCTGGTCAGTGTCTCGCGTTTCCTGACACAATCTTATGGCCAGTGTCAGTGTTTTCTTGGCACAGTCTGATGGCCAGTGTCAGTGTTTCCTGGCACAATCTTCTGGCCAGTGTCAGTGTTTCCTGGCACAGTCTGATGGCCAGTGTCAGCGTTTCCTGGCACAATCTTCTGGCCAGTGTCAGCGTTTCTGGCACAATCTGATGGCCAGTGTCAGCGTTTCCTGGCACAGTCTGATGGCCAGTGTCAGCGTTTCCTGACACAATCTTCTGGCCAGTGTCAGTGTTTCCTGGCACAATGTGATGGGTCAGTGTCAGTGTTTCCTGGCACAATCTTCTGGCCAGTGTCAGTGTTTCCTGGCACAGTCTGATGGCCAGTGTCAGTGTGTTCCTGGCACAGTCTGATGGCCAGTGTCAGCGTTTCCTGGCACAATCTTCTGGCCAGTGTCAGCGTTTCCTGGCACAATGTGATGGCCAGTGTCAGCGTTTTCCTGGCACAATCTTCTGGCCAGTGTCAGTGTTTCCTGGCACAATGTGATGGCAAGTGTCAGCGTTTCCTAGCACAATGTGATGGCAAGTGTCAGTGTTTCCTGACACAATCTTCTGGCCAGTGTCAGCGTTTCCTGGCACAATCTGATGATGGCCAGTGTCAGCGTTTCCTGGCACAATCTTCTGGCCAGTGTCAGCGTTTCCTGGCACAATCTGATGGCCAGTGTCAGCGTCTCCTGGCACAATCTTCTGGCCAGTGTCAGCGTTTCCTGACACAATCTTATGGCCAGTGTCAGTGTTTCTTGGCACAGTCTGATGGCCAGTGTCAGTGTTTCCTGGCACAATCTTCTGGCCAGTGTCAGTGTTTCCTGGCACAGTCTGATGGCCAGTGTCAGCGTTTCCTGGCACAATCTTCTGGCCAGTGTCAGCGTTTCCTGGCACAGTCTGATGGCCAGTGTCAGCGTTTCCTGACACAATCTTCTGGCCAGTGTCAGCGTTTCCTGGCACAGTCGATGGCCAGTGTCAGCGTTTCCTGACACAATCTTCTGGCCAGTGTCAGCGTTTCCTGGCACAATCTTCTAGCTAGTGTCAGCGTTTCCTGGCACAATCTTCTGGCCAGTGTCAGCGTTTCCTGGCACAATCTTCTGGCCAGTGTCAGCGTTTCCTGGCACAGTCTGATGGCCAGTGTCAGTGTTTCCTGGCACAATCTTCTGGCCAGTGTCAGTGTTTCCTGGCACAGTCTGATGGCCAGTGTCAGTGTTTCCTGGCACAATCTTCTGGCCAGTGTCAGCATTTCCTGGCACAATGTGATGGCCAGTGTCAGTGTTTCCTGGCACTATCTTCTGGCCATTGTCAGTGTTTCCTGGCACAGTCTGATGGCCAGTGTCAGTGTTTCCTGGCACAATCTTCTGGCCAGTGTCAGTGTTTCCTGGCACAGTCTGATGGCCAGTGTCAGTGTTTCCTGGCACAGTCTGATGGCCAGTGTCAGCGTTTCCTGGCACAATCTTCTGGCCAGTGTCAGCGTTTCCTGGCACAATGTGATGGCCAGTGTCAGCGTTTCCTGGCACAATCTTATGGCCAGTGTCAGTGTTTCCTGGCACAATCTTCTGGCCAGTGTCAGCGTTTCCTGGCACAATCTTCTGGCCAGGGTCAGCGTTTCCTGGCACAATCTTCTGGCCAGTGTCAGTGTTTCCCGGCACAATCTTATGGCGAGCGGGGCGAGGAAAAGGCGAGACTTCGCTAAACTGTCTAGGAACTGTCTTTCATGCCAGGTAAATGGCCGACAGTTATTGCGTCCCCTTATCGGTGCACGGAAAGTAGTTCCGTTCTGACTAGTTTCGTGAAACGATCAGAACACTGACCCTGAATTCAAGTGTTTTTTTTTTTTTTTTTTTTTTTTTTTCTTTTTGCTTCCCCTCACACTCTCACCTCCTTCACCGCAAGAATAAGCAAGCCACCTTGCAAGTCCTCTCCTCAGTGAAACTCGTCTCGGAGCGTTTCCGTTGTCGCCGAGTTCTGGGTGCCACACGGACGATGCTTAAACGCGATGGCGTGGTGACACTGACCGTGGACATGGCGGACTGAGTGGACGTGGGACTGGGCAGTTGGGGGGCAACGGAACATCGTGCAAACACCCGACCATAAGGACTCTGCCGTTTGATAGCTTGTTGACCGTCACCACCACACATTCTCTTGCTTCGCAACGTCGTCGTCGTCTCTCTCTCTCTCTCTCTCTCTC
>JADBJO010000751.1:367500-382500 GCA_016801955.1 Conus betulinus | reverse complement strand
AATCGAATACTGACATCATTAAAAAAAAAAAAAAAAAATCAAACTGTTTAAAAACTCTATGAAAATGACCTCAAGGGACCTAACTCGATCATGGGGTCGTTTTCGCTTTGAATTTTGTCAAGGTTATTTTATTACACTGTAGTTTTGGACACAGATGTCATTTCAGTGTGAACCTGTTTATTCTGCTTCCCATTTGGCAATGAATGCACGGGACACGTGAAAGCCCATGTCTGTCTGGTAGATGATTTCTCTCGTTACTTGTCAGAATTTCGATTATTTTTTTCTTGTTCTTTTCTCTCTCTCTCTCTCTCTCTCTCTCTCTCTCTCTCTCTCTCTCTCTCTCTCTCTCTCTCAGGGATTTATGCTCTTCCCATTACGTCCTTTTACAAGGATGTACAGCGCACTTCAGTTCTGTCGAAAAGGTGTGTCGCAAACAATTAAAATGAACTTAGATTTGTGCTGATTGTGTTAACGGGTTAACATTTTCTCTGCACGTTTAGGATCAGGACGGGGTGGAAAGAGATTCGGAATATCCCATATTCCCCCTCCTTCCGCCCCCTCCCCCCTCCACCCACGCTCAAGCAAATTCCGAAAATAAAATCCTATTCAGCTGGAAGAAAAAGCTTGATAAGCAGTTACCGTAGAAACAATTCATCATAGACAATTCCAGGATTATCAACAGTTGAATTTTATCTTTTTTGCCTTTTCATCAAGCATCTCATTCATAAATACCACGGACTGAGATGGAGCTATTCGTGTTCTGGTCTGTATAAGGCAATACAAAAGGTAATCCATCTATATATAAAAAAAAAAAAAAAAAAAACAAAAAAAAAACCGGGGGGTGGGATGGGGGGTTCTTTTTTTTCTGTGCTTCATCAGTTGCTGAGAGCATAACGTTCTGACGTGTGTAGTTTTATTCTATGCCCATCACATCGGTGGGCTATGATGACGTGTTTTCTGTGCTTTCCAGTCAGTGGGCTATGATGACGTGTTTTCCGTGCTTTCCAGTCAGTGGGCTATGATGACGTGTTTTCCGTGCTTTTCAGACAGACAGTGGGCTGTGACGACGTGTTTTCTGTGCCTTTTACCTCTGTAGCCAGTTGTGACGTATTTTCTGTGCCTTTCACTGTCTGGGCTGCGATGACGTAACATTTGTAGGCTATGGTGACGTATTTTCTATGCCTTTAACCTCTGTGGGCTATGATGACGTATTTTTGTGTGCTTTTACTTCTGTGGGCTATGGTGACGTATTTTCTGTGTGTGCTTTTACCTCTGTAGGCTATGGTGACGTATTTCTGTGCCTTTCATTGTTCTGGGCTGCGGTGATGCATTTTCGGTGTCTTTCACTTTGTGTGTCATAATGAGGTATTCCTCTGTACCCTCCACTCTGTGGGCTATAGTGACGTATCTTACGCGCCTTTTACCTCAGTGGGCAATCTGACGTAGGTTTTACGCAGCTTTCCTCAACCTTTCACCTCTGTGGGCGATCGTGACTTGTTTAGCTTTTCTGCTATCCCCCCACAACGTGACTTCTCATCACAGTCATAATGTGACTGGGGTTGCATCAGCTGACGCAAACATAAGGTCTGTGCCGCAAGCTTGCAAGCCAAGTTTGTCCCCTCTTTTCACATCACGTAAATTGCACGCCACTACCTCCAGTGTTTATGGCAGCTCTCTCTCTCTCTCTCTCTCTCTCTCTCTCTCTCTCTCTCTCTCTCTCTCTCTCTCTCTCTCTCTCAGCACTTTCCCCTCCTCCCCCTTCCCGTGTTCCCTGACAAGATATAATTTAACATGACAGTCGCCGGTGCGCGTGACGAAGGCGGACCGTCACACAAGGCACTGAGGAAACAAAGAAGATGTTTCAGACTGCAGGCAGAGGTGATTAACACTGGCCCTCGGTGTCGGCTCACGGCGTGACGTTGCCAGCGGAACCCCGGCCTGTCAGCACACATCTTCATTCTACTGTTCGTTGTTGTGCTCAGAATTTTCTTTTTTAATCTCAGTTTTGGCTTTCATTTGATTTATCTGACGCGTTTATGAATTCCAGGCCGGGTAAATTCGTTTGATGGTAACGCTATCAAAGTGTTGGATAAGCGTGTTTGTGATGTACCCCTGGGTTATAGTGAAGACGAGAAAGACTAGGGCAATCATTAAATTAAAAAAAAATGATAATGCAGCATGTCAGGGTTGACAGAGAAGCTGAACATAAGCTGACAAGAAAACTTAACAGGATGCTTAAAACGAATCCGACAGCAGGACACAACGTGATGTTTGTCTTCAGGCCAAGTAGTATGACTGATCATGGTGTCAGGTGTGTGTGGCTGCCGAAGCCACGTCCGCTACGCCTCATTTCCATATTTCACTGAAACTCTTTGTTGCAACAATACAGCTAGCTCTCAACTTGTCGTTGGATGAACTGTCACAAAAAAAAATCTGCCCTTCTACTCTCACGTCCTATTATGAAAATCTTTCCCACGGTGCCTGTGCTTGAAATTCTGTCTGTGTTTCTCACGTGCACCGTCGGTTCGATGCAGGGCACCGCTCACCGAGATCCTCAAAGGAAGCAGTACGAGGTATTTCTGCAGACGATGCGGCAGACGATGGCGGCAGAAAACGGCCGCTCCTCCAGCCAACGGCACCGGGGATGGACGATCCAAGATGACGGCTCAGGGGAGAGAACTCCGGATAGCCTGGCTGGCCCCGGGACAGGGAGGTAACCGTGGGTCCAGCGCGTCCACCAGCGTGCAGGCGTTGAAGTGTTCCCTGCTGGATCCGTGCGTGCGTGCGCTTCCTTCCCAACAACCCGCTCAGGTGAGCAGAGTCGGGGAAAAGGCGGCATACACCTCTGTCTGTCTGTCTGTCTGTCTGTGTCAGTCTCATATCTATCTGTTTCTCTCTGTCTCTGTCTCTCTCCCCAGTCTCATATGTATCGATCTATCAATCCATCTGCCTATTTATCTACCTACCTTCCTCTCTGTCTACCCATCTACACTACAGTACACACTCATATTCACGCACGCATACACACACACACACACACACACACACACACACACACACACACACACACACACACACACACACACACACGCGTGTGTGTGTGTGTAGATAAATAAATAGATAATCAATATATGTAATTATAGATCAATACACAAACACACTCACACACACACACACACACACACACACACACACACACACACACACACACACACACACACACACACACACACACACACACACACACTCACTCACTCACTCACTCACTCATGATGGTAACAATACCACAGAATTGCGTACATTTGATGCCGAGGGAGGACGGAGTCTCACTGATGAGTCCGAATCAGCAGAGAAAAGGTCTCTGGGCAGGTAACATGAATGACGAGATGACACAGGAACTGATGAGTCCGAGTCAGCAGAGAAAAGGTCACTGGGCAGGTGACATGAATGACGAGATGACACGAGTGAGTCCGACGGCAGAGAAAAGATGACATGAAGACGAGGTGACATGGAACTGATGAAAGGAGGTGAATGGCAGAATGGTGAAGGCGACAAATACTGAAAATAAGTGTTAAGGAGGTGATGATTGGGGAAGGGGGGGGGGGGGGGCGCAAAGGGGGGTACGGGAGGGGAGGGATGTGGATTTTCGTTTGCGCACCGAGCATCCAGAGCAGTCAAGCAGCTACAGACTCAGGGGCAAAGTCAGTCTGCTGACCGCTTTCGTTCAACTTCTGTGTCTGATTCACCAAAACTAATGAAATCCAAAGTCTTAACTTGTCTGCTCTTCCGCTCAGCTAATTCAGATATGATACAGTGTCATGTTTTGCTGCAATATTCATATAAAATTTCTTTAGTATTTTTTGGGGGTGCATAAAGCTATAAAAGAGCTGATAACTGCCTGTATGAAAGCATTTACATTGTAATACTGCACATAGGTCATGATGAAAAACAGTTTGGAAGATTGACGACTGGTAATATCCAACGACGTCTCCCTGCACGGGTTCTGCCATAGCTTGTTCCACCAGCATTGGTAGCTATCCAGAAAATGCCAGAATTGAAGTTTATCACACACACACACACACACACACACACACACACACACACACACACACACACACACACACACACACATGCACGCACGCACGCACGCACACACATGCACACACACAACTGAAACAGTCATCGCGGTTCAAGATGCCCTTTGAAATTTCACACCACACACACACACACACACACACACACACACACACACACACACACACACACACTCTCTCTCTCTCTCTCTCTCTCTCTCTTTCTCTCAGTGTCTTTCTCTCTCTCTCTCTCTTACACACACAAACATGCACATGCGCGTGCTCACAGACACAGACACACACACACAGACACTCACACACACACACAACACACACACACACACACACACACACACACACACACACACACACACACACACACACACACACACAGAGTTTTCCACTTCAAGAATAAAAGTGCTATCTACCTGTCCATCTGTCTCTCTTATCTACCTGTTTATCTGTATATATGTATATGTTATTAATATCATTTGGTCAGCTACTGGTAGAGCACAATTCTTAAGATTCAAGAACAGGCTGTTCACAATATTAGCTGCTGTCAGCACTGATGTGACTGACAATGCCTAGATGATCAAACTGTAGAGCTGACCACTCTGTTGACACCTTCCGACCTCTCTTCATTCCCCAAATGGATCCTGAAGCAGAGGCTCAAAGATTTCCTCCTATGTTTATCTTGTGATTTTAGTTTTTCTGCAGCTTATTTCATTATAGTGCTTTCTTCTCAGTTTCCTTTCTCTTTCGCTGGCTGCTCTGGGATGCCATGGTGTTTTCAGTGTGAAGCCTTGGTAGTGAAATTCGCACAGAATGGACACAGTCATCCGTGTTTCACAGAAGAGGTAGGAGCAGCAGACGATAAGCGCCTCTAGGAAGGCAGCACACATGGTTCTGGTTTCAGGACGGATTACGGTGCTGAGAGATTTTATATTAATATTCTAGCGCCCTCTTTTTCGTTCAACATTTTCTCCGTTACCACCACCCCCCCCACCCCACCCCCACCCCCGTTTTTCTTCTCTATTCATCTATTGAAAGAAATTGTTTTGAAAGCTATTGTTTTAATGACGGATGAATGGTGAGCCTGACTTGATTTCAAACCGCCACACACACACACACACACACACGCACACACACAACACAACACACACACACCACACACACACACACACACACACACACACGCACACACACACACACACAAAGACACACACACACACATGTATGTATATATATAATATGTATATATGTTTTTTTTTAGCTAGCATGAAATTATGTATATATATGTATATGCATGTACATATACATACATACATATATGTATAATTATGTATGTATATATACACATATGTATATGTATGTGTGTCTTACTGGCATGAAATATCTCATCAGGAATAGCATTCTTTTTAAATACCTTATGAGAAATATCCTGCTTCTTAGAATTTGTCATAGTGTTGTCTGCAAACGGAATGAAATGCACCCCCCCCCCCCCCCCGCCTTTTTTTCTGTCAACTAAGGCACAGCACAGGTTTTGCTTTTCGGTTTGTTTTGTTTGTTGTGTTTGCCAGCAAAGTCCAGTACTGAGAGCATAAATGGACGTCATGTTTGGCTTTCTAAGAACAGCCACTGTTCTTGTCACTGTTGACACCACTGCAGAGGCGGTTCTTTTCTTTCAATCAAAGAAGTGACATTGAAGTTCAGTTACAAACACAGTATAACGCACTAGTATACACATTAATCATCCTAGACGTAAAAAAACATATGCAGACTCCATAGTGCATGGTACATCTGAATTTTGACATTGTTTCCTGTTCGTTGTACCTGGATAAAAACAAAAAAAGGAAAAAAAAACAGTGAAAAAAAAGAGTGTGACTATACAACCCGCCATTTGAAGATTTTTTCCGCTCTTTGCGTCCTCTTTCTCTCTTTTTCCCTTTTTCTTCCTTGCATACACAACACACACACACACACACACACACACACACACACACACACACACACACACACACACACACACACACACACACACACACACACACAGACACAAACGCACGCACGCACGCACGAACGTACACACACACATTCTTTATAGCTTAGTCGGCCGTGGAGAAAAGGTCTCTGGGCAGGCGACAGGAATGACGAGCTGACACAGGAACTGGGGAAAGGAGGCGAATAGCAGAAAGGGGACGGTGACAAATGCTGAAAATAAGGGTTAAGGAGGTGATGGTAGAAGGGATAATGATAATAATAATGATCAACTAGTAGTAGTAGTAGTAGTAGTAGTAGTAGTAGGCCTAGTAGTAGTGTACTAGTAGTGGTAGTAGTAGAAATCATAATGGTGATGATGGTGATAAAGCTGATAGGAATAATAATGTGTGTGTTTATGTGTTTTACCACCACTAGTACAAATGATGGTGAGATGATCAGTATTAATAGAATATTAGTTATTATAAACATAATGGTAGTTACAATAATGATGGTAATAGGCAAAACAACAAAGGCAACAGTAATGATGATGATAGTAATGACAATAATGATATGATGTCAATAATGATAAAAGTAATATTAATGATAATAATAGCTGGTGTAAAGGAATAGAAATAATCAATGGGTAAAATGTTGACATTATTATTAGAACAGGGAGAGGGTGATGATCTGTTCACCATTGATGATATTAGACGAAAAATAATTTAAAACGTCATCTCTAACTAACAAAGCTTAACCTCAAAGATAAAAAAATAACAACAATAACTTTTTGAATAGTGGTAAAAATAAACACGGCATCAAAGCAGCTTGGCAATTTTAGAATTTGCGATAATGGTAGCAATGTTTATGATAGAAGGGCCGAACAATATTTGACCGATATCTTGGACGTTGATATCAATAGAATTTTCTTTATAGATTGGAGTTAAGACAGAACATTCTACCAACAAATGATGCACTGAAATAGGATTACCACAATACAAAAAAAAACATGCAAGAATACTTTGTGTTCCATGCATTTAACTTGAGTTTTGTTACTATCTTGGAAATGTGACGAGGACAATTATTTACATATTTCAGACTTTCTCCACAATTTCTGTTATAAACACAGTTTTCTAACTTAGCAACATTTCTGATGAAGATGTTTTCAGTGAAGATAATAAATTACAATCGAGGCAATGTTTAGCTCCAGTTTTAGCAAGTATATCTGCTGCTTCATTCCATTGCAACCCACTATGAGAGGGAACCCAGCAAAAGTCAATACATATTCCATGAATCCTTAAACAGTGTATGAGGTGATGAATATCAAAAAGCAAATCTTTCCGACCCTTACCATCCCAATGTTCCAGAGACTGCAAGACAGATTTTGAATCAACACATATGAGAATATTGTGAAAAAGGCATGGGAGCATCATAAATGTAGCTCAAAGCCATCAATATTGCATATAATTCTGCTGTAAATATGGAAAACCCTTTGCCAAGATGATATTTCTTTTTTCACATTTAGGCTAGAATGACAAAACCAGAAGCACTACCAATGTTATCTAGGACTGAGCCATCGGTGTAAATTTTCAGGTGATTGCTATAAAAATTGTCAAGAGATGAACTCTGACCTCACTAACCAAGAGATTAACGTTTTCAGATTTAGAAACACTTGTGTAATTATAATCAAAATTTCCACACAAATGCTCCCAAGGGGGAATCTTAGGCGTGATGGGATCTTCAGAAACATTAACGACAGTAGGTGGAAATGAGTAGAAATGATCAGCGAGTAAAAGGCTAACAGTAATGTCGGAATAGGGAGAGAAGGGAAAAAAATAGGGGCGGGGGCAACCACACACACACACACACACACACACACACACACACACACACACACACACACACACACACACACACACATTTTCTATCATTACTAATATTATCATTACTATTAACATCATCATCATCATCATCATCATCATCATCATCATCATCATCGCCACTGTCACTGTTGTTACTATAACCATGTTGCTTAACTATCCTCTAACTCCTCTCCTTGCTTTCCTTTTGTCAGTATAGCTTCTGTTATTACTACAGTTACTATTATCATATTATTACCAAAAAACCCTGGTAGTAATCCTCTCTTTATCATATTTTGGAATATTTTTCATCAGTATCATCACAATCACGATCATTAAGCTTATCATTATCATTGTTATTATTATTGTTAGTAGTAGTAGTAGTACTACTGCTACTACTATTATATCTATTATTATTGCTATTATTATTATCATTAATGTTATTACTTTAAGCCGCACTATCTCCTTCCCAGCGGCCTGGTGTCCATTCCACCTCCGTTTGGCGCCCTATTTGAGGAGAGACTGACTGTTGGCTTTCATGCTCCTGACTGTCGCTTGTCTTGCCTGTCATTTGTCTGTTTGTTGACTGTCGCTTGTCTTGCCTGTCATTTGTCTGTTTGTTGACTGTCGCTTGTCTTGCCTGTCATTTGTCGGTTTCTTTCGCTGGGCGGCACAGTCATTTTTATTTTAAGTCTCTAGACCTGAGAAAAAATAATGTAGCGTAACTTTCTAGAACAAAGCTTACACAGAAATTCAGAGTGTGGGTGCCGTGAGAGAGAGAGAGAGAGAGAGAGAGAGAGAGAGAGAGAGAGAGCAAACTGGGTAAAGAGGAAGAGGGAGAGGGAGGTAGAGGCGATAGGAGGATAGAAGGAGAGAGGGAAGTGGTTGGGATGGATAAAGAAGAACGAAATGATGCAAAGTAATATTTGTTCGGCCATCTTGAAACTGGCCAATTTTTGAAAAAGAAAATAATTCATGCAGTTCATGTTGAATTGACTTTAGGGGAAGGAGTGCCTTAATTTTGTGACGAAATGTGTGTGTGTGTGTGTGTGTGTGTGTGTGTGGGGGGGGGGGGGAGGGGGGGGGGGGGGGGCGTGCGTGCCTGCGTGAGTGCGTGCGTGTGTGTGTGTGTGTGTGTGTGAGAGAGAGAGAGAGAGAGAGAGAGCGCGTGCATGTGTGTATATGCTTGCTTGCGTGCATGGGTGTGTGTGGGAAGGGCAAGAGGGGGAGGGGTGGCAAAGCAGTGATAAGTTGGTTTTTGTGTCTGATGGGAATTTCCTCAGGTTCCATACCCTCAGTTCGGGTGGTCAGAGTGATGGGGCCTGTCCACTGGAGGGCGCTCGCGCTTCAGGCAGACGCTTAGGTTGCAATTCTCCTGCCTCCCTTTCTCCCATCCTGTCTCTCCCCCCACCACCCGTCTCTTCCCCCCAGGCATTCCCCAGGCATGCATTAGTTCACCTGCATGTACATGCAACTGTGTAGGCTGAGGTTCATGCTCACACACAGATTTACATCACCTGGTCTGTCAAAAGAGATGTCCAGAGAAAGTGCAGTCACGTTCGCGCTGGTGAAGAGGGGGACAACAGGATTTCGTCGCTGGTTTTTTTTGTTCGTTTGTTTTTGTTTGTTTGGTCTGTTTTGTTGTTGTATAGTTGCTGTTGCTGCCGTTGTTGACACAGAATGAGGCGGTGACGGCGGGCGTTGCTGACAGTTAGCGGCAGAAGAGTGAGATATGCAGACAGGGTGCAATCACAAGGTAACGTTAGACAGGGGGGGGGGGGGGAGGGCAGCAAATTCCGCACGCTCCCCCCCGCACCCCTTACATAAACACCTCTTGAGCAGTTTTCGTTGTTGATGTTTCTTGCTTGCGGGATGACTTTTCGTCAGTATTTCTCATCAATGCTCCTTATACACACCTTTTGCCCCTTTTTTTTTTTTTTTTTTTCCTCTTCTTTCCTTCTTTCTTTCTTTTTCTTTTGTTCTTTTTCCCTGCCTCATCTTTGACGACGTCGTCGTGGTATCACCTCCATCAATTACCACTCTCAGAATGGCGATGCAGTACCGGCATACCACAGGGAAACCTCGAAACCCTTACCACTGCAAGATTCGCACTCTGTGACCACTTCTGTAAGCTGTCATGAAGATTCCTTCCGACGATTTTGGAGTTATGTTGTCAATAGACAGACAGACAGACACGACTAGATATTACACCCTGGTTCATGAATTACGTCGGTGCAGAATTAGTTCAGAAAAAAAAGAAAGAAATAAAAGGGGACAGGAATTACAGAAGGTAGGGGAGGGGTTTGGGGAGGGGGGAAAAGAAAAAAAAAGACAAAGACTTCAAAAAAAGCTCGAGTTCCCTTTTCTTTCCTTATTCTTTTTTTCTTTGTTTCTTTGAAGTCGGTCATCCATCGCGGCACTCATGGCTGTGGCGGCCCCTGTAGGCCGGGTCACGGGGCGCTATTTTCTGCATCGATTACAAACAGCCCGAGCCGTTTCTGGTGTGCATGGGATCGAGTCGATTCTCTCCCCTCCCTGACTTTGATGGAGGGCGCTGTCAACAAAGTGCTGATTTGTTGCCTCCCCTGCAAGGAAACGATAACTTTGTTTCGCGGGGTTTAGCGGTAAACTGTCCGAAACCGAGGGCATGTACCGTTCATGTTTTTGAGAGCGTGGCTTTGGAACAAAGGTGTTATTCCTGCTGCTGCTGTTGTTGTTTTTGTCGTCGTTCTTCGCATACGCTGGTATGCAGAGGGTGTGGTGACAAGGTCAATCTGCGGCTGGTGACTTTTGACGGCTCGGTCAGGACCCGCAGTGACATGGAAACGCACAGTTGGGGAACTTTGTTTTTTTTCAACTGTACCCTTATCCTTAAATCTTGCGAGCGCGCGTGGTCCGCGTGATGGCAGAGCGACAGCGAATGCACTCTGGTGATGCGAACAAGAGCCAGTCGTAGGATGGGCGTCAAGGAGCCATGACCTGGATTTGGCTCGGCTGCCTCAGGGCGTCCAGAGTCCATGACAGGTGAGGTAAGGTAAGGTAAGGTAAGACAAGGTAGGGCAATGGTCAGCCCCGCCGACTGCACAGGGCCATGTCAGGACTGCGATTCCATGAGAGAACTACTGGCAGGTCGTCTCCTCTGAAGGCCTTCACGCTGCCCCAGGTTTCTTCTCACTGAGGTGACGATGTCATGCGATGGATACAACACAGTACAATCGGTGAGTCGACACCACTGGTCTCATGCTGTCCCCAGGGGAGAGCAGTCAGAGTTTTTCACGCAGAGGTCTGTTGCGGTGATGATGTTACGTGACATCATACATAGAACTCGTGTTGTTCATAGCCCACATCAGGACTGTGACCGTGTCACAAAAATACAGTGATGTACATGACAGTACAAGACAATACAGCGCCGTACAGTCTGTAAGTCATCGCTGAAGTACGATACAATGCAGTTCAGTGCGATGCAAAGCAGTACAATACAGTATAACACAGCGCAATACAAGAGGACACAATTCGATGCAGTCCGTTAACCATCGCTAAGAAACGCAGCCCCTTTGTGTTATGGCTTTTCCGTCTGGCTGTTTGTTGCCTCAATGTATTATGGCTTTTCCGTCTGGCTGTTTGTTGCCTCAGTGTATTATGGCTTTTCCGTCTGGCTCTTTGTTGCCTCAGTGTATTATGGCTTTTCCATCTAGTTTTTGTTTCCTATATGTATTATTATGGCTTTTCCATCGAGTTCTTTGTTTCCCCCTGTGTGTTACGGCTTTTTCATCTAGCTCTTTGTTTCCTTTATGTATTATGGCTTTTCCGTCTAGTTCTTTGTTTCCCCTATGTGTTATGGCTTTTCCATCTAGCTCTTTGTTGCCTCTATGTATCATGGCTTTTCCATATAGCTTTTTTCCTCGATGTATTATGGTTTTTCCATCTAGTTCTTTTGCTTCTCCTATGTGTTATGGCTTTTCCATCTAGCTCTTTGTTTCCCGTATGTGTTATGGCTTTTCCATCTAGTTCTTTGTTGTCCCTATGTATTACGGCTTTTCTGTCTGGCTCTTTGTTTCCCCTGTGTATTACGGCTTTACTTTCTGGCTCTTTGTTGCCCCTATGTATTATGGCTTTTCTTTCTGGCTCTTTGTTGCCCCTATGTATTATGGCTTTTCTTTCTGGCTCTTTGTTGCCCCTATGTATTATGGCTTTTCTTTCTGGCTCTTTGTTAACCCTATGTATTATGGCTTTTCTTTCTGGCTCTTTGTTTAACCCTATGTATTATGGCTTTTCTTTCTGGCTCTTTGTTAACCTTATGTATTATGGCTTTTCTGTCTGGCTCTTTGTTGCCCCTATGTATTACGACTTTTCCATCTGGTTATTTGTTGCCCCTCCCTACTCTCGTGCTATCTTAACACACTCTCGCTTTTTTTTTTTTTTGCGCTTATCTTTAAGGAACAAGGTTATATTAGGGACACGTACCGTGGGTTGTTGCATGGGTTATCTGGTGGACTGTACGCTCACGTGACGTGCTCGTTGCATCGGTGAGTGATGAGGGCAATGGATGAGGGGAGTGGGGTGGGGGAAGGTGGAGGGCGGAGGGTGTGGGCTGGTTGACCGCCGGGTTGGGCGGGGGTGAGGGCCTCGTTTGACAGCTAACAGCTCTGTCTGAGAGGTATGAGTGGCGGGTTCATGGGACGGGGGATGCGGGGTGGGGGTGGGGGTGAGGGGGTGTCAGCGCCCACCCATGTACTGCTTTGCTTCCTGTCGCCCACCCTGCTACACCAGGCCAGGACTGGAGGTGGTGGGGAAAAAGTGCGCCAGTGCTTATCGATGATCATCGTGGATAAACAGCTTCTCTCTCTCTCTCTCTCTCTCTCTCTCGTTCTCTGTCTGTCTCTGTCTGTCTGTCTGTCTGTCTGTCTCTCCCTGTCTGCCTGTCTCTGTCTGTCTCTCTGTCTCTCTCTGTCTGTCTCTCTGTCTCTGTCTCTCTCTCTCTCTCTCTCTCTCTCTCTCTCTCTCTCTCAACAGAAGCGTTCAGTGGACAGAACTTGAATATATAGGACTATAAATATGCATGTGTGTGCATACGCGCGCGTCTGCGTGCGCGTGTGTGCGCGCGCGCGTGTGTGTGTGTGTGCGTGTGTGCGTGTGTGTGTGTGTGTGTGTGAAGTTTTAATCCAAAAGCATGTGTAAAACAAGCAGGATAGATGTTTCACTGTTCCAACATATTCACTTTGTATTTTTGTTTCTGAAGGTTCACTTCCTTTTTTTTTTTTTTTTTTTTTTTTTTTTTTTTTTTTTTTTTGAGTATGCATTTTCGGTTTTGAAGATTCGCTTTCTCTTTTTATTTTTGGAATGTAAATCAGGAAAGGTTTGATCACATTGGGGATGAAGGATTATCATGGATAGTAACTTATCTGAATAAAGTGAAGGTGTTCACTTGTGCAAAAACGTGTCTCAGCAATTACTTGGGTTGTCAGGACGTAAACTATTTCTCATTGTCAATGCTCGTAAATACTGGGTTCAGGCACACCAGTGTCTTCGACATTGTGCTTCGACAGTCTGAGATCCTACCAGTGATTATCATTTCGGAGATCTCATGATTTTAAAACATTCAGTATCCTTCCGTTTCCATGGAATCGAATCGAATCGACGGAATGACCGGCCTGATATGGCCCATTGCAATCGGCTGTGCTATGAGCAACATGACTTGGACTGAATTCCACTACAATTTTCAGACTACAGTGTAATCAAGGATTGTGGGTACACAGACTAGTTTCCGGCATATTCCCCGCAGATTTTGTAAAGTATCCATACAAATTTTCAGTTGTTCTCAGAATAGGTCTAGTTAATTCAAGCTTTATGAACAGCGTTGGTTACTCTGGCAAAACAACAACAACAAACAAAAAACTTTCTGCGCAAAAAGTTCAGATGAGAGAGAGAGAGAGAGAGAGATTAGTTATTATTCTTCCTCATCCGGGGCACTGCTACAATAACATACAGATTTTCGTCAATCAGCGGTCAGTCACTCATTCACTTCTCCCATCCCCTTCCCGACCCGACGACAACATGCAGATGTTTGTCCAATAAGCGATTGGATGGCCAGTCACTCATTCTCCTTTCCCATCCTCTTGCTCCCCCCCCCCCCCCCCCCCCCCGCTTTTACCTCTCCACTTTCCCTCACTGTTTCCTGCTCCCCTCCTCCCCACCACCTCCCCATCTGCTGTAATTCGCGGAGACTTACGCACACCTATAATTCAGGCAGCCGTGGCGCTGTAATGGTTTGGAATGTCCTGTTTCACAGGAAAAGTTGACGAAGATAAGTTCGGGGAAATTGTGAGGACTCTGGATGGCACGTAGACAGTGTGCACACTGTTTCAAACAGGAGCCTTGATTGCTCGCCATATATCTCAGGCGAAAAGGTGGTGAGATTAATCATCTTTTTTTGAGCGTAAGCACATTCATCCTTTTTTTTTTTTTTTTTGTCCCAACCTCTGCACCACCTCAGAGGCAGTGCACCCACACCGCTCATTCCGACACCCTGTCCACAGCTACAGCCTGGTCGGCCCCGCAGCAGCCCCGGCACCGGCAATTCACAGGGAGCAGTCAATGTCAAGTCGTTAAGAGGCAACCCACCGGAGGAGACACTGCACTGCTGCCGAGTCACTTCGGTGGTGTTCAGGCGCCTGTTCTGATCTAACATACGCAGGACACCACCTACTAAGCCCCCTACTGACGACAATAATTGCTTAGTCGCGGAGCCGGCGTGAGTGAGCTCTCCCCCCGGAGGGCGCCACCACGTTTTGTCCAACGACAGACCCCATGGACCCGCCGATGCACATTCATCTTTTTGTTTCAGAAGGCAGACAGATATTTCGGAGAATTGCGAAAAAAAATGTCTCAGTTGCGATTCGTGTTAACGGAACACAGAATGACGTCATGAAGAATGACACATGGAGTACTTCTATAGGCAGTCATGCATGACCACTTTCAAATCGTGATTGCTTCAAATCCTCAGAAATGTATTTCCTGTGAACACACCGTAGATTGACACACGATGTCCTCAGAACTGTCATTTGTCATCATATTCTTTTATTCTGTTTACA
>JADBJO010000751.1:350000-362500 GCA_016801955.1 Conus betulinus | reverse complement strand
TTGTCCTCTTTTTGCGCATCTGTAAGCTCAAACTGTTGAAAAAAAAAAAAAAGCAAACGACAAAAGCATTAAATGAAAAAGAAAGAAAGCACCATACTGTGATCACGTCAAGTCCCTAATCCAAACGAACCATTCAGAATGACGTGTGTGTGTGTGTGGCTGCGTGTGTCTGTCTGTGTGAAACATTCATCAGTACTCCCCCGACCCCCATCCTGCTGCCTTCGGCCTCCCTTTCATGTAATAAAAACGGGTAAAATTAAGAGAAAATGTATGCTAAAGAAAGGAAAGACAGAAACAAGTTTCTCTACTCTGAAGTAGTTGAATTCAAAAAGTAATCGGTAGACGGACATGGAGTGACGAGCGTGTCAGTTGTCTCAACGTGCAAATTCATCTCCCTTGTTTTGACGCTTTGACCCTCTCTGCCTCAGGTTACGTTTCCTTCCATTTGTCTGTTAGTGTCGTTTGTCAAAAAGGACTCCCGGAACACACACACACACACACACACACATTCTCCGTCTGTTAGTGTCGTTTGCCAAAAGAACTCCTGGAACACACACACACACACACACACACACACACACACACACACACACACACACATCTCTCCGTCTGTTAGTTTTGTTTGCCAAAAGAACTCCTGGAACACGCACACACACATATCCTCGGTCTTATATTGTCCTTTGTGACATTGCACTGAACTACAATCATGTGGCAATAATTCTGAAAATGACCCGTGGCAAATGTGGCACATATAGTACACGCGTGGCACACAGTGAGACGGGAAAGCAATTGGAGTTTTTGTTTCTTTGCTCGTGAGCGAGAGGTTGTTTATTCAGGAGGACGGAAGAATAAAGAATATGTACCTAAAGAGTGAGAGCAGAAAAGAAGGTATGGATTGAAGTGCATACATACTCAAATGAAAGAAACTGGAGAAATTAACATAGATAGAGAAGTGCGCACACACTTCTAATAAAAGAAACGGGAGAAACAAACAAAAAAAACAAAAAACAAAAAAAAATACTGCCAAGAGTGTATTATCTCCCCTGAAAGATCCATGCCGACCACACATTGTAAGACACGACCCACACAGAGAAAGAAAAAAAAAAAATGCCGTGGGGTTTCTCCCACCAATCGAAGACATTACTATTTTTGGGTCAAGGTTACCAAAATAATGGCTTAAAGTCATCGGGGAAAAAAATTCCTTTTTGAATTCCAGTTCTGTGAGATGTACATTTAAAAAGGTCAATCGAAAATGATGGGGGTCTGAAGCGAAGAAAACAAAAAAAACAAACAAAAAAAAAAAAAAAAAAAACTAGACTCTCGATTGATTAAGCTTTGCCTTTTCATGTTTTTTTCCTTCATGATTTTATAAATATTGATGTGTATTTTGGGCTGCATGATTCCTTCAGATCTGTGAACGTTGTTCCCTTTAGAAGGAGGATAGCTGGGCGTTCATCTGTTTCCCCAGGGCCCTGGAAATTGTCTCCCTTTTTGGGCGGAAGTACATTCTTTCCCTCTTTTTCTCCTGGACCACTCAGATGACGTTGATATCTACAGCGCCCAAGGAACAAAATAATGTGGGTCTGAAATGAGGGGGAAAATTCCTTCCTGATCTTGAGCTCTCAAAAACTGCGTTCATCCAGTCACTGAAAAATGACGGAATGGGTTTTCAAACGGAATGGAGACACAGCTGTTCAAAACGTGTTGGGTTTTCGGCTTTGTCTCTTTGATTTATCAATATTAATACAATGTCGTGTCAGACCACACGATTCGCTTGTCGTTGTCTCGTTCGTCATTTATAAAATAGATTCCCCAGTCTCTTTGACAAAGGTGGCAGTACGTCGCAGGTCGTCCAGTCCTCCCTAGAGCTTCCGGGCCGCTGGGATTGGGTCGGGCCAGGTTTTCTCTCGGAGCGCTTGGTGGAGCGGGCGGATTGCAGCAGATGTTCTGTTGTCTGGCTGCCTGTTCTGCAGGGGCACTGCTCTGTGTTGCCGATGCGGAGTTTAGTAAATAGGTGGTGTTTCAGGCGGTTGTGGCCTGTCCTGAGCCTGAAAATGGGCGACCTGCTGTCGACGAGTGGCGTGGATGCTGCTGCTTCCACTTGTTCTGCAGCTTGGCCTTAATGATGGTCCTGGATTCAGAATAGCTGGTAGATCTGTCCATCTGCTCCTTCGTAGTGCCCTCCTTTGCCAGGGGGTCAGCAGTCTCATTGCCAAGCACATTGCAATGGGAGGTAATCCACTGCAGGGTGACTGTGTGACTTGTGCAGAGGGGAGGCGAGAGAGGAGGACAGATCGTTGAGTTCTGGATCTCTGTCGGGCCGAAGGGCCTGCAAGATGGACAGGACGTCAGTCAGGAAGACAACGTCGTGGCTGGCGTTGGGGCTGACCTCAATGTAGGCTGCTGCTGTTTTCAAGGCAGATCTTTTGCTTAATTCTGTACCCTTTCTCCACATCGGCATATGGAACCAACCTGCAGCACCTGCTGTTTGACCAACCGCTCCACCGGAAAACTGCGAATTTTAACGAAGTTTGACAGTGAGGACGAGAGGAAGAAGAATGAATGGGGAGGGGGGGGGGGGGGGGTAGAGGTGAAGAAGAGAGGGGGAGGGGGGGGGGGCTGAAAAATGCCGGATCCATGGCAATGAAGAAACGTGGCAGTCTGCAGAGCGTGAAGGACATGTCGGGGACGGGGGTGAAAGGCGCGAGGTCGGTGCAGTGACGTGTGACAGCGCACCTGTCGGCTGTGTTGTTGACACAACTCGGGGCTGACGTGGCACCGTCACTTCCTGTGTTCAGGACCGTCAGGGTTAGCGGAGAAAAAACGGTCCGGTACTGGCTATGAGGGGGGGGGGGGGGGGGGGTACACAGGCACACAGACAGATACGCATGGAGAAAGTTCGTTGGGTAAAAGAAAGTTCGTTCATTGAAATAATAATGGCTGGCTATGAGAAATAGTGTCAGTAGAAAACGAACATGGGCGTGCGTACACAGGCACACAGACAGACAGACACAGACGGACAGCCAGCCAGCCAGCCAGCCACACCACACACACACACACACACACACACACACACACACACACACACACACACACACACACACACACACACACACATGCGCACACGCGCGCACACACACACACACACACACACACACACACACACACACACACACACACACACAACACACACCACGCATGCAACCCTCTCTCTCTCTCTGTGTCATTTTCCATCACTGATCACAATTGCATTGTTTGGCCATTGTATTCTTGTTACGTCTGGCACCTGTCGTGTCGCCGTGGCCACAAACCACACATCGTCATCATCATTCAGTTCGGCAGACAATCAAACTCTGCTCCTCTTTCATTCACGTGTGTCAATGTGTTTGTCATGCTGTGAATTACATAACAACCGCGCAAATAATCACTGCTTCTCTCTCTTCTCTTGGACCAGTGATTTTCATTTGTCAGTATATGCTTAGATCACTTGCTCCAGATCATACAGCATACAGTAAGCAGGACCAGTGAGACCACTAACAGAAAAGGGTGCATGTATCTGCAGTAAGACATGGGAACCGGAACCATTGGACCAATGAGACAATGGATAGAAAAAAAGGGTGCATTCATCTGTAGTAAGACGTGGGAACCGTTGGACCAGTGAGATCACTGCAGTAAGACATGGGAACCGTTGGACCAGTGAGATCACTGCAGTAAGACATGGAAACCGTTGGACCAGTGAGATCAGTGGTAGAAGAAAAGGCTGCATGTATCTGCATTAAGACATGGGAACCGTTGGACCAGTGCAGTAAGACATGGGAACCGTTGGACCAGTGATCACTGCAGTAAGACATGGGAACCGTTGACCAGTGAGATCACTGCAGTAAGACATGGGAACTGTTGGACCAGTGAGATCACTGCAGTAAGACATGGGAACGTTGACCAGTGAGATCACTGCAGTAAGACATGGGAACTGTTGACCACCAGTGAGATCAGTGGTAGAAAACAAGGCTGCATGTATCTGCATAAGACATGGGAACCGTTGGACCAGTGAGATCACTGATAGAAAGTGAGATCTAGGATAGAAAGAAAGTGAGATCAGTGATAAAAAATCGTGCATATGTTGCATTATAGTGTTTAGCATTATAAACGGGAACTTTAGGACCAGTGAAATCAGGGACCAGTACAGTTACAGAAAGGACGCATGCATTTGCATTAGAGGTGGGAACTTTGGGACCAGCGAAATCAGTCACAGTAAGGACGCATGCATTTGCATTAGAGGTGGGAACTTTTGGGCCAGTGAGATAATGAAATGGAAATGGGTGATGTATTCGCATTAGAAATGGGAATTTTTTTTTTGTAAATTAGATCAATGATAGAAAGAAGGGTGCATGGGTTTTCATTAGAGATGGGAACTTCTATAAGAGAACAGGAAGACTTTTCAACTCTATAACAAACGACCGTAACTCTGATCCTAACTTTAACCCTGACCAGATCCTAACCCAAATACACACCTTCGCCTGATGTAATCCTAACCCAAAGCTGAACCTACCCTGGCCCTAACCGCACAAACCGTAAAAAGAAATCATCGATAAATTACGCTTGCAGTGAGGAGGATAGTGGAGTTGTCTTCTCCTTTATGCAGCTATAAAGAAAACACTAGAGGATAGTGAAGTTGTCTTCTCCTTTATGCAGCTATAAAGAAAACACTAGAGGATAGTGGAGTTGTCTTCTCCTTTCTCCAGCTGTAAAGAAAACCTAGAGGATAGTGGAGTTGTCTTCTCCTTTCTCCAGCTGTAAAGAAAACGGCTCACCCACTACCAGAGACGCGTTCACTCAACCAGGGGCTGAGGCACGCCGTCACCGACAGAGACATGAAAGAAAACGAGTCGACACGATATCTCGCGCGCGGAAATTGCTTCTCTCATAACAGAACCGCCCGCTACTCGCAACTGGCTCATTATGGTGGAAAGGGGGCCCGGTGGATGAGGCCTTTGCCTCGGACACCAGAGGATACCGGTTCCTCGGTTCGATTCTCGAGTGGGACTTTTTTCTTTGCTTTACCCCCTTTCCATCAGACCTGACGTGGCGGTCTGGGTCGCGTTCTTTCGGATGAGACCAGAGACTGAAGTCCAGTGTGTGGAAGGCACTTACCGCGCGCGGTAACAGGTGCTTTGTCTTTGGTGAAATTCTGTTGGGAAATCTACCTCGATAGGTCAGCAGAAATGTATACTGGCAGAGAGAGGAAAGGGGGGTGGGGGGGGGGGGGGGGGGGCGGTAGGGGGAGGACAGAATCATTGCTGCAGCGCTACAGTACGGTAGAGTACATGACTGTACAGCACAATATTTTGCACAACACAGTATAGATCAGTACAGTGCAGTGCAACACATAACAGTACAGTACAGTACAATAAAGTATAATACAGTACAGCACAGTACAGTACGCTTTTGTACAATACAGTGCAGTACAATACAGTCCTGACTGTAGTACAGTGCAGCAAGTACACTACACTACAGCATACTACGGTAAGGTATGATACAGTACAATACAATACAATGTTGTTATCATTATCATTATTATTATCATTATTACAACACAATGCAATACAGTACAATACAACACGGCACAGTACAACACAGTACAACTCAGTACAATACAACAGCACAATAAAACTCAGTACAATACAACACAGCATAGTACAACACAGTACAACTCAGTACAATACAACAGCACAATACACCACAGTACAATACAGCAGTACAATACACACAGTACAATAAACAGTACAATACAACAGAGCACAATACAACAGAGCACAATACAACACATAAAATGAAACAGTACAATAAAACACAGTACAACACAACACAGTATAATATAACACAGTACAGTACAACACACAGTACTATAAAATACAGTAGAATAAAACACAGCACAGCACAACACAGTATAATACAACACAGTACAATGAAATACAGTATAATATAACACAGTACAATAAAACACAGTACAATAAAACACAGTACAATAAAACAGAGCACAACAGTATAATATAACACAGTATAATACAACTCAGTACAGTAAAACACAGCACAACACAACACAGTATAATATAACACAGTACAATACAAGACAGTACAATAAAACAAAGCACACACAACACAGTATAATATAACACAGTACAATACCACACCGTGCAATAAAACACAGTATAATATCACACAGCACAACACAACACAGTATAATATAACACAGTACAATAAACACAGTACAATAAAACACAGTACAATAAAACACAGCACAGCAGTATAATATTAAAACACAGTACAATAAAACAGCACAACACAACACAGTATAATGTACAATAAAACACAGCACAGCACAACACAGTATAATGTAACACAGTACAATATAACACAGTACAATACACACAGCACAACACAACACAGTATAATGGCACAGTACAATACAGCGCCGCTCCACGCCGTGTCTCCAAACGTTACCCGTCGTCACCCGGTGAACGTTCAGCTCCGCTGCAAGCCTCCGCAGTGACGAACGTTACACACGTTGCAAACGAACGACATCCATTCACACCGCCCTGCCATGCACGTGCTGGCAGGCCTACGAAGAAACAAACGCCCGCCAGTGTTCAGAAGCTGAAGACTTGTATCTATCTAAGGGGGGATTCTGGAAGAGGGGGTGGAGATGGGAGTGGGAGGAGTAGGGATGGAGGGGGGGGGGGGAGATCAAAGAATTACCAGGACAATATGATAATTGGGTGATATCCGTACCTCCCAAGACACTGACATTATATTCCGCTGGACGTTGAGTGGACATCCGAGGGTTTGTGTCCGTTCCTCTGTCTGTCTGTTTCAGCCTGTTAGAAAAAGGAGAGGGGGGGGTGGAGGAGAGGCTGAGGAAAAAAGGGGAAATGGCGGGAGGGGGGTGAGTGGAGGAGAGGTAAGTAAGTGGAGGTGAGAGTTACGAGTAGGCTGATCGATTCCCCATGGAAAGTTTTCGTCCATGTTCTTAGAGAGAGAGAGAGAGACAGACAGACAGACAGACAGACAGACAGACAGTGTGTGTGTGTGCGCGTGTGTTTGTGCGAGTGCTTTCGCACGTGTATGTGCATGTGTGTGCGAGCGTGCATGTGTGTGTGTGTGTGCGCGCGCGCGCGTGTGTGTGCATGTGTGTGTGTATGTGTGTGTGTGTGTGTGTGTGTGTGTGTGTGTGTGTGTGTGTGTGTGTGTTGCCGTTTTAGACCAACTGCCTGAGAAAGCGCTCTAAGCTCCAGCAGTTAGGTCTGTCCATATGAAAGATAGTGTCTGACACACGATGCAATGACAACAGATAAGCTAACACACACAGAGACAGCCACTAGGACGAAAGTAGCGAGTGAGTCAGCGGTGTGGCTGGATCAAACGCGGTCGAATATTAACGACCCATTAACAAGTCATATTTTCTTTTAATTCTCCATGTACTGCTCACTACATAATATGTACTGCTTACTACATAATACCCGTGAAAAGCTTTGTTTACAGCGTCAAGTTTTGCAGGCACCGAATTTGCAGGTCACTCATGGCGAGTTCGATTTTCACAGACGCTCCCATAAAACTTGTCATGTTCGCCGCCCGTCTGAAGGTGTGTTGTAGTTCTGATGGCATCCGTGCGGTGTGAAATCACACATTCCCCCCCCCCCCCCCCCCCCCCCCTTTCCCGTGCACTGCAGGGATAGACATCACCATCTACCATGTGATTACCTTCAGGGGGTAGTGGACATTTAACCTGGATATGCACTGATCACTGCAGGGATAGACATCACCATTTACCATGATTACCCTTCAGGGAGTAGTGGACATTTAACCTGGATATGCACTGATCACTGCAGGGATAGACATCACCATTTACCATATGATTACCTTCAGGGGGTAGTAGACATTTAACCTGGATATGCGCTGATCACTGCAGGGATAGACATCACCATCTACCATATGATTACAGTTTAGGGTTAGAGGATATTTAACCTGGGTGTGCGCTGTTCTTGGTATGACGGGGAAAAAAAACGTGTACTGCTTTGGCAAGTCATTTTCATCACCATCCACGGGTTTGGTTGTCTGGCTCTGATTTTTACGCCGATTTTTTCTACACAGGGGCCGAAAAATCCTACACCCAGTGTAGAGATTCGAACGTCCGACTTTCCAAGGAGGTCATGACGCTAAGCACCGTGGCGCAGCGAGTGGTCAGCGCGTCGATATTGATACTGGACGAGTTCACCCAGCGATGACATTAGATTGCTGGCCGCGCTGCGTTGGACGTTGGGTGCTTCCAACTGGGTTTGCAGTCATCACTTGACTGTAGGGGTCGCTTTCAGTTATTATGGTAACGGACGTAGAATGAGCTGTGATAGAGACGATTCCTGTCGCCAGTTTAGTGGCAATTGACATAACGGATGTGGTCTTATGTGGTCCTAACTATTGTCGTCATAAACATAAATATTCCAAAAGCCAATCTCCTTTTGTTCAGCAAACACTGAAAAGTATGATGGACCAGTGATCTCCATCCTTTGAAAAGTGTTCAATAGTAAGCCTCACCTCCATTGAAAAGTGTTCCAACATAGTAAGACAATGTACCTCCTTTGAAAAGTGTTCCAGCATAGTAAGAAAAGTGTTCCAATGTAAGACAATGCACCTCCTTTGTTTCCAACATAGTAAAACAATGCACCTCCATTGAAAAGTTTCCAACATAGTAGTAAGACAATGCACCTCCTTTGAAAAGTGTTCCAACATAGTAAGACAATGCACCTCCTTTGAAAAGTGTTCCAACATAGTAAGACAATGCACCTCCTTTGAAAAGTGACAATCCAAAAGTGTTCAGAAGACAATGAAGCCCATCTGAAGAGTGATCCAACCTGATGCTCTCGACACTGGCCAGCAGATCATCATGGCAATGACTTCTGTTGAAAAGAGCTCTCACCTGATGGAACAGCTCCTCAGCCGCCTTTCTAACAGTGCTGAAGCATTGCGGAACATTAGCTTCCTTCCGTCCAAAAGAGATGTACGTTGTAGTCCCACCCGACCTTCTAGAACCAGTCCAGAGAACCTGTGTGTGTGTGTGTGTGTGTGTGTGTGTGTGTGTGTGTGTGTGTGTGTGTGTGTGTGTGTGTGAGAGAGAGAGAGAGAAAAAGTGTCTTCAGCGTCATGGCCAGTGAATCTCTCCAGACAAGTGGTCCGATGTCTGTGTGTTATGGATGTTCTCTGCAGAGCAGTTCACCGTGGTGGCCCAGAGGACGTCCTCTGAAGATGAGTCCAGTGGGTGGAGAGTGAACATCCCGCGGCGAGTGGTCCAGCAGGCTGGACAGTCAACTTTTTTCACCGGTCCAACATGGTGGAACATAGTTCACGACAATCCCCAGCTGAAACAGGACACAGCCTGGGGGGTGTTGAGGCTCCTCGGTGATGCATCGTCATGGGAAAGTCTGTTGAACAGTGGCCCGCTGACGTGGGGTCTAGTCACACGAGGTGGTGATGTGATGTGATGAGTGTTGTTCTAAAGGAGATGGAGGCACCTTTCTCCACTGGCTAAGTACAGCGACTTCATCATTTTCCCAAATCCACAGAGACGTAATCCCTGGGGAGACGGAGGAAAAGGGGGAGGGTGGAGGGGGGGGGGGGGGGGGTGTAGAAGGGGAAAGACGAGGAAGAGGAGGTTAGAGTTGGGGAGTGAGGTGTATTGACGCTTTCTTTTCCCGTTCTTTCCGTTGTCGATCTTTCGTTGCAAGATCCGTCGTTCCTTACAGCTGTCGTCAAGACTGTCTGTCTGTCTGTCCGTCTGTCTCTCTCTCTCTCTCTCTCTCTCTCTCTCTCTCTCTCTCTCTCTTTGTCTGTCTCTGTCTCTGTCTCTGTGTCTGTCTGTCTCTCTCTCTTTCTCTCTCTCTCTCTCTCTCTCTCTCTCTCTCTCTGTTATGTACACACATACATACACATCCATTTGGCGTGTGTCCTTTCTTATCCCTGCTTCATCCTCTCCTCCATCCCTCACCATTACCCCCTCCCCTCCTCATCCGCTCCCAGTTTCATCTCTCCCCCCCCTCTCTCTCTCTCTCTCTCTTAATTTATGGGCTCACAGTATCTGTCTTCGTCTCTGCCTGTCTCCGAGTTTCCTCTTTCTTCTTGCTCTCCTTCCCCTCCTCCCCTCTCCTGTCAATCTCTCCCTTTACCTATAAGCTGACTCTCCCCCCACGCCACACAGCCAGGTCACCGAGAGTGACGACACAGCCACTGAGGTTGATGACATCACACAACACGTTTGTGTAACTCTCTCTCTCTCTCTCTCTCTCTCTCTCTCTCTCTCTCTCTCTCTCTCTCTCTCTCTCTCCCCCCCCCCCCCCCCCTTCCTCTTTCTCTGAATTTCTTTCTCTGTCTGTGTTCTGTCTGTATCTCCCTCTCTCTCCCTGTGTGTGTGTGTGTGTGTGTGTGTGTGTGTGTGTGTGTGTGTGTGTGTGTTCTCTTACTTCTTTTCTGTCTCTGCATTATTCTTGATCTTTCTCGCATGTATAATTTATGGTCTCTGCCTGTCAACCGTCACCATATACCACCTGCAGCTCTCTCTCTCTCTCTCTCTCTCTCTCTCTCTCTCTCTCTCTCTCCCCCGTCTCTGTCTCTATCTCTCTCTCGTGTTTCAATACAAACGTCCTCACGGATTCAAATACTTCTTAATTACAGGTTAGTCACATACGATGCCACACAAGAATCTCTTCTAGCCAGCAAAATGTCCTGGTCCACACAGGCCAGTTAAACAGTGGTCTGTCCTTGGTTTGGCCCCAACAAAGCCACACCTTTTTTTTTCACATTCTCCGCGAGCTCACGGCGACTTACCAAAAACAGATTGTGTCTGTGCCCCACAGTGAAAAAAAAAAAACGTTTGTCCTTAGTCTATCTGGGGAAAAGTTTCTTATGAGAAAAGGAAAACAAATTTATCATATTGTTTAAATCAACTTAGAAAATAACTCTATGTGTAGAACTGCTAATCTTCGTTTTTCTTCTGTTCATACTTTTCCCCGTGTCTTACCCGGAGGTTTGATAAGCCTGTCACATACCAGTCGTTGCCTTTACATTAAATTCTTGACAAATCCTGTGGCATTTAAAAAATGAATGAAATGAATGAAAAAGAATGAAGCATGTGCCCTCGCCAAAGCCTCCTTGTACCATGTGGCGGACCTTCCAGTCCTCCGAGAGCACTGACCATCCTACAGGTGATAAACCAATCCCCTTGTGGCGTCTGGTGGCCTCAGTCCATGCAAGCTGCATGGTTCCCGTGACCAGGTGAGCCAAGGCACCTGAGGGTAAAACAAGTTGTACAATTCCTATGAAATTAGTTATTTATGTACAGGATCTCTGGGAGGAGGTTGACAGCGACAGACGGTTCCAGACCAAAGTCTATATAATGAGACGGTCATTATTCTTACAGGAAAGTTCCCGTATCGTACGGCTTATCTGGCGGTCATCACTCTCCTGACGGATCGGTCGCTGGTCAAGTGCTGAGACATGGCTTCAAAACTGGGAGGTATCCTCTTTACATATGTACTAAAACCAAATGCGTAAAATTTTGGCTTAAATTGATAACGATGCCCGAAGGTCGACTCCCTTACAGGGCATATAAAATGTTAAATAATCTTCATTGTAAAGACAAGAATAACTGGGTTTCTAATGTTTGCTTCACATTGTACCGCTATGGATTCGGCCACGTTTGGGGAAAAATCAAGGAGTATCTCATATTAATGTTTTTTCTGTCTGAATTCAAACAGAGATTAATAGATTGTTTCCTTCAGGACTGGAATGGTGACGTTTCAGGAGAACGATTCTCTTTTTATACCTCTTTCAAGTCAGTTCCTAGTCTTCCGCAAGCTGTGTTTAACATAAAGAACATTGCTGTTAGAAAAAGTACTCTTACGTTTCAGACTAGGTGTGTCACCATTGAAGAGTCATAAATATCGTTATACTGCTGCCCGGTCACCTGACACAACGTTTTGCCCGTTTTTGTAAAGATGTTCCAGAATCTGAACTTCACTTTTTACTTGTGTGTCCAAATTATCGCGACATCAGAGAAAAATACTTACCTCGCAAATTTTTCGCGCGACCGTCAGCGTTTACAATGACCCTTTTAATTGCAAGTGAGAAATATTGTAAAGTAGTTGGCTGGTACCTTTTTGAATCTTTGAAAAAGAGATCTATCGATATGGAACGATCTTTAACAATAATAATTAAGACTAAATATAACTTATAAAATAGTGTAAAACCTTTCATCATATGCTGATAACAAGTGAGTGCCCAGAACAACATAATGTACATAAACAATCCGAATTCTAATATCGTTTCTGTTTCATATATTCATACGTACACACCGTCATAGATATTCTCATACTTGCAAATATTATGGTGACCAATACGATTTGCACATGCGTGCGTACGTATGAATATGTGAATATATGCACGTACATGTGTTA
>JADBJO010000751.1:330000-342500 GCA_016801955.1 Conus betulinus | reverse complement strand
ACACCCAAATCCCCCCCCCCACCCCAATGATGTATGTACCTGCCTCACACTATCATCACCCATTGCCTTGTTTGGCTTTTAGATCACTGTCGTCTCTCCATTGACTTTGATGCCGGGGGGGGGGGGGGGGGGGGGGGGGGGGAAGGGGAAAACCTTATACAGAGAGAGAGAGAGAGACAGACAGACAGACAGACAGAGGGAAAGAGAGAGAGAGAGACAGACAGAGAGAGAGGCTGGGGGTATGGGAAGGACAGGGAAAGACATTCATGCACACAAACTGACATATAACATAGGAGGAGGAATGGGGGAATGGAAAGAGAAACTGTCTGTCTGTCTGTCTCTCTCTGTCTCACTTTAACTCTGTCTCTCTCTCTCTCTCTCTGCACTCTCTCTGTCTCTCTCTCTCTCTCTGTCTCGCTTTCTCTCTCTCTCTCTCTCTCTCTCTCTCTCTCTCTCTCTCTCTCTCTCTGTTCTCTGTCTCTCACGTTCGCTCTCTCTCACTCAATCTCTATTTCTGTCTCTGTCTGACTTTCTCTCTTTCTCTCTCTTTCTCCCACTCTACGTGTCTCTCTCTGTTTCTGTCTTTCTCACTGTCTCTCTTTGTCTGTCTGTCTCTCTCTCTCTCACTCTCTCTCTCTGTCTCTATCTCACTCACTGACTCACTCTGTCTGTCTGTCTGTCTGTCTGCCTGCTTCTGCCCCCCCCCCCCCCCCCCCCTCTCCCTCTCCCTCTCTCTCTCTCTCTCTTCTGTCTCTGTCTCTGTCTCTGTCCCTCTTTCTCTGTCTATCTCTCTCTCTCTCTCTCTCTCTCTCTCTCTCTCTTTTCTATTTTTTCTCTCTCTCTTTTCTCTCTCTCTCTCTTCTCTCTCTCTTTTCTCTTCTCTCGTCTCTCTCTCTCTCTCTCTCTCTCTCTCTCTCTCTCTCTCTCTCTCTCTCTCTCTCTCTCTCTCAGCCAGACACGGTGGCTTGCATACGTGACTCTCGAAAACAACAGAGTGAAGGGGACTATGTGGGGTGGGGAAAGGGGGGGGGGGTGGTAGTTGTATGATGGGCACAGGCCAGTGGATGGGAGGGGGGGGGATGAGGGGGAAAAAACGAAGGATGTAACGAAACGAAAAAGCAGTGGTGGAGGATTCGGGGAGGGGTGCATGTGTGTGTGTGAGTGTGTGTGTGTGTGTGTGTGTGTGTGTGTGTGTGTGTGTGTGTGTGTGTGTGCGAGAGTGGAGGGAGGGAGGGGGAGAGAAGAGGATGTCTCGGTAAGACAAATGAAGGGAGGGCCGGAGCTGTGGTACAGTGTGTGTGGATGATGTATCATCATCTGTCAGGCCCTGGCAGACACATCGCTACCCTCAGCTAGGGCCGCCTAGATCCGCCTCGCTCCTGTCAACCCTCAAACAGGGGCAGGAAGAAGACGACGACGAACAAGAAGAAGCCATTTTGCTTTTGTTCTAGCTCCCAGCCTTCCCTCGCCGCCCTGTGACAGACTCTGGCCATAACGTTCTTCTGGTGTTTGAAGCAGGACCCGGGAGTGGACACAGTTCCAAACGGAAGCTCTGCGAGAGAGAAAAAAAAATATCTGAATTTCGTTGAAGAAAAGAAACTGTGCGACTTTGGTTGGTTCTAGTTCCTGGCAAATCTGACAACTCTCAAACACCAATCTGTGTTGTTTTCGACTTTGGCTGGTTCTAGTTCCTGGCATAATCGGACAACTCTCACCTCACGAATCTGCTCTTGTTTTCTTATTTGCCAGTAGATTCCCATGAGAGAGGGACAGGACCTGGGGAAGACCTCCAAGATCTCAAACAGCAACATTGATGGGTGGGGACACCAAGGCGTGACGAATTTGTGCTGATTTTTTTTCCTCTGTGTTTGTGTGTTTTTTTTTTTCCTTTCGTCTGGTGGATTTGCAGTTCGAACGACAGAAGGTAAAACTAAACGAGACTGGTCATTATCACTTTTGTTTCATTATCAACATTGGTGTTTACTACAATACAGCAAAAAAAAAAACAACGAAAAACATACAATAACAACAAAGAAGAAAGCTAGAGAGAAAATATCGTTCCCGAAAATGATGTAGGATCTTTAGAACGATGACATTTTAAAAATGACTGAATGCGGGTCCAGTTCGAATTAACTTCAAAGTTAAAGGAAGACCAAGGACAATGAATTAAATGGTATATAAAAAAAATGAATTTAGTGGTAACTACGGGCTTTGTGTGATAATTTTGAGTATGGAGCTTAACGACATCAGAAAAAAAAACTAAAGTATTGATGCAAACATGTCCTTCAGCAGGATTCCAGTGATGGAACATGAGGAGAGAAGAGAAGGGAGGGAGGTGTGTACTACACGAAAAAAAAGGGGGAATGTGAATGTTGCTGTATTTATGAGTTAATGTCCAGACGCAACACCACGGAAAAAAAAATTTAAAGAGATAGAATTACGCCCATCGTGTTCTTCCTGTAAATCAAAACAAAACAAAACAAAGCATATTTTTTAAAAAGCAAGACAAAATTTGGCCCAACAAAAAGGAATTAGCTGGTTCGATATATTAAAGTCTGGTGAAAGTAAGTTGGGTAAACCTTTATGCAGTCTAATGGAAGTATTTCTTTACTTATTTATCAACATACAAGTTTATCTATCCAAAGACAGGCGGGTTCGCACATTTTTCCCCCATTGTTTCTTCGATTTGATGCTACTCCACTTTATCCTATGTTCTCTGTCTCTCTCTCTCTCTCTGGATTGGTGGTCGGGTACATACCCCAAACAGCATAACTTGATGCAAGATTGATTTCGCAATATCCGAAGGCATACTCCGAGAACCCACGTAATTTGTTCAGTTTAGTTTAGCTTGGTTTGGTTTTGTTTTGTTGTGTTTACTAATGCCAAGTGGTCATCAGGCCTGTCACTACCATCATGGCTATATATATCTGTTTCTGACATGTGAATACGAATGTTACAAAAAAAAAAGGAGATAGAGATAGCTTTTTCCGCCGCGCGAGAGGTAGCTTCTGTCTGACAATTGGCATACGTACGGACAAAAGAGTTTCTATGTGAAAGTGTCCCCACTATACAATGTGTTATTTAGTGTACTGCTCGATAAACCCCAAATAACTCTTCTCTGGTCAATTTGCTCTGTGTGTGTGTGTGTGTGTGTGTGTGTGTGTGTGTGTGTGTGTGTGTGTGTGTGTGTGTGTGTGTGTACTTCACTGTCAGTGTGTCTGTGTGTCTGGTCGTTTTACCAGAACTTATAAAACCTTTTTCGATGCAATTCCAAAACTCACCGTCTCCAATGATAGTATTAGGATTGTTGTTTTTTGTTGTTGTTGTTAATTCCATTTGGTAATGACACTGCCTTAACGATGATCAGTGGGATAGCCAGAGCAGTATCCTAACTGTACAAATAAAATGCGTTCTATTCCCACATTATTTTTGTTTCTGTCATTAACGTAAATGCAGGTTCACTGCATGACAAGAGAGACAACTGTCACTTTCCACCAACAACCTGATTAATTGCAGGAGGTTTCGTAGAATCAGATCCAGCGGCTGCATTTCCACTCAACCCGGAATTTGGCTGTGAGTAGACACAATGATACCAAATCTCCTGAATGAGAACGATCTCCGAACGTAACACCACCTAGATTCCACGGTGACCACCAGCACCAACTTTTCAAGTCACAGCTTGGAAAGATACCAAAGCCTTCCCTCCCCCCCCCCCCCCCTCCCCCAGAAAGATGACGGCCACCTCCAGTCAGCCTCAGGACCCAGGACCCCATCTCTCCACACAGGCATCGCCAGCCCACAGAGCGACAAGGAACGATCAGCGCATCACAGCGGGCCGTGTCCGGACAGCACGTGCATCATGGGCGTGGTCGTGGTGTTCGGTCTGGGTGTGCTTGGTGACGTTGATGACGGTGGTGAGTCAGGTGAAGGGGGTGCCTGGTCCAGGAAGGAGTTCCGCCTGGCGTGGCTGGCCCCCAAGGAGATGCACCGGGGATCCAGCGCCGCCAATAGCGTCAACGCCCTCAAGGTGTCGCTCGGGGTGGCCGAGCGCCATCACCTGCTGGGGTACCGCACACGGTGAGTGTGGGGGGTGTGTGGGGATGGGGGTATCACACACTGTGAGTGTGGGAATGGGGGTATCACACACGGTGAGTGGTGGGGATGGGGGTATCACACACTGTGAGTGTGGGGATGGAGGTATCACACACGGTGAGTGTGGGGATGGGGGTATCACACACTGTGAGTGTGGGGATGGGGGTATCACACACTGTGAGTGTGGGGATGGGGGTATCACACACACGTGAGTGTGGGGATGGGGCTATCACACACGGTGAGTGTGGGGGTTTGGGGGTATCACTCACTGTGAGTGTGGGGATGGGGGTATCACACACTGTGAGTATGGGGATCGGGTATCACACATGGGTGAGTGTAGGGTGTGATGATGCGGGTATCTCGCTTGGTGAGTGTGGGGTGTTAAATGGGGTATCTCGCACGGTGAGTGTGGGGTGTGAAGATGGGGGTATCTCGCACGATGAGTTGTGGATGTTGTGATGGAAGTATAAAACACAGTGATTTGGGGTTTTGTGGATGGGGAGATCAAAACGATTTTTCATTTTACGTGTGTTACACGAACAAAACGAAACAAACAAGCGAAAAGCCTTCGGAGGTCCAGACATACCAGAGGTTAAAAATTATAAGTGAACTTGTTTAAGAAAATTAACGCATAATAGCCACAGACCGAAAGGCATTATTTCTTTCTCTTTCATTTATTGATAACATAGAAAAAAAACAGGGCCATGGCCTGCCTGTCAACAACCAGCTAATAATCCACTTTGGCAAGGCATGTTCAAATTATATAAAGCCAGCATGCGGTATAATTGTACACGAGACTTCGAGAGATCTGAAGGCATAAACCGGTATCATCTAATTAAAAAGTAAGTGAGATTAACCACAAACAAAGATGATTTTTAAAAAAGGCATTCACAGTCAAATTTAATTACAAACATAATAAAGGTTATAAAAACGTATGAGTAGTCTCTGTTAGTCTTTTGAAGAAAGTTGAATATTTCAATATACGAGGAATGTAAAAACAAAATAGGATAATTAACTGATTTATAGGCATACGTAGGACGAGCTTTATTAGTAAAATAGTATGTAAGGAAAACTGAATTATTTGATTCGTGATAATGTGCTTAGAGTTATATCGGCAGCTTTGAAAACTGCAGATTTCTCAAAGCAGAAAGCATGTAAACAAACTGTTTTGTGAAACATTTATTCAGAATAATCGGAAACCAAAATGTTGTACGGAATAGTCACAGAAACGGCGATGCAAAATCTCATGGAAATCTTGCAGCTGAAGATTACAGAAGATAGAGAAGACTGTAACGTAGAACGGTTACAGGTATGAACAACACACACAGAAGACTTGCCACCAGAGCTATCTTGAAGCAAATGAAGTAGAGAAGACAGTGACGTAGAACGGCTACAGGTATGAACAACACACAGAAGACTTGCCAACAGAGCAATCTTGAAGCAAATGAAGTAGAGAAGACTAACGTAGAACGGCTACAGGTATGAACAACACACAGAAGACTTGCCACCAGAGCAGTCTTGAAGCAAATGAAGTAGAGAAGACTAACGTAGAACGGCTACAGGTATGAACAACACACAGAAGACTTGCCACCAGAGCAGTCTTGAAGCACATGAAGTGGAGAAGACAGTAACGTAGAACGGCTACAGGTATGAACAACACACAGAAGACTTGCCACCAGAGCAGTCTTGAAGCAAATGAAGTGGAGAAGACAGTAACGTAGAACGGCTACAGGTATGAACAACACACAGAAGACTTGCCACCAGAGCAGTCTTGAAGCAAATGAAGTGGAGAAGACAGTAACGTAGAACGGCTACAGGTATGAACAACACACAGAAGACTTGCCAACAGAGCAATCTTGAAGCAAATGAAGTAGAGAAGACAGTAACGTAGAACGGCTACAGGTATGAACAACACACAGAAGACTTGCCACCAGAGCTATCTTGAAGCAAATGAAGTAGAGAAGACAGTAACGTAGAACGGCTACAGGAATGAACAACACACAGAAGACTTGCCACCAGAGCTATCTTGAAGTAAGTGAAGATCACAGCACTTCTCGTGGAAAGACCGAAAACAACTGAGCATATACTAGGGAGATTTTGATATGATGTGAAAATGTTCAATCAAATTTAAAGACCTTTAAAAGTATATCAGGAGATAGGTAACTTTCCGATGAGGGGTCACATTTGTAACAGATGAACAAAATTATTGCAGTTCAGATTTTCAATCTGTCGATCCTTCTTATCAAGCAGCATATTTATTTTCACCCCTGTGAAAGGGAAAAAAACAGCTGCCATCATTGCTTTCTTTCGAAACAAATTGAAAGCAAGACATGCAGTTGAAGAATTACATTCAAGGAACAATGTGGTAGAAAACAAATTGAAATCAAGACATACAGTTGAAGAATTACACTCAAGGAACGATGCGGTAGAAAACAAATTGAAATCATGACATGCAGTTGAAGAATTGAATTCAAGGAACAATGTGGTAGAAAACAAATTGAAATCAAGACATACAGTTGAAGAATTACACTCAGGAACGATGCGGTAGAAAACAAATCTGAAACATAACGGTGGGCCTTTGGTTTTGCACTTGGAAAATGTTTTAGAAATAAATGGAAAATGTGGGCCATGCCTATTGAGTGTAGGTTTTTACTGGTTCGACCAGAACAGAGCGGTGTCATTATATGCCTGTTCTCTTCTCATTAAAGCTGCATGGTGGGATTTGTTCAACATACAGGGGTAACAGAGTGAAATACTGGAAAAAAAAGGTATTGCCAGTCAAAATGCATACACAGTTTACATCGTAGTATACTCATTCCAAAATGTTGTTGATGAAAAAAGGGGTAGGGGTCAGTGGGGGGGGGGGGGGGGGGGGGGGGGGGGCTTAGACATCCAACAAGGCTGTAGAAATACTGCAATCAGTGGCAAATGGGTTTTGCCGTGCAAAGTGTCTTCCGCAGCTGAAACGCAATCTGCATTAGCATGAAGTCTAATGATCTGGTGCTTAAAGGACACCTGAAAAACATGTCCTGTATGGAGGTTTTTGACGGCGGATGTACGCAGAGTTTTCCAGGCATTAAGCCTCATTCGATGAATCAAACAAGCAGTGTGTTTTAGAATGTAGGTTTGAAAACAAACATAGTTCTCCTTATTTCTATAACCAGAAGACCCTTGACGATCAAGCAGTTGTGGTTGGGGCTAACAGACACTGAGACTTTGGGATAGTTGTGTGATTGGGGCAAAAGACACGGTGAGTTTCGGATGATCGTGTGGTTAGGGCAAAAGACACATTGAGTTTGGGGTGCTCCTGTGGTTTGGGCAAAAGACACATTGAGTTCTGGATGATCGTGTGGTTTGGGCTAAACGACAGCGAGTCAGGGATGGTTGTCTGGTTAGGGTCAAGACACGGTCAGTCAGGGATGGTTGGTTGTGTGGTTGGGGAGGAAACTATCAAATGTGTGAAGTTTGGGGTGTATGAATAGGGCGGCCAGATTTGCTGAGTTTGGTATGTATAGCACGGCTTATCAGACATGCTGAGCTGCGGAAGGGGAGGGGGGTGGGTGGAGGGAGGGGTGTGGATGTAAGTATTAGACCCAATAGAGGTCAGAATGTTGGAGATGAGGAATGGATGGAAGATGGAGGACTGGATGGGGGGTGAGATAGAAAGAAAAATGGTGATGGATGGAGAAAACGGTGAGTAACCATCTCTCCATATAACCCATCGAGTCTTCGTGTTTCTCTCATCTACATACGTGCATACCATAAAAGTTCCCAGATACGGGGTTTTCGGGGAAACGGTTGCTATGTGCTGGCATGAAACGTTACCCTCAAAACAGAAACTTTCTTACTCCCCCCCCCCCCCCCCCCAATATCTTCGATATCACACACACACACACACACACACACACACACACACACACACACACACACACACACACACACACACACACACACACACACACACACACACAGTTAGTATTGAATGTCACTAAAGTCTCTCTGGAGTGACAGCCGAATTCTGAATGTGGTTTTTTTACCCCCAGAAGGAATCTTTCTTCAAAGTGATTCACACAATCATACTCAAGGGAAAACGACAACATAGACACAAGAGAGAGAGAGAGAGAGAGAGAGAGAGAGGTGAAAAAAGTTAAGTCTGTGTCCCTAGGCAGCAAGCGTTGCCTTGATTTTTGTTCCGTAGTAGCACACACACACACACACACACACACACACACACACACACACACACACACACACTGAGAAAGAGGTGTTTGTCTGTCTGTGGCTGTTTGTTTCTGTTTGCTTTGTTCTTGTTGCTGCTGCTGTAGCCGTAGTAGCGTCGTTTTAGAGAAATTTTAGCTTGTTTTCAAATCTCTCCCCACCCCCCACCCCCACCCTCTCTCTCTCTGTGTGTGTGTGTGTGTGTGTGTGTGTGTGTGTGTGTGTGTGTGTGTGTGTGTGTGTGTGTGTGTTTCAAACATCTGTGTAGAGAGTCGACCTCTGGTATGGTCCTTTGCGGTCGGCTGGGCTATAAACAAACATGAACAGACTTGAGATGATCGTTGACGTGGTATATCATAACGTGACAAACCGTTGGACTGAGCGGGAGAAGGGAGCGGGCCATACACAGCTGAAATAAAGCTCCCGAACCCGTCACAGTTCACGCCGTGTGCTCTTTCGCTGCGTGACGATTCAGCCCCCGAAAATAGCCCTCACAGAGCTCACACATCCCCTCATTCCCTTCTTCTCCCTAACCCCCCTTCCCCTCCCCCTTCCCAACCGCTGAAATATGAATTCACCTTTTTTTGGTTAATAATATCCGACGGTGGCATCATTTTTAGCCTACAAGTTCTGGGAATATCTGACGTTTGCTTCCAGACCACGATTCCTTAAAACAAAATGTCATTGCATTTACCGCGGTTTGCTTGAAATCCTGGTGTTGTACCTTAATCAGCCTGCAAGAAAAAGAAGAGAAAAAAAAAAAAGAGCAAGGGAAACAACTTCAATCCGTTCATTCATCTATTGCGCTGTGCCAGTAGGAGGCAAGGGAGATGATTCCACAGACACTTGGGCAGTCGCGTTCTCCAGAGCTCTTGCGCTCAGTCATTGACGACAGGCTAGAGGGCGGCATCACCAGACCCATCATGACGTTGACCTGTCGGGGCCAACTTTCGGAACACCCACTCTCCGCTGTGTCCTGTCAGATGGTCTCAGACTCGGAGTCATGGCAACCTGCAGGCTGGCACCAGACGAGGTCACGGCGCATGACAAATGAGGAAAGGTTTCAGGTCTGCCAGGCTGAGCCTGTCAACTGGTGAACTGCAGTTTTCAACCAACGGCGAGCATGTTGGCAGAATTCGCCCAATCACGCCTCCAGACCCAGAAAGGAATGAAAACTAGTAGGGGTGAACAACCAAGTCCTTGATTCAGCTCCTCTCCGTGTGTAGTCCACTGCACCCCTGGAGCAATCAAGATGGCAGTCGTCAAAGGTCTGTTCTCGTGGCTGGCGACAATTTGTCGGAAACAGGCCAACGCGTCGTGTAACCACAGTATTAGTTTGATTTCGCGAAAAAGGTTGCCATGTAAATTTAATATAAAAACAAACAATATTAATGAATGTTAAGAAAAAAAAAAGAAAAACCTGCTATTGCTGACCTCTTCAAACCCCGCGCCGTGGACAGAAAACTATGACGTCACTTGTGGGGATTCCTGCACTGTTCTGATGTTAAAATAATAAAATCTTGAGTTAAAAGAGGTGTACGATCGCAGTTAGATTTGTCACCAAGGATATTCCAGTCGCAGAGGGTTGCTAGAGACTGAAGTCAGATCCAAAGCGCTGCGCTTGCCTTTCGTCCAAGATTGCCAAGAATGCGCGTTGTTGAAAGAAAGAGGGAACACAGCGTGACGTATCAGGAGCATTGGATAGCGTCCCCTATTCCACAGAGCGGGAAACAGACGACTACAACAGGAAAAGGGTTGGTCTTCGCTGGTATCTCCTCGGCCGCTCAGTCCGCAGGGTTTTGGGTGTGGATATGTAAACTGAAGGATCGCTGCTTGGTGGAGGGGAGGCTGCATCACAGATGAAGTATACAGTCTGTGGCTGCATCGTGTGGGCTGAGCTGACTCCTCTCCCAGCAGCCAACTCGTTCAGTCACACAGCTGAAGTCATACTGAAGAGAAGCTGAGCAACGCCAAAATTTTGTCCGATCGCTACCTTTAGCCTGTCGGATGGATCTTTATGTCTGGATGGGAAACGATTCAAGCGTTTATTTTCACCATTGTGTCAAACACTTGATCTGCTCCGTCACTGTTTACTTTGGTGGATCTATATGTCTAGATGGGAAACGACTGAAGTGTTTATTTTCACCATTGTGTTAAACAATTGATCTGCTCGGTCACTGCTCTTTATGTGTAGATGGGAAACGATTCAAGTGTCCATATTCACCAGTGTGTCAAACACTTGATCTGCTCCGTCAAACTGACAAACCATCGCCAGTCTGCAGACGGGACAGTAACCCCAACCCCCCCCCCCCCCCCCCCCCCCCCCCCCCCCCCCCGTAGTCAGAAACGACATTTTCTTTTCTAACAATGTATTGCTGTTGTGCTTCCCCTCCCCTCTCGGTAAAAGGAGTTAGAAGGAAGCGAAGATGATTGTACTGATCTTTCGTGCGTGGAGACAGGCAGGTAAGCATGCATGCCACTACGGCATCACAACGGGTCAACTGTCTCATCGATTGCATACAAAGGGTGTGGCTGCTGCCGGCAGATAAATCCCATCAGTGGGACAGCACGTGACATGCGTCGTTCAAGATGAGCGACGGGCCCAGAGGGCGAAGTCTGGGTGGGATGTCAAGGCATAGCTGAATAAACTGAAATAAATAAATGAAGACATGGATACATACACAAATGAATAAATAAATAGACAAGTTACTGAATAAATAAAGACGCTCAACGAAGAATCAGACTTCTGAAGCCAAGCCCATCACGACAGCAAGCCCGGCCTGTCCACCTGGGAATGTCTTCATCGTGACTCTTGTCTTCCAGCCACAGTGTACATACATACATGCATACATAACTCCGAGCCATCAATCACGGCTGAAGACACAACCTACACGTCCATCTCCCTCTCTGGAGAGTACAAATCCTGCGGCCTTTTATTTTTCTACCAGGCGACGTCAGTTTTGTCGGTGTACGGAGGGAAACAAATGATGGCTGAATATAACTGGAAAAGACGTTCTCTTCGATTTCGGGTCCTTACCATAGATATGTGTCTTGTTTGCATTGAACAGGGAAATGGATTTGACACGGAAAGAAGCTGAAGTGGACGTTGGACTGAACAAACTTCGTCGGTGTTTTTCATCTGTCTCTGTTTTATCCAAACATGTTGATAGATTCGTCGGGCTGTGTGATCCGCAGAACTCTGTAAGCTTGCTTGTGATTGGTCGGAACAGATGTCGGTCTTCACCTGACGGTCGAAACCCCACCCCGCTCCGAGACGCTGGTCTTGTTGCCAGGCTTTCCCTATGCCACGTGCTTTTGTGTGTGACTTTCTCGTTGAACATCGACGAGAACATCAATCAGACGTTCATGTATACGCATGTACAGGCATGTAGATACATTACTTTGACCCACGGTCTGTTATTAGGGAGGGAGAAGTGGGTGGGGGGAGGGAGGGAAGGGGACAGAAAAGGAGAACTGGAAACGGACAATGTGTGACTTGGTACACGCCTTAACTCTTTCTGAACGAGGTTCTATATGGAATGACACACTGACAGTGAACACAAAGACAAGTCAATGTGTGCATAGCAGGGGGAACCAACCGATACGTTCATAATGTAACAATGTTTACAATTCTGTGATTCAACAGGAGCGGTCATTTTTTTAACCGCTACTACACGCCTTTTAAAATGCCTTGTGTTAGTACTGCACGCCTTTTAAATGCCCTGTGTTAGTACTGCACGCCTTTTAAATGCCCTGTGTTAGTACTGCACGCCTTCTAAATGCCCTGTGTTAGTACTGCACGCCTTCTAAATGCCCTGTGTTAGTACTGCACGCCTTTTAAATGCCCTGTGTTAGTACTGCACGCCTTCTAAATGCCCTGTGTTAGTACTGCACGCCTTCTAAATGCCCTGTGTTAGTACTGAAAATGCAGGTTAGTACTGAAACAGGGAAGAGGGAAGGGGTGAGTGAGAGATATTTAGGACTTTGATATTTTGCTGCCATTGTTATGGAAGATCTTTGAATGAGAGGGAGGGGGGGGGGGAGAGAGAGAGAGAGAGAGAGAGAGAGAGAGCTTTCAGAATTCACACATCATTTTCTTATTCTGAGGCTAAACAAAACTAGTGCAAATCCAGAAACTGGTGGCTGATTGAAACCAAAATACATGAATAGGCCGTGGGACTGACACCAGA
>JADBJO010000751.1:317500-325000 GCA_016801955.1 Conus betulinus | reverse complement strand
AAATAGATAGATAGATAGAGGATAGAAAAATGGATGGATGGATGGATCGATCGATAGATACAGATAGATGAATGTGTGTGAGCGCGCGCGTGTGCCTGCGCGCACGCGCATGTGTGTGTGTGTGTGTGTGTGTGTGTACAAACACGCCAAAACGGCTTTTCCCCACCCATCTGAACATGTCGTGGTGGTGCTGTCTGTATACTTTTAGGTACGTCCCCTCGCTCCACCTGGCCCAGAGTGCTTTATCCCCGTCTTCCTGTCCCCCTGTTGTGGGCGTGGACCCTCAGCTAAATGCCGTCTTCCTTGTCCCCTGTTGTGGGCGTGGACCCTCAGCTAAATGCCGTCTTCCTTGTCCCCTGTTGTGGGTGTGGACCCTCAGCTGAATGCCGTCTTCCTTGTCCCCTGTTGTGGGTGTGGACCCTCAGCCTGAATGCAGCTGATCAAACGGGACCTCAGCAGCCTTCCCCCGCTCTGAACTAAGGCCCCCGGGCCACAAAGACACGATCTGAAAGGCAATCACTAGAGGCAACGGAAGACAGGCAGTGGCCGAGCCAGGGGAAATAACTGCCGCCGCCTCTCGGGTTACCCCCGGCCATAAACGGTCTGTCCCACCGCCTGACAAATTAGGGTATGGCGGGAATGCTGGGCAGCCATCTTAGTGAACTCGGACACGCACACTGCCGGCCACTCACCACAGTTAGAATTTTGCACTATCACTGTATGTCCATGTAAGTGTTTAGAGGTTGCACTAGATCACTGTATGTCCATGTAAGTGTTTACAGGTTGCACTAGATCACTGTATAATCCATGTAAGTGTTTAGAGGTTGCACTAGATCACTGTATGTCCATGTAAGTGTTTACAGGTTGCACTAGATCACTGTATAATCCATGTAAGTGTTTAGAGGTTGCACTAGATTACTATATGTCCATGTAAGTGTTTAGAGGTTGCACTAGATCACTGTATGTCCATGTAAGTGTTTTGAGGTTGCACTAGATCACGGTATAATCCATGTAAGTGTTTAGAGGTTGCACTAGATCACTGTTGCACTAGATCACTGATACTGTATGTCCATGTAAGTGTTTTGAGGTTGCACTAGATCACGGTGTATAATCCATGTAAGTGTTTAGAGGTTGCACTAGATCACTGTATAATCCATGTAAGTGTTTAGTAAGTGTTTAGAGGTGCACTAGATCACTGTATGATCCATGTAAGTGTTTAGAGGTTGCACTAGATCACTGTATAATCCGTGTAAGTGTTTAGAGGTTGCACTAGATCACGGTATAATCCATGTAAGTGTTTTGAGGTTGCACTAGATCACTGTATGATCCATGTAAGTATTTAGAGGTTGCACTAGATCACTATATGTCCATGTAAGTGTTTAGAGGTTGCACTAGATCACTGTATAATCCATGTAAGTATTTAGAGGTTGCACTAGATCACGGTATAATCCATGTAAGTGTTTAGAGGTCTAGCACAAGTTTTGCACTAGATCACGGTATAATCCATGTAAGTGTTTAGAGGTTGCACTAGATCACGGTATGTTTCCATGTAAGTGTTTAGAGGTCTAGTATAAGTCTGAGCCTGCATTTGATATTTAATGATAGTTGATCGAAAGAACAACTCTCCCAACAATTGTTTTCCAAGTTTTTGTGGATTTCCACCGATGACATCACATACAGTCTTCAGGTACATGATCTTTCCAATTGGTTGACGTCACATTTCAGGCCTTTGCACTCACCCGTGACGCAATCTTTGCGCCGGGTGGCAGACCCCAAATAGCCTCATTCCTTTGATTTTAATCCGCCTGCTGGAACCACCTGGCTTGTACCCTGTTGGCCACATGAAAGAAAATGAGGATAATCAACTTTCAGACACAACGAAAATTCTCAAAACAATCTAACTGCTCCTGTCTATCAATACACGACTCCTTAAGCAAGGCCTTGGCGCATTATTTTTTGGTGTGCGGCCATACAGCCACGTGACTGGTGGTCCTCATGAGAGAGCGGTCAGGCTTTGATAGGAAGGGGAGGGAAGGGGTGTTGGTGGGTGGAGAAGAAAGAAGTCGGGAGGGATGGGGGGGGGGGGGCAGTCAGGAGGGGGGGGGGGGGAGATCAAAAGGGACGGGGGAGGGAGGGGGAGGGGGTGAAGATCTATCAGTCAGAGTTTCTCACAGGGAGCTGGTTATTGTCACGTGACGTTAGAAGAAGCGGAAATGGACATAGAGAGCCAATGGACCCGGACCCTTTGCCGACCTTCTTCCTGTAATTCCATATAGGGCAACATCCGGCTAGGGCAAAAAAGATGGACAAAAAAACTGTGTGGAGTAGTAGGGATCCTCAATTGCCAGTTCCAAATCAGACAGTTTTTGACTGAAGTCTGACAGCTGTTGGTTGAAATCTGACAGCTGTTGATTGGAACTTGACAACTGTTAACTGTAGCCTGTCAGCTATTGGTTGAAATCTAACAACTGTTAATTGTAACCTGAAAGGTATTAGTTGAAATCTGACAGCTGTTGATTGAAATCTGACGGCTGTTGATTGAAGTCTGACGGCTGTTGATGGTGATTGCCGGAGCCGGGTTTTGCCGTCTTGCAGATCGACGTGCCCCACAAGTGAGTGGCTGTCTGATCAGCTACCAATCGCGAGAACATTGGCACAACTCGCAAAGTCACGTGCTCTGACGTGTACATTAATTTCCATATAAATGATGAAAAGACAGATTTGAACATAAAAGATGCTGTTTAACGACCAACTCTCTGATCCAAGTTATTATAGATTTAAAAGTAAAAAAATGCTGTTTTAACGACCAACTCTCTGATCCACATTATTACCGATCAAAATCCACTTCAACTACGATGACGTCGCACGAAAAAATGTCGTCTTCAGAACCTGGAGGCCAGAGAGGAACTCTGTTCTTATCGTTTTCCGTACACAGAAATTGGAACACTCTCTAATTGGTGCCTGAAATTCTCGGAACCATCACTCCCATCTGCAGACCTGCTAGGAGCTAAACACCCTACATAACACCGCGCATGCGCGGGATGGTAAAGATCCCGCAGCGGCGAACAATGCGGCTAGGGTGCATTGACAGCGATGATGGCCTCCGTCAGCTATTCACCCAGTGCCCACAGGGATTCTGTGAGGGATTCTAGGCTTGCAGCAATATTGGCTTCGGTGCCTGTTGCGGCATTCCCCGTGAAAAAAATCGAGCGATCAAGAGATGGTAAGATAGTGCCTATTGTGCAGAAGGGCAAGTCTTTAGACATAGCTAGTCTGTCTGTCGGGGGATCCTGATGACGGAGTATGGTTGCCTGAATGGGGAAATGAAGTCGGTTGAATGTCTGAAACATTATTCGTGGGAAGAAGTGAAAGTGGCGATAGAGATCGGGAAGGCAGACAAAGCCAAAATATTGTGTCTGGTAATCTGTCGCTGACTCTGTCTTTTTCTGTCTGTCTGTCTGTCTATCTATCTGTCAGTCTGTCTGTCTGCTCTCTCTCTCTCTCTCTCTCTCTCTCTCTCTCTCTCTCTCTCTCTCTCTCTCTCTCTCTCTTATCTGTACTTTCATACACTGTGAGCGATATTTTAATTCATTACGTTCTGATGGTTTTGTCAATTTCATCATTATTTATTTTTTCCTGACACTACAATGTCGTAATGCGTCAATTTGTATGGTAATCCCCCTTCCCCATGCCTTCATGGCTTGTTGACCTGAAGACAATGAAGCGTCAGTCTCTCTGTCTCTCTCTGTCCCTCTCTCTGTCCCTCTGTCTCTGTCTCTCTCTGTCTCTCTCTCAGTTTTTCTCAGTGGCGATATATATCTACTGAGCTAGAATTCTTTTAATTCTTTTAATAGCTGTGCTTTCTTTTCAATCATTTTCTCTGTTTTATGCTGTTGTGTTTGTCTTTCACTTAATATTGACAAAGAACGGCGATGCAGGGACAAATGTTCAGTGCGTTCTCTCAGTATGTACCTAGTTATCATACGCTCACACTGCAACCTTCCAAGTTACTCTTGGAGTGTGTGGAAGTGTGTGTGGTGAGTGTGTGTGTGTGGGGGGGGGGGGGGGGGGGGGGGGGGGGGGGGGGAGGGGGTCGAGTTTTTTTGCTTACTTTTTTGTCTTTGAGGTCTCGTGCTTGCTTGCGTGTACACGTGCGTGCGTGTGTGAGTCCGTGCATGCGTGCATGTGTGTCCGCGTATGTGTCTGTCTGTACGTATGCATGTCTGTAAGTCTGTTTTGTGGGAGTGGGATGGGTTGGTAGGTAGGTGGACGGAATTTGGTTCCAAAGGAACACACAATACGTGATGGCATGACATCATTCGGCTTGACGTGTGTAAAGCATAGAAGTAGGAACAGGCAGCAGTGTGTAAACGATGTGACCTGTACAGAATACACAAGGTGTGACTTCACGGGAAAGGGCATGAATGTGCTGCCACGTCCTCCATCTGTACGATATAGAAAGGCACAGTATCACGATCAAGCGTCTTCAAAACAGATGAAATAAACATGTCGGGGAAGGGGGTTTTGGGGTGAGGGCTGGGTGCGAATAAGAGAGGTTAAGGGGACTTCGAGATGAGAAAGGAGTAAGATTACTGTACCGAAAGTTGAAAGGGGGGGGGGGGGGAGAGGACACAAAACAGAAAGAAGGAAAGAAAGCAAAAGTAGAACAAAAGGACACACTAAATGGAATAAGGAAAGAAAGAAAGCAAAGTAGAACAAAGGGACATACTAAACGGAAATAAGGAAAGAAAGAAAGCAAAAGTATAAGAAACGGAGGGACACACTAAAAACTGAAATCAGGAAAGAAAGCAAAATCATAACAAAGGGAAAAACTAAACGGAAAAGGAAATAAAACAAAAGCATAACAAACGGACACACTAAACGGAAATATGGAAAGAAAGAAAACAAAAGCATAACAAAGGAGGCAGTCACAAGCAGTGAAGGTGAGAGTGCGACTCACAAACAACATAACCACACAGCGTGGTAGACAGGTACATGTGTATTGGTGAACAACAGAACTACACACAGCGTGGTAGAGGTAACACCTGTGTTGATGAACACAACAGAACTACACAGCGTGGTAGACAGGTAACACCTGTATTGATGAACAACAGAACAAACACAGCGTGGTAGACAGGAAACACACCTGTATTGATGAACAACAGAACTACACACCGTGGTAGACAGGAAACACCTGTATTGATGAACAACAGAACTACACAGCGTGGTAGACAGGAAACACACCTGTGTTGATGAACAACGCCGTTCTGTGTCCTGACGACAAGGGTCTTGTCAGGGTCTTCCTGTCGCTATGAAACAGATGGCGTCCTCATGATCACACCCCCCAGTGCTGGTCGTCATTAAGAATGTTTTCATTCTTTCATAGGTTAGGGAATCAACACCGTCACTGACTGACAGAACGACAGTCCTCCCAGTGAATAATGGTAGCTGTCATTTAATAAAGAAACCCATCCACTGGGTTAACATGCAACACGAACATGCAACACGAGTTGTATTCGTCGCGCTTATTTCAAAGTAATGCCATTCTTAGTTAAAGAACTCCGATCTTCATCGCCATTGGACGAAGGTGGTGTCAATCATTCCTAAACAATGGCGGTCTTCATTATGAGCACAGCATGACATTTTTTTGGTTAATGTAATGATGAACAGCTGTCTTCTCATGACCAGATAATGTCACAATTAAAGAATGAAGACCTTCATAAAAAGAAGGGGAAAAGGGGGTTCCGTCAAATTAAACGGGCCCAGGCGGTCTTCCTTGTGGTATATAACAAGGGCCGTCTTTGTTACGATCCGACAGTAGCAAGCTTTACCGTGCCTGGCGTGGAAATTACAGACTGACGTTGTCCGCTTCACTTGACGGTGAGGCACTCAGTAAATAACAAAGAGGTGTCATGAGTCACCCAGTAAATAAACAAAGAATATAAATATTGGTGTCACGAGTCACTCAGTAGATAAACAAAGAATATTGGTGTCATGAGTCACCCAGTAAATAAACAAAGAAGAGGCCATTTGATTTCATGAAGGGGACAGCACTGGGGAGGAAGGAGTTGGTGATTGTGGTTTGTTTTTCCTCTTTCTTTTTTGTTCGTTTTTATTTCGTTTTAGTGTGCGTGTGCGTGTGTTTGTGTGCGCGCGCTCATTTGTGCGCACGTGCGTGTGCGCGTGTATGTGTGAGTGTGTGTGTGTGTGCGTGCGTGCGTGCGTGTTTTCTGCGTGCGCGCGTGTGTGCATGTGTGTGTGTGTGTGCGTGTGTATACGCACGCGCATGAGGGCGTGCAGACCAAAACCAACGTATTGTAAATGTATACACGTAAATGAACAAGCACGTGTGCCGCGCGCTCTTGTGTGTGTGTGAGAGAGAGAGAGAGAGAGAGAGAGAGAGAGAGAGAGGGGGGGGGGGGGGGGGGCCCCTCCTTTGGAGAGAGAGAAAGAGAGAGAGAGAGAGTAGCAGCGTTCTGTTGTTTAGAAAGAGTAGTGTTTCCCTCCTTTGACTTATAGTCTTACTCCATCATTGACAATGTCCTTGCTTGTGACAGATACCTTCTTTAAGAACCTATGCATCTTTTTACCCAATTACGGGCTGAAATATCTGTGTCTGTTACTAAATGAGTCCTGTGCCGAGCAGCCCACTAAAAGCCCGACAAAAACAACAAACACGCCGATTTGTCAACGCGGAGAACACGTTCGGAGAGGCCTCCAACACGTGAGACTTGGCGCCCTGACCCCCATTCATTTCCCTATGACACGTGTGACCTCAAGGGACACCACTCCATCGTTTGTGGCGAGTGTGCTCGCCCTCAGCTTTGCGCACGGCACTTTTTTTTTTTTTTTTTTTTTTTTTTCCGGTACACATGGCCGTGACTTTCATGTTCCCTGGGAAGAAAACCTTGTTAACCGTGAATATGACTTGATCAGAAATTATCAGTGAGCAAAGCAACACCCCCCTTCACATGCTCCCTCCATCTTCCCCTCCCGCCTCCTCCTCCTCCTCTCTCTCTCTCTCTCTCTCTCTCTCCTCTTATCACTGCTTCTACTACGACGTCGTCGACAGCCTCTAGTAAACTACTTCAAGAATCACGTCTGTCACTATAACACTGTTTTATGACGTCCACCCCAATTAGACACAAGTCATTTAGAACAAAAACAAATCCTCAACTCTCTCTCTCTCTCTCTCTCTCTCTCTCTCTCTCTCTCTCTCTGTATACACACACACACACACACACACACACATATATATATATATATATATATATATATGTGTGTGTGTGTGTGTGTGTGCCGTGTTGTCTTTCTAGTGGTTTGCGCGGAGTGTTGAGTGTCCACCCCCGTCACCCTGCCATGGGTATCTGCGTGTGGCAGCTCGCTTTCTGGTGACTGTGCACGTGATACCTGAAGATAATTAAGTGGGGAGAAGTATCGTGCAGTGCTGCTGGGTGTACTGTGAGCAAGGTTGACAGACAGACAGACATTGGTTAGATG
>JADBJO010000751.1:307500-312500 GCA_016801955.1 Conus betulinus | reverse complement strand
AGCTTGGACTGTGACGGAGGAAAAGCGCTATAGAGGATAAGTGCTATATACTGTTTATAGATAATAATGATATAACAACAACAACAACCATAAAGCGCTATAGAGGATAAGTGCTATATACTGTTTATAGATGATAATGATAATAACAACAACAACCATGATACTGATGATGATGATAATGATAGCAATGATAGTGATAATGATGATGATAGTTATAATGATAATGATGAAACTCATAAACAATAATGATAATAACAATGATAATGATAGTAATAATGATGATAATGAACAATAGTAATCATGATAATAATGATGATGATAAAAAAAGGATAATCACAGTAATGGTGATGATAATAATGACGATGATAATGATGACGATAATAATCAGAAGCAGGAATTCGATCTGTCTTTTTCCAGACAAGTGTATTTCTGGACAGCTGCTTAACCCACTGGGCCTGATGATTCTGGATCAAGCTAATAATGTTTTTGAAAATACACCCTCATAGTGTTCTCTAAATGTTGGCAACTTAGACAAAAAAAAAATGTGCTTGAAAGAAGTGGACGCCACAGTCCATCATACTGTGTTCGGTTCTCACAATGGCTACATCTGTTTCATGAACCAGACATTTTGCCGTCTTCATTCATTCACTGATTCAAAGCGTATCAAGTGGTGAACTATTCCAGTCAGTACGGCATAGAGGTCGGTATTGATGCAGGAGAACTGCATGTTGGAATTGAGACAGGAAGACACGTTCTCCATCCTTGGGTGTAGTGAATAGGGGCGGCGGCAGGTAAGTAATTCTGGTCACTCGAAATCAAATAGTAGAGTAATCACATCTGACCACATTTCTTAGTCTTGTCCTGTCGTTTTCAACACACATATAACTGGATGATGTGGTTGGTTGTCAATCTAAATGACCTGTTTTCTTCTTGTTCTTTTTGTTGTTGTTTCTGACACTCTCGTAGGAAAAGTTGACGTAAGAATGTACAAAATTTCTCGCACCGAAATCAACTATCACCGGATTATGCGGGAAAAAAGAAACAGCGTTAAGGAAATGAATGATCCTGCCCCACAGTGCCTGCCGACGAGTTCAGTGTATGTTGACGGTATACTGACGACATTTCCATCTTTCCTCGCAGCTTGTTTACTTTTCAAAAAGGAAACATAGGGGGGCTAGTCTGAGGAGAAAAAAATGTGCCCATCATTCAGTCACAACTGTTTAACCATTTAAGAGCATTTCAAACACACACATCACACACATCACACACACACACACACACACACACACACACACACACACACACACACACACACACACACACACATCACACACACACACACACACACACACACACACACACACACACACACACATCACACACACATTGTTTCTACACACATCACATACACACATCACACACACACACACACACACACACACACACACACACACACACACACACACACACACACACACACACAACACACACACACACACACACACAACACACACACACACACACACACACACACACACACACACACACACACACACACACACACACACACACACACACACACACACACACACGCGCGCGCGCGCGCGCGCGCGCAAAGCTGTGAAGCTTATTCTTAAACCCTCAATAAAGATAATTTAGACTTGATACGCACGCACGCACGCTCGCATCATGACCAAATGAGAAATGCTGACATGACCGCGTGAACAGTTTTTCTGGACATCTAAGTGGCGAGATGGTGACATGACACGGCCACACACGTGTTCCTCTTACCCTCCGTGGTCTGATACATGCTTGTAGGGATCATTGTATTGAGAGAGCCTTCACCACCACCGCCAAACAGAACAACTTACCACTTACACCAACAACAACATCAACAGAAACAACACCGTGCCAATAACATTACCAACACCACACACACTACCAATAAAAAACGACACCCAGCCACCACACCACATAAAACGACAAAACAGCACAATACCACCTCAAGCAACATCTGAACGACACGATCACCACTACTACTAACAACAACAACAGCAACAAGAACAATTCCCAGCCATCACCGCCAGCACCAACACTTAACAGCAGCATAAACAAACAGCAACAGCAATGGCGACCATTGTTTTTTTTTTTCCCCAGCCAATACCATGAGCTACGTGAAATCTCTTTTCCGCTGGGACCGCTTCGCCATGATCTACGACACGGAAACTACGTACCACTCCGTCCACAACGCCATTGCCACGCTGCTGCGGCGTCCGGATGGCGGCAATTCCGTCCCCTCTACCCACCGTGTCAATCTCAACAAGCCGGACTCCGAGATTCGTGAAATTTTCCTGCAGATCCGCAAATATGCCAGAAGTGAGTGAGCGTGGGACTTCCAGGGGGCGGTGATTTTCATCCTGGTGATGGTGCTGTGTGTGTGTGTGTGTGTGTGTGTGTGCGTGTGTGTGTGTGTGTGTGTGTGCGCGCGCGCGCGCGTGCGTGCGTGCGTGCGTGCGTGCGTGCGTGCGTGCGCGTGCGTACGCTCGTATGTGTGTGTATGTGCGTATATGCGTGCGTGCGTTCGTGTGTGTGTGGGGGGGGGAGGGCGTGCGAGCGCGCGCGCGCGCGCGCGCGTGTGTGTGTGTGTGTGTGTGTGTGTGTGTGTGTGTGTGTTTATCCAAAAGAAAAAACACTAGAACAACAAGCTGTCGTGGTTATGGTTGAAATTTTCGGCTTTATTTGCCTTCATCAGCAAATCACCTCCTCCATGAGTTCCATCAGATAAGGAAGTGAGGAAAGAGACGTGTGTGTGTGTGTGTGTGTGTGTGTGTGTGTGTGTAAGAAGGGATGAGGTGGGCATGAACAAGGGAGGGTGTATATTAAGAGAAAACAGATGGTCAAACACAATCTGACAGGAGAGAGAGAGAGAGAGAGAGAGAGAGAGAGAGAGAGATTTTAAAGTCACTTTTTTCACAGTACAAGCTTGACCCCCCACCCTCTCCGTCTCTTCTCCAACCTCACCCTGTGTATTCACCCTCTCCCGCCCCCTCCTGCTATTTCACCCCTCCCCCCCCCCCCCCCTTCCCCCGCCATACATGCACCTGTCTTGGGCTATACCATTGTTGTTGTTGTTGTTGCAGTCATCATCTTCTCCGTCCCGTGGATGTCCCATGAGGAAGTACATGCTGGTGGCGCACTCGCTGGGCATGACGTCAGGAGAGTTCGCCTTCATTTGCATCAACAGTGACGTCAGTCATACTGCTTTCTCTCTTCCACACGCTGCATCAACAGTGACGTCAGTCATACTGCTTTCTCTCCTCCACACACACACTGCATCAACAGTGACGTCAGTCATACTGCTTTGTCTCTTCCACACACTGCATCAACAGTGACGTCAGTCATACTTCTTTCTCTCTTCCACACACTGCATCAACAATGACGTCAGTCATGCTGCTTTCTCTCTTCACACACACTGCATCAACAGTGACGTCAGTCATACTGCTTTCTCTCTTCCACACACACTGCATCAACAGTGACGTTAGTCATACTGCTTTCTCTCTTCCACACACTGCATCAACAGTGACGTCAGTCATACTGCTTGCTCTCTTCCACACACATACACGCATCAACAGTGACGTCAGTCATACTGCTTTCTCTCTTCCACACACTGCATCAACAGTGACGTCAGTCATACTGCTTTCTCTCTCCCACACACACTGCATCAACAGTGACGTCAGTCATACTGCTTTGTCTCTTCCACACGCTGCATCAACAGTGACGTCAGTCATACTGCTTTCTCTCTTCCACACACTGCATCAACAGTGACGTCAGTCATACTGCTTGCTCTCTTCCACACACACACTGCATCAACAGTGACGTCAGTCATACTGCTTTCTCTCTTCCACACACTGCATCAACAGTGACGTCAGTCATACTGCTTTCTCTCTTCCACACGCTGCATCAACAGTGACGTCAGTCATACTGCTTTCTCTCTTCCACACGCTGCATCAACAGTGACGTCAGTCATACTGCTTTCTCTCTTCCACACGCTGCATCAACAGTGACGTCAGTCATACTGCTTTCTCTCTTCCACACACACTGCATCAACAGTGACGTCAGTCATACTGTTTTCTCTCTTCCACACACTGTTGTATTCACTGCTTTCATTTCCCTTACAATTAGAATCATGTTCTCATTCAGCTGAGATGATGAAGAGTAATGAAATGACCGTTAAATATTTGGTAGTAGGTCAGTTTGTACAGTGTTTTAGCAAGAGCTACGAGGACCAGTCGCCAATTGCATGATTGTGTGCAGCTAACGTACAACACACTGAACAGTCTTTATGTTCTGTGCAAGCATTCAGAATATCAGGATAAAACTGTTTCATCTGTGTATTGCTGATATGTCGTGAGGTGGTGTGTCGTGAGGTTAAATAAGTTTTTTTAATATCAGTAGCTTGTTTCGTTCATGGACAAAGCCTTATACGGTTGTTATGGGAATGGTAATGATTTTCTCGTTAATGAATTTCTGATGATTTGCGGTAGGTGTGTGATGTGTATGCGCCACTCAGTGCCCACAGATCACTCTACCCATCAGTAAAATTCTGTTCTGCATGAAGAGAACTCGCTCAGGGTGAGCTTGCCTGAACAACACATCGAAGGGATATATTGACCAGGTGTAATTGATCAGAAGTAATTGACCTGTATGTGTGACTGGACCAGGTTTAATCGACCAGCACGTGTGTGTGGCTGGACCAGTGTAACTGATCAGATGTAATGACCTGTATGTGTGTGACTGGACCAGGTGTAATTGACCAGGTGTAACTGACCTGTATGTGTGACTGGACCGGGTGTAATTCACCATGTGTAATTGACCTGTATGTGTGACTGGATTATGTGTAATTAACCAGGTGTAATTGACGAGGTGTAATCGACCTGAATGTGTGTGACTGGACCAGGTGTAATTGACCAGGTGTAATTGACCTGTATGTGTGACTGGAT
>JADBJO010000751.1:285000-302500 GCA_016801955.1 Conus betulinus | reverse complement strand
GTGAAGACACCTTTAAAAACGTGCCTGTTTGGATTTTGTTGCTCATGGCAGTTGATTGGTTGATAGGTTAAGGGTTGGGTCGTTCAGTTTATGGTAATTGTTAAAAGTCTGGGTTACTAAGTTAAGGACTGGGGAACTGAAAGACACTGGTGCTCTGTTGTGATATGGGCAGATGTAGCTCTACATTCTAAGTGCACTAAACCATCACCCCATCCTATGCCTCTCTCTCTCTCTCTCTCTCTCTCTCTCTCTCTCTCTCTCTCTCTCTCTCTCTCCTCTCTCTCTCTCTCTCTCTCTCTCTCTCTCTCAAAAAACTTTATTTCTTTTTTATTTGCCTTTTACTTTGATTTTTTTTTCATTTTAGTCCTTTTTTTTTTTTTTTTTTTTTTTTTTTTAGTAACTCGGACTCCTCATACACTCGTCTCTCGCTCCGCTTTCGTTCTCTCTCTCTCTCTCTCTCTCTCTCTCTCTCTCTCTCTCTCTCTCTGTGTCATGTTCTTGCTGTTATTTGTTGTATTTCCCACATGAGTTTATCCTGTTCCAAACTCCTGTGTCTTCAGCACTCTGAGGTCCGTTGGCCAGATGGAAGAGTGGGTAATAAAAACGCGCCACCATCCACTCCAGTCTGTGGATTTGAGGGAGAACTCTGCAAAGAAGGTGCGTTTTCGTTATGAGTTTTGTATTGTACATGGTTTACATTATGAAACTGTCTGGACATTGTGTGGGTGTACTGTGTGGGCACGTGCTCTCTCTCTCTCTCTCTGCTCTCTCTCTCTCTCTCTCTCTCCTCTCTCTCTCTCTCTCTCTCTCTCCCCTCTGTGTGTGTGTGTGTGTGTGTGTGTGTGTGTGTGGGTGTGTGTGTGTGTGCGCGCGCGCGCGCGCGCGTGCGTGAGTGTGCATGTGTGTGTGCAAGTATGTGTGTGTTTGTATGTGCGTGTGCGTGTGTCATCTTTTCTGATCTAACGAAATTGAAGAGGATATTTTCCGGTCTTCTCTCTCCCTCTCTCTCTCTCTCTCTCTCTCTCTCTCTCTCTCTCTCTCTCTCTCTCTCTCTCTTACCGTGTCTGTGTGTGTGTCTCGCGCATGCGTCTGCGTGCGTGTGTGTGTGTGTGTCTGCGTGCGTGTGTGTGTGTATGTACATGTTTATATATCTATATATATATATATAGTATATATATATATATATATATCTGTCTGTGTTTCTCTGTGTCTGGTCTGTGTCTTTAACTCACTGTGTGTGTGTGTCTGTGTGTGTTCAGAAGAGGAGTCTTCAGAGGACCCCATTGTCTACGCGTCTATTGGCTCAGTGTGTCGCCACCATCTCTCATCTCTGTGCCTTTACCTGCTACTTTGTGACGCGCAGGCGTGCGTGCATTGTATGTATGCGTGCGTGTGTGTGTATGCGCGTGCGCATATATATATATATATATATATATATAGATATATATATGTATGTGTGTGTGTGTGTGTGTGTGTGTGTGTGTGTGTGTGTGTGTGCAGAAGAGGAGGACCTAGAGGACCCCATTGTCTACGCGTCTATTGGCGGCAGTGTGTGCGCCACCATTGTCATCTCTGTGGCCTTTACCTGCTACTTTACTACAGGTAGCTCATTTACGTGAATGGGAATGTATGCGCGTGCGCGCATGTTTGCGTGTACGCATGTTTGCGTGCGTGCGTGTGTGTGTGTGTGTGTGTGTGTGTGTGTGTGTGTGTGTGTGTGTGTGTGTTGTGTGTGTGTGTGTGTGTGTGTGTGTGTGTGTGCGTCGCAGTTCGACTCTCTTCCATTGTCTCTCACACATTCACACACACACAAGCACATGCACATGCACGTGCATGAAACATTTTGTCGACCGAGTGAACTGCTTCAATGTGAAGGAAATACCACTACGGAGGCTGTTTAGAACAGATATCACGACCCTTAACAAGCCGCTGTCGCTGTTCTCCAAAGGGCTGAACTTGCTGTAGTTTCGCCAGTCCTATGTCGTTGTTGCCGCACAGTTTAATGGAGTCATCTCCCTTTTTAGGAAACGTTGCGCCGTTACAATAATAACTGCTGCCGAATTGATCACATGCTGTCGCCGCCCTAGGGATATGGGCGATGCTAAGGCTGTCATTGTTGGACCAGAATAATGCTGCTTCCCCATCCAGTCCTGCCAGCCTGGGCTGCTCTGACCGACCATTGCTGTAGCTGCCCTCTGCTGTAGCTGCCAAGGAGGGAAAAACTAGCTTTCCCCTTCCACTCCTCTTACCGACCATTGCTGTAGCTGCCCTCTGCTTCCCCTTCATTCTGGACTTCCCTTAACGACCATTGCTGTACTGCCCTCTGCTTCCCCTTCCCTCCACTCCTTCTCTTACCGACCATTGCTGTAGCTGTCCTCTGCTTCCCCGGACACTCCTCTGACCGACCATGGCTGTAGCTGTCCAGCCTTCCCCTTCCACTCCTCTGACCGAAACTACAGCTGTAGCTGCCCTCTGCTTCCCCTCCAGTCCTTCTCTTACCGACCATTGCTGTAGCTGCCCTCGAATGCTTCCCCTTCCAGTCCTCTGACCGACCATTGCTGTAGCTGCCCTCGCATGTAGCTGCCCTCTGCTGTAGCTGCCCTCTGCTTCCCCTTCCACTCCTCTGACCGACCATTGCTGTAGCTGTCCTCTGCTTCCCCTTCCACTCCTTCTCTTACCCCATTGCTGTAGCTGCCCTCTGCTTCCCCTTCATTCTGGACTCCCCTTACCGACCATTGCTGTAGCTGCCCTCTGCTTCCCCTTCCACTCCTTCTCTTACCGACCATTGCTGTTTAGCTGCCCTCTGCTGTAGCTGCCCTCTGCTGTAGCTGCCTCTGCTTCCCCTTCCACTCCTTCTCTTACCGACCTTGCTGTAGCTGTCCTCTGCTTCCCCTTCCACTCCTTCTCTTACCGACCATTGCTGTAGCTGCCCTCTGCTTCCCCTTCCACTCCTCTTACCGACCATTGCTGTAGCTGCCCTCTGCTTCCCCTTCCAGTCCTTCTCTTACCGACCATTGCTGTAGCTGCCCTCTGCTTCCCCTTCCACTCCTCTGACCGACCATTGCTGTAGCTGCCCTCTGCTTCCCCTTCCAGTCCTCTGACCGACCATTGCTGTAGCTGCCCTCTGCTTCCCCTTCCATCCAGTCCTTCTCTTACCGACCATTGCTGTAGCTGCCCTCTGCTGTAGCTGCCCTCTCCTCTGACCCCATTCCACTCCTTCTCTTACCCCTTCCATTGCTCTGAGCGCCCTCTGCTGAAGCTGCCCTCTGCTTCGCTGCTGCGGCAGGTATTGCCTCGGTGTTTGTTCCAGAAGAATAGCGTTGCTCTCCAGTACATATTGCTGCTACTATTTCCCATACGACTGTGCCGTGCCGTACTGGTAGTTCTGTTAGTTTCTGTAATGAGTACCACCGTGGTATGAAGCTCCTGTGTCTTACGCCGTCTTGTGGCAGGTATCAGAGGAACAAGCAGAAGTGGGCGGGAATGATATGGCAAGTCAAGATGGGGGAGGTGGACTTCCTGTCGGCCATACTGTGCGACAGCATCCGGGTAAGGAATCAAATAGGGTGTGTGTGTGTGTGTGTGTGTGTGTGTGTGTGTGTGTGTGTGTGTGTGTGTGTGTGTGTGTGTGTGTGTGTGAGAGAGAGAGAGAGAGAGAGTGTGTGTGTGTGTGTGTGTGGTGTGTGAGTGTGTGCGTGTTGAGCGTGTGTGCGTTCGCGTGTGTGTGCATGTGCATGCATGCAAGTGTGAAGAAAATGTCTGACTAATCAAGCAAGCAACTTCCAACCAACCGTTACGTCAATAAACTACAGACAACTTTCCACCTCTGCACCAAGCTTTGCTGAAATCGCTTCTGGGCTTTTTTGCTTTGTGTTGTTTCGTTTGATTTTGCGTGATCTTACTGACAAGAAAGACACACACACCTTTAGCGGAATTGAAAATACTCCCCCTCCAACTTCAAATCAGCGCCCAACTGTTACTGTGTGTTCTTGCCCCCCCCCCCCCCCACCACCACCTCCCTTTCAGTCCAGCTTCCGTAAGATGGGGAGGCGGAAGAGCTCGGCCACGAAGAAGATGGGGAAGAGCTCCAGCCACAGCAACCTGCACAACGTCAACGTCATGGACTCCGAGGACGAGGGCAGCAGACACACCCAGGACCTCAACGGAGGCATCACCTTCGGCTCTGTCTGCTACTTCAAAGGTGTGTGTGTGTGTGTGTGTGTGTGTGTGTGTGTGTGTGTGTGTGTGTGTGTGTGTGTGTGTGTGTGTGTGTGTGTGTGTGTGTGTGTGATGGTGGTGGTGGTGGTGTGGGGAGATGGAAGGGGAAGGAACGTCTGGTTTAGAAATTTAAGAATGTGTTCTGTAAGGTGAAAATCTCCTGGGTGAAGGGGTGTGAATGTAACATCAGTTGTTGTTGTTTTTTAATGAATATAAGCCATACACAGAAGAAGGCACTGTCAGGGAGATTGAGGCGGGTTGTGACTGTGTGGGGACGGAAGTGGGAACAAGAACGCTAACTTTTGTTTCCGTTTTTGAAACCCGTCCAACAGTCCAAACTGATGCTACGTAACTATTTGTTCTGTATTTCTCATGTCTGCACGTGTACTAGGTGAATGGGTCATTCTGTGTGCCTACTGTCTGTATGTGTGCCACGTGAATGTGTATGGTAAGCAACATTACTTTGGTCGTGTGGGCGTGTAAGCGCTTCACTGTGAAAGCAGAAGTTGCATTCCTGGCACACACACACACACACACACACACACACACACACACACACACACACACACACACACACAACACACACATACACACGCGCGCGCGCGCGCACACACACACACGCATGCACACACACACACGCACGCACGCACGCACGCGCGCACGCACACACATACACACACACACACACACACACACACACACACACACACACACACACACACATGCATACACACACACGCGCGCGCGCGCGCGCGCACGAACACACGCAGGCACACACACACACACCACACACACACACACACACACACACACACACACACACACACACACACACACACAAGGAGAAATTAAGATTTTTTTCCTGAATGAATCAATAGGTAACATTTCAAATGGCAAGGTAATATAATTCACAACAGCAGACCACTAGCATCATTAAAAAAAAATACTGGTAGAGGAAGTTCCAGGTTTTCTTTTCGATGTACACGTAGAAGTCAGAACATGTGGCACCAATGATGGTGGAGTGGGAGCAAGCAGCACAGCGAGTCATCTCCTGTGCTAAACACCGATGAGGCTTGAGGGTATGACGGTGAAGTGGCGGGGGAGGGGGGGGATAGACAACAAATAGCCAAGCTTCACACTAAGCGACCAAGGGACAGTTGCTGATGACGTGATTTGCCCTTCAGGTAAAAGTCAGTACCCCCACCCCCACCCCTCCTCTCCATTCTCTCCACCAACTGCGTGTACAGGGTTTTGGAATTTTATTCATTCGTGAGAGTGGCGAGCAGAAGTCCTGTCACTGGTAATCCGCCTGTTTCTTTACCAGTGACACATGCACCCTAGATGCATGACACACAGTGCCGCGTCCTACATCTTCGCGTGCATCCCCTAGGACTAAACGTCTAACGAATGAAACCGATTTTTGTTAGGGATGAAGCCTGCATTTGACGATACGTTGGTCAGTTGACGATACGTGGCGGACATGTTCCATGTTCTTGTTAGCGGTTAGAAGCCTGTAGTTGACGATACGTTGATTGGCGGACATGTTCCGTGTTCTTGTGAGCAGACATGTTCCATGTTCTTGTTAGCGGTGAAGCCAGCAATTGACGATACGTTGATTGGCGGACATGTTCCGTGTTCTTGTGAGCGGACATGTTGCATGTTCTTGTTAGCGGTGAAGCCTGTAGTTGACGATACGTTGACTGGCGGACATGTTCCATGTTCTTGCTGTGCAGGGTCGACCGTGTCCGTGAAAAGAATGCCCAAGATAGGACTGAACAAAGACCTCATCAGTCAGTTCAACCACGTGAGTTTCTTGTCTTCTGCCTGTCTGTCTGCCCCCCCCCCCCCCCTCTCTCTCTCTCTCTCTCTCATTCACCCTCTATTTCTGTCTCTCTCCCTCACTCCCTCTGTCCTCGCTCTTCTCTCTCTCTCTCTCTCTCTCTCTCTCTCTCTCTCTCTCTCTCTCTCTCTCCGTCCCTACCCCTATCTCTCTCTCTCTCTGATGGCAAAAAAACATTTAATGGCATCACAGTATATTATGGCAACACAAAACTAGATGGCAGTTCAACACTTTCTGGGCAGCACATTTGATGGTAAGAGATTTGATAGCAACACAAGGTTTGCAGGTAATACAACATTTTGTGACAACATTTTTTCGATGTTAAGATAACTTTTGATGGTAGCACATTTGATTTTTGCACAATGTGTGTGGTGGTCTCCCAACATTTAATTGTAACATGACATTTAATGGCGACATAACGTTTGATGGCAATACGACATTTCATGGTAACACAAGGATTGCTTGTAATATACAATATTTCATGGTAACAAAACTATCTATGCCAGCACATTAGACGGTAAGACAGCTTTGACGAGAGCACAACACTTCATGATAACATCGCATTTAATTTAATTGCAAGATATTTGATAGCAAAAGAGCATTTTGTGGCAAAATATCTAATGATAACACACTATTTAATGGCAAATGATCACTTTCTGGTAACACAGAATTTGATGGCAACACAATATTTGATGGGAACATCAGATTTAGTGACAACACAGCATGCAATGGTACCGATATTTTATTATGTCACAATTCGATAACAACACAACATATGAGAAGCAACACATTATTTGATGATATTACCATTTTGATATTGTTTGACGTGTCTGGCCATTTTCACATTTTGTTTTATTCGCCAAAGCAACATGACAAAATGTGTGTGTGTGCCTGCCTGCATGCCTGCCTGCCTGCCTGCGTGTGTGTGTGTGTGTGTGTGTGTGTGTGTGTGTGTGTGTGTGTGTGTGTGTGTGTGTGTGTGACAGTGTGCTGGACATGAAATGCCAGAACCTGACTCCTTTCCTGGGCTGTATCATGGACAACGACCGTTACTGTACATGATGCTGTGGGTGTGTACTGACAAGGGCAGTCTGCAGGTCAGTCAGTGTGTGGGCTGTGTGTCTGTGCGTGTGTATATATGTGTGTGTGTGTGTGTGTGTGTGTGTCTGTCTGTGGGCAGTCTGTGTGTGTGTGTCTGTGTCTGTGCGAGTGTGTATGTGTGTGTGTGTGTGTGTGTGTGTGTGTGTGTGTGTGTGTGTGTGTGTCTGTCTGTGTCTGTGTGTGTGTGTGGTTATTACCTGTTTGCTGGCACACTCTCTAAATGCCTGTCCCCGCTTTCTTTCCTGTTTTTTTTTATCTGTCTCTATGGCCCTTTAAAGCTTTGTTGTAGGAATTGTGTACACTTTTATTCCTCATGTTTACCGTGACGCAGTGACAGACTGGGAAGTCGTGGGTTCGATCCCATCCGAGCCCTTCATGTGTTGTATTTGTTGGCCCCGACCGCTCCCCTCCCCAGAGCTGAGATCGCCGTGCAGTTGAGTTACACCCACCCAGTGGAGACCTTCTGACAGTGGGGCTCAAAGTTCTTGACCAGCACTGCAGGTGTCTGTATTTCTCCGACCTGGTTGACGCCGCGGTAAGTTCTGAAAGTAAGCGGGGAGTACAGCCCTCTCGGGCGCACTGTGAAGGGAATGGAAAGTGGTGGCATCGTCTTTGTCATCCCCATCTTCATCAGTCTCCATAAAGAGGTCTCACGTTCTGCGGCCCTCTACGCCATGGTCAGGTGGTCATCTCAGTGTCCATTTCCTCTCCAGCACTATGCCCTTTGCGAATTCCTGTCAAGGTCATCGTAAGGGCATGTTCATGGGACTGTCGTTGGACGGACGTGGTGGGCACTCTCCAGAGAGGATCGCTGTCTGATTACAGCAGTTATTATCGTCAGCTGGGGGCATAGTGGATGGTGTCCTGCGTCTGTTTGCTCAGAACAGGCAGCACTGAGCACTTGGCAGCAGTGCAGTGCCGGCGCTGGTGGGTGGCCTCATGACGACTGGATGTTGACGGCTGTCTGTGGCTGTGGATTGCCCCTGCCCGCCGCTGCTGCAGCGGGACATGCCATGGTGTGACCGTGACATGGGAGGCGGAATGAGCGGCGTGAGAGCTGCCGCCCCTTAAGTGGAGCGGATCATGAAGCAATGAAGACTAATCATCAAAGAACAATAAGTAACTAATAAATGAGTCATTCGTGTCCCCGTCTTCAGTTGATTATGTACTATAAAAATCCCTATGTTCTGTCACTTTCATTGATTCTGCTTCTTTTCGTTGTGTTGTTGTTGTTGTTTGTTTGCTGGTCTGTCTTTACAGTCGTCTACTCGTTTTCTGCGTTTATGATATTTTTTCTAAGAAACAAAAAAAAAAAAAGAAAAATGATAGAACTTTCATAAGCATGTTGGGGGTAAACTGTGATCATTGAAATGAACTATGAAAGGAGCACTGAGAATGGTGTGAGTCAAACAGTCGTATCCTGAAGACGATGAATGGATGTTGACGTGAACTGCTTGCTGTGTGCCCTTCAGGACATCATCTTCAACACCAACATCAAGCTGGACAAGCTCTTCAAGTTCGCCCTCTGCCAGGACGTGACCAAGGTGAAGGACGGGTTGTTTCCCTTGGTTCGTCAGTGTCCTGTGTGTTTTCCTTTCATGACTGTTTGCGGTATTTGCCTGTTTGTCAGTTTCCTTCGCTTGTTTACTCGTTTGATTTGTATAGTCTGTCAACTGATATTGAAAAATCCGTACATCTGTTGTTTGTTTTGTGTTTTCATATCGTTCTTTGATATTTGATCGTGATGATTACATAAGAGTGTGTGTGTGTGTGTGAGAGAGAGAGAGAGAGAGAGAGAGAGAGAGAGAGAGAGAGAGAGAGAGAGAGAGAGAGTTTTTCCTATTAGTTTTTGTGTCACTTATTCATTTGTTTCTAAACTCTTGGGGTACCTGTGTCCAGGGCCTGGAATTCTTGCACAAGAACTACGTGGGTTATCACGGGAACCTCAAGTCCTCCAACTGTGTGGTGGACTCCCGGTGGACCTGTAAACTGACGGACTTCGGTGTGCCCGAACTGAGAGAGATGGCCAGAGCCAAACTGGCGGAGGGAGGACACCAATGCTGTGCATGAGAGTGAGTTGACAGAGTGCAACAGTATCCTGCGCCGAATGAGTGCTTGAGTACCTTACGTTGACTGAGTACAATAGTACCTTATGTTGACGAATCCAAGAGTGTCGTACATTGACTGAGTGCAAGAGTACCATATGTTGACTTGAGTGCAAGAGTATCTTACATTGATTGAGTGCAGTAGTACCTTATATTGATGAGTACAAGAGTATCTTACTTTTGATTGAATGCAATGGTACCTCATGTTGACTGAGTGCAAGAGAACCTTACGTTTACTTGGTGTAGTAGTACCCTACGTTGAAGGAGTGCAAGGGTATAATTATTGCGTTGACTGAGTGCAATAGTACCTTACGTTGACTTGGTACAAAAGTACCTGACGTTCAGCAAAGACCGTTTGAAATAATGTTAATCTAATAAATCAAGTTTAAATAAATGAGCGTCAAGATGTTTTGTCAGGGTCAACTGTGTGTGTCAAATGAATTCATTGCGAATCTTGAACCCGAGAGATGAAAGGAAGAGTCCAGCCGTAGCTGCAGTTCTGCGAACAAGGTCTGCACTTAGGCGTTGTGTGGCTGTTTTGTCGCCTGATCTGGCTGTCGGAAACAGTTACAGGTGGGAACGTACAGAGACATTGCCCGTTCGTGCTACAAATGTAGCCGACAGTGGCAGATGAACAACAAATGTAACTTGCATGAGGGGAGGTAGGGGGGGGGGGGTGGGACGTCTTCTCATGGGACTGTTGTCCAGGTCTGTCTTGGTTTTTCTTCTTTCACTAAAAGTGAAGACCACAGTTTGTTTTTTCTTCCTTCGCTAAAAGCTGAAAGTTTTTTTGTTTTTTTACTCAGCATGCGCTCGACAAAAAAGTAACAAGAACAAAAAAGTCATGTTTGCAGCCAAGCCGACCACGAAGACCGTATGGTCGCGGGCAGTTAGGGCGGTATGTAGTCACAGAAACAGATTACAGGACAAATATAATTTGAATATCCCAGCCACAGCCTTGCCCGTCTGGCGACATTGAACGGCTGGACTGGAACGCAGTGACTGCTGTGTGTCCCCCAGGAGACCTGTGGACGGCCCCCGAGGTGCTGCGCGGGGAGGTGTACCAGGACCAGGAGAGGCGGCAGGCGGACATGTACTCCCTGGGCATCGTCATGAAGGAGGTCTTCACCCGCAGCGGGCCCTACACCGAGTTCACCGGCGTCACCGCCAAAAGGTCTGGTTGCCACTGGGAACGGGCAGGGGGCAGGGGGGGGCGAACGGGCAGGGGGGGGGGGGGGAATAGGAAGAAGGGGAGAGAGGGGGGGGATGGGGATGAGGGTAAGATGTAGAGCCACAGAGATAGAGTTCTCTCTCTCCCTCTCTCTCTCTCTCTCTCTCTCTCTCTCTCTCTCTCTCTCTCTCTCTAAGCCATGCGTGCTTAGTTGCTGTTTCAGCATATGTTCACATTTTCCCCTCTCCACTAATTTAATTACTGCAGGCAACTAGAAAGTCTCTCTCTCGATCCTCCCATTTGAAATAAACGATGTCAGGAAGTCTGCAAGGGAGGTTATCTGTGTTAGAGTTCGCGTTCAACGAGAGTGACTCCGCCGATTTCATGGAACAAATTCCGCTGATAGGCGCGCGCCCCCAAAGCAGTTTCGCCCCGTCGGTCAGAGTAACAGTTCAGTAAGTGAGAAAGCAAGAGAGGGGCGGGGGGGGGGGGGGGGGGGGGGGGGGGGGGGGGGGAGGGGGAGAGGAAGAGGGAAAGAGAGCCAATACATGGATGTAAAGTGGTGCGTCTGGTCTCTGTTTGCAATGGAAAGACAGGCATTTTCCGAAATAGGTCTATTTCTTTTTATTCTGTGCTAAGACATTTATTGATCTGATTTATTTTTCATTTGTTTATATATCTGCTTTTAACACATCAGTATAGTAAAGCTTCCCACCCCAGCAAAATATGGTGTAATACCCTTTTGGCAACGCGCTGTCTGCAGAGAGATCATCGAGCGGGTGAAGCATCCCAACCGCGGCGTGTTCCGCCCCACCTTCCCCAGCGACATGGCGCTGGACGCGGAACTGACGTCACTGATGTACGAACTGTGGGCCGAGGACCCCAGTCTCAGGCCCAGCGCCAACCGCGTGTGACCAAGACGCTCAACCGCATCAACCCCAACAAGTCAGTGGTCTGGCTGGACGGCTTGGTCTGGACAGTCAGTGACCTGGCTGGATGGCTGTCTGTACAGTCAGTGGCCTGGCTGGATGGCTGCCTGGACAGTCAGTGGTCTGGCTGGATGGCTGTCTGTACAGTCAGTGGCCTAGCTGGATGGCTGCCTGTACAGTCAGTGGTCTGGCTGGATGGCTGTCTGTACAGTCAGTGGCCTGGCTGGATGGATGGCTGTCTGTACAGTCAGTGGCCTGGCTGGATGGCTGTCTGTACAGTCAGTGGCCTGGCTGGATGGCTGTCTGGACAGTCAGTGGCCTGGCTGGATGGCTGTCTGGACAGTCAGTGGCCTGGCTGGATGGCTGTCTGGACAGTCAGTCAGTGGCCTGGCTGGATGGCTGTCTGGACAGTCAGTGGCCTAGCTGGCTGGCTGTCTGTACAGTCAGTGGCCTGGCTGGATGGCTGTCTGTACAGTCAGTGGCCTGGCTGGATGGCTGTCTGGACAGTCAGTGGCCTGACTGGCTGGCTGTCTGGACAGTCAGTGGCCTGGCTGGCTGGCTGTCTGGACAGTCAGTGGCCTGGCTGGCTGGCTGTCTGGACAGTCAGTGGCCTGACTGGGATGGCTGTCTGGACAGTCAGTGGCCTGGCTGGATGGCTGTCTGGACAGTCAGTGGCCTGCTGGCTGGATGGCTGTCTGGACAGTCAGTGGCCTGGCTGGATGGCTGTCTGGACAGTCAGTGGCCTGGCTGGTTGGCTGTCTGGACAGTCAGTGGCCTGGCTGTCTGGACAGTCAGTGGTCTGGCTGGATGGCTGTACAGTCAGTGGCCTGGCTGGATGGCTGTCTGGACAGTCAGTGGTCTGGATGGCTGGCTGTCTGGACAGTCAGTGGTCTGGATGGATGGCTGTACAGTCAGTGGCCTGGCTGGATGGCTGTCTGGACAGTCAGTGGCCTGGCTGGATGGCTGTCTGGACAGTCAGTGGTCTGGGGATGGCTGTCTGGACAGTCAGTGGTCTGGATGGATGGCTGTGTACAGTCAGTGGCCTGACTGGATGGCTGTCTGGCCTGGCTGGATGGCTGTCTGGACAGTCAGTGGCCTGGCTGTCTGGACAGTCAGTGGTCTGGATGGATGGCTGTCTGGACAGTCAGTGGCCTGGCTGGATGGCTGTCTGGACAGTCAGTGGCCTGGCTGTCTGGACAGTCAGTGGCCTGGCTGTCTGGACAGTCAGTGGTCTGGTTGGATGGCTGTCTGGACAGTCAGTGGTCTGGCTGGATGGCTGTCTGGACAGTCAGTGGCCTAGCTGGATGCTGTCTGTACAGTCAGTGGTCTGGCTGGATGGTTGTCTGGACAGTCAGTGGTCTGGCTGGGTGGCTGTCTGGGACAGCCAGTGGGCTGGCTGGATGGCTGTCTGGACTGTCAGTGGTCTGGCTGGATGGCTGTCTGTACAGTTAGTGGCCTGTCTGGATGGCTGGGTGTGGACAGTCAGTGGTCTGGCTGGATGGCTGTCTGGACAGCTAGTGGCCTGGCTGGATGGCTGTCTGGACAGTCAGTGGTCTCTGCTGGATGGCTGTCTGTACAGTTAGTGGCCTGTCTGGATGGCTGGGTGTGGACAGTCAGTGGTCTGGCTGGATGGCTGTCTGGACAGTCAGTGGTCTGGCTGGATGGCTGTCTGGACAGTCAGTGGGCTGCCTGGAGGATGGCTGGACAGTCAGTGGTCTGGCTGGATGGCTGTCTGGACAGTCAGTGGCCTGGCTGGATGGCTGTCTGTAGAGTCAGTGGTCTGACTGGACGGCTGGGTCTGGCACACACTGCTGTCTGCCCGTCTGGTTATCGCTTTTTCTCTCTGTCTTAGTCTCTGTCTGTCTGTCTGTCTGTCTGTCTGTCTGTCTATCTGTCTCATTCTCTCTCTATCTCTCTGTCTCTCTCACTCTGTCTCTTCCTGTCTCTGTCTGTCTCTGTCTTTCTCACTCTGTCTCTTCCTGTCTCTATCTCTCTCTCTGCTTCGTCTGTCTCTGTCTCTCTCTCTCATTCTGTCTCTCTATGTCGCTGTCTCTCTGACTGTCTCTCTCTATGTCTCATTCTCTATTATTCTCTCTCTCTCTCTGTCTGTCTGTCTCTCTCTCTCTCTCTCTCGCTGCCCCCTTCTCTGTCTCTGTCTCTCTTTCTGTCACTGTCTGTCTCTCTGTCTCTCTCTCTTTCTCTTTTCTCTCTCTCTCTCTCTCTCTCTCTCTCTCTCTCTCTCTCTCTCTCTCCTGACTTCATCAAACAAGTTCCATGTGCTGGTCTATACTAAACGTGCTGTAACCGTACAGATACACCACTGTGATTGACAATCAGTGGCCATACTAATCCAGTGTTGTGATGGAGGCCAATTAGACAATCACACTGACTGACAACACGTTGACTGTACAGATACACCACTGTGATTGACAATCAGTTGGCCATAGCTAATCCAGTTTGTTTTGTCATGTGATGGAGGCCAATTAGACAATCACATTGACTGACAACACGGTGGCCATACCTAATGTTGTATGTCTGATTGTCCAAACACAACACGGTGATTGACAACATGTTGTCGACGTTGTTGTCCAGACACAACACAATGATGACAATACGTTGTTGACGTTGTTGTCCAGACACAACACGGTGATTGACAACGCGTTTGTTGACGTTGTTGTCCAGACACAACACGGTGATTGACAACATGTTGTTGACGTTGTTGTCCAAACACAACACGGTGATTGACAACATCTTGTTAACGTTGTTGTCCAAACACAACACGGTGACTGACAACACGTTTACGTGTGTTATCCAAATACAACATGGTGATTGACAACATGTTGTTGACGTTGTTATCCAAACACAACACGGTTGATTGACATGTTGTTGACGTTGTTATCCAAACATAGCACGGTGATTGAGAACTTGTTGACGTTGTTGTCCAGACACAACACGGTGATCAACAACATGTTGTTGACGGTGTTGTCCAGACACAACACGGTGATTGACAACACGTTGTGTCCAGACAGAACACGGTGATCGACAACACGTTGTTGTGTCAGACACAACACGGTGATTGACAACACGTTGTTGACGTTGTTGTCCAGACACAACATGGTGATCGACAACACGTTGTCCAGACACAACACGGTGATTGACAACATGTTGTTGACGTTGTTGTCCAGACACAACACGGTGATTGACAACATGTTGTTGACGTTGTTGTCCAGACACAACACGGTGATTGACAACATGTTGTTGACGTTGTTGTCCAGACACAACACGGTGATTGACAACATGTTGGCTATGCTGGAGAAGTACGCCCACCATCTGGAGGAGCTTGTGGCGGAGAGGACCTCAGAGCTGGACCTGGAGAAGAAGAAGACGGAGGAAACTCCTGTACCGTATGCTGCCCCAGTGAGTGGCCTGTGTTGGTGGGGTTGGTTGTTTTTCTGTGGCTGGCTCTCAGTGTGTCTGCGAGAGAGAGAGAGAGAGACAGAGAGAAAGAGAGAAAGCGAGAGAGAGAGAGAGAGAGAGAGACAGAGAAAAAGAGAGACAGAGAGAGAAAGAGACAGAGAGAAAAAGACACAGAGAGAGCGCACTTGAAGAGATTGCATTTAACATCCCGCTCAGACCTGACGGACGTGGGGAAAAAGAAATGCAGAGAAACTTTGTTGTATTTCACCCCGGTAGATGATTTTTTTTGTCTGTTGTTGTTGCTTTTACTTTGTTTGGATTCCTCTTTAAGTTATTTGTTTGCCTTCAGAGAGAGAATAACGGGGGTGAGAGAGAGAGGAGAGAGAGAGAGAGAGAGAGGGGAGAGTCAGTAGAAAGAGAAGTAGAGGACCCAGGGGGGGGGGGGGGGGGTGCTAAAGCACATGCCCTTCGTGCACGCAGTAAGCTTACACATACTTTCAAAGCAGTATAATTTCCTTTATTATGAAACATTAAAAGAAAGATGAGGAAGGGAGAGAAAAAGAGAAGAACAACAATTCAAAATGCAATGAACAGAAAACAGTACAGCAAACCACGCGTTTCGACTCAGAGGGCTTTTCATCCCAGGACATGTCGCATGTACGCGTTCTTCTCTTCCCCTCCAGTTGATCATGCACACAGTGTTCACCATTTCAGCTGACACCTAGGGTTGTTGATGGTGTTGTTGTGGTGGTCGTTGTGCAGGACTGTGGCGGAGGACCTGAAGCTGGGGAAGCCGGTGAAGGCGGAGTGCTTTGACCAGGTGACCATCTACTTCAGCGACATCGTGGGCTTCACCAAGATCTGCTCCCAGAGCACGCCCATCGAGGTGGTCAACCTCCTCAACAGTCTCTACACCCTCTTCGACGACATCATCACCCGATATGACGTCTACAAGGTGGCTGTGTGTGTGTGTGTGTGTGTGTGTGTGTGTGTGTGTGTGTGTGTGTGTGTGTGTGTGCCGAGAAAACGCTATAGATTAACTTCATCACAGAGCAGAGATGAAGATACGTACACACACACACACACACACACACACATATATATATATATATATATATATATATATATATATATATATATATATATATATATATATATATATATATATATATATATATTGTATGGTATATATATATATATATATATATTGTATGGTATATATATATATATATATATATATATATACAGTACCATACAATACATGTATGGTATATAATTATGTATGTATATATGTATATATATATATATATATATATATATATATATATATATATATATATATATACAATTCGGCATGATATGTATTATCAAGTAACATAAAGTGATATTTCATTTTAGTCAAATGATATTGAACTTCATGGCACTTAAAGAAGCATCTGGTTCCACAGGAAAATTGATGGCCCCAGAAGAGTGTCCATGGAAAAAATCTGTGCAGTTTTTTTTTTCTTTCTCTCTTCTTTCCTGATTTAGTTCACATTATTCTTTTTTTTCACCTAATTTCCTTTCAGTTTATAAAGTTTTTTTTAAAGGACTGAAGAATTGGAAACTATGTACAGTTGTTTTCTGCTACTATTAAATTGTTCAGATTGTAAGGAGTTTAGGGCCCGAAACACTTGTTTAAGGGGGGAGGGGTGTTCTTCTCTGAAGACCTTCTGCTTTCAAGCTGCGTCTAGAGTTTCCTCCTACTCTGCAGATTGTTAAACGTTATGTGAGATACCATATCGTATCATATTAAATCATATTATACTGTAGTTTATTATGCCACACTCTTTTACACAACGCTACACCCCTGCCTCTTTCCCCCAATTACTCTCCACTTCATTTAATTCCACCATTCCCTCCCCCCCTCCTCCCCTCCCCCTCTGTGTCAGGTGGAGACGATCGGCGACGCCTACATGCTGGTGAGCGGTCTGCCGAAGCGGAACGGCGACAACCACATCAGTCAGATCGCTGACGTGTCGCTGGACATCATGAGTTCCATCGGCACCTTCTCCATCCCCCACCTGCCCGACCGCAAGCTGCACATCAGGATCGGTGAGTCTGCAGGGGTGGCGCTGTGAGTTATTAGTTATATCCTAAGCCTGTTCTCTGTCTGCTCTGTGTCACACGGCGCTGTGAGCTGTATCACGGCTCCTGTCTGTGAGTCTGGGCTGTCACACGGCACTGTGAGTGTATCAGTATCTGGCTGGCTGTCCTGTGTCTGCCTGGGCTGTCACACGGCACTGTGAGTGGTATCAGTATCTCCTGGCTGGCTGTCCTGTTCTCTGTCTGCCTGGGCTGTCACACGGCACTGTGAGTTGTATCAGTATCTCCTGGCTGGCTGTCCTGTTCTTTGTCTGCCTGGCTGTCACACGGCACTGTGAGTTGTATCAGTATCTCCTGGCTGGCTGTCCTGTTCTTTGTCTGTCACACGGCAAGGTGAGTTGTATCAGTATCTCCTGGCTGGCTGTCTGTTCTTTGTCTGCCTGGGCTGTCACACGGCGCTGTGAGTTGTATCAGTATCTCCTGGCTGGCTGTCCTGTTCTTTGTCTGCCTGGGCTGTCACACGGCACTGTGGGTTGTATCAGTATCTCCTGGCTGGCTGTCCTGTTCTTTGTCTGCCTGGGCTGTCACACGGCACTGTGAGTTGTATCAGTATCTCCTGGCTGGCTGTCCTGTT
>JADBJO010000751.1:270000-280000 GCA_016801955.1 Conus betulinus | reverse complement strand
AGAGTAGGCTAGAGTATGGAGTACACAGTGGCATTGTGTGAGGAGTAAATAAGTGCAAGCACAGTTAGCCGGACTATGGAGTACACAATGGCATAGAGCATGAAGAAAAAGAGGAACATAGTACATGGAGCGTCGAGTGTGGAGTAGACTGGTAGACTGGTACAATGTGTGAAGTGTGGAATATGGAGCACAGCATAGTGTGGTACAATGTGTGGAGTGTGGAATATGGAGCATAGTGTGGTACAATGTGTGGAGTGGAGTGTGGAATATGGAGCATAGTGTGGTACAATGTGTGGAGTGTGGAATATGGAGCATAGTGTGGTATAATGTGTGGAGTGTGGAGTACAGACTGGTACAATGTGTGGAGTGTGGAATATGGAGCATAGTGTGGTACAATAATGTGGAGTACAGACTGGTACAATGTGTGGAGTGTGGAATATGGAGCATAGTGTGGTACAATGTGTGGAGTGTGGAATATGGAGCATAGTGTGGTACAATGTGTGGAGTGTGGAGGAGCATAGTGGATATAATGTAGTGGAGGAGCATAGTGTGGTATAATGTGTGGAATGTGGAGTACAGACTGGTACAGTGTGTGGAGTGTGGAATATGGAGCATAGTGTGTGTACAATGTGTGGAGTGTGGAATATGGAGCATAGTGTGGTACAGTGTGTGGAGTGTGGAATATGGAGCATAATGTGTGGTATAATGTGTGGAGTGTGGAATATGGAGCATAGTGTGGTATAATGTATGGAGTGTGGAATATGGAGCATAGTATGGTAAATGTGTGGAGTGTGGAATATGGAGCATGTGGTAGTGTGGAGTATGGAAATGTAGTGGAGTGTGGAATATGGAGCATAGTGTGGTACAATGTGTGGAGTGTGGAATATGGAGCATAGTGTGGTATAATGTGTGGAGTGTGGAATATGGAGCATAGTGTGGTACAATGTGTGGAGTGTGGAATATGGAGCATAGTGTGGTATAATGTGTGGAGTGTGGAATAATGAGCATAGTGTGGTATAATGTGTGGAGTGTGGAATATGGAGCATAGTGTGGTATAATGTGTGGAGTGTGGAATATGGAGCATAGTGTGGTAAAATGTGTGGAGTGTGGAATATGGAGCATAGTGTGGTACAATGTGTGGAGTGTGGAATATGGAGCACAGTGTGGTACAATGTGTGGAGTGTGGATAATGGAGGACAGTGTGGTACAATGTATGGAGTGTGGAATATGGAGCTTAGTGTGGTATAATGTATGGAGTGTGGAATATGGAGCATAGTGTGGTACAATGTGTGGAGTGTGGAATATGGAGCATAGTGTGGTATAATGTGTGGAGTGTGGAGTACAGACTGGTACAGTGTATGGAGTGTGGAATATGGAGCATAGTGTGGTACAATGTGTGGAATATGGAGCATAGTGTGGTACAATGTGTGGAGTGTGGAATATGGAGCATAGTGTGGTACAATGTATGGAAGTGTGGAATATGGAGCATAGTGTGGTATGATGTGTGAAGCATAGAATATAGCGTATAGTGTAGTAAACTGTATGGAGAGTATGGTGTGGGATTAAAGCGTGGTTTCTTGTTTGGAGTGTAGCGGAAATAGAAAGGGCATAGAGAGATCTGACGCAAGTCTTTCAAAGACACTCAGCGCAGAAGAGAACTCCTTTCAATAAAGCCAAAGCCCTGTGTACAGGGGAGTGAACAAATAAACGTGTTCGATCTTATCCTTACAGTAAATAATCAATATCACATACATTTGACGGTCGGTGATACTGGTTTTACGCGTATTAAGGTAAGGCCCTCGAAAATGTTTCATTCCAAATGAAGCCCTTTGAAGAAGAATCTATCATGTAAACAGATTTTTTTTTATATGTGGAGTATATATGCACATGCGTGTAGCGGGTATGTGAGTGAAGTATGTACAGGCATCTTTTCATACTACATCAGCCACAGGTGGATCATTATTATGGTCCACAGAATGGCGTGCGCGCATGAAATCGTTCATGTGATGACTGACATACATCACTGTGTTCTATCGTGCTGCATTTTGCAAGGTCGTGTCATTTTGAAATCACCCTGAAATGTACAGTTCCCATCTCAGGAACGTTTGGCTGACTGTGTCCCTGGAACTCATAATTCGTTAATTCTTGCCGTACTAAACAGAAGCCTACCCCCTGTCTGTATGGAATTTTTGATTTGCTATTTCTTACCGTATGAACCGAAAGCCTAGTGGTGGTAGCATGTCGCTCATTTCCTTTGCTATCGTGTAACGTGTCATTCACTGTGACTAGACGCTTCCTCACATTCATCTTTTTCCCTTATCCTCCTTTCTTTCTTTCTCTTCTTCCTTTCAGACCGCATCAAACCGAAACCCCACAGTTGTTATGTCACTCAGTGTCTGGACTGTCATGTCATGTGTCAGCAGGAGAGGCCTGGTGTTCTTCATCTTCATCTTTTCTTTTTTTTTTTTTCTTCCTCTTCTTCTCTTTCGTTTTCGTTTTGTTTTCTTCATGTCTTCGTCCTGATTTGAGCTCTATTCTTTCTTCTTTCCTTCGTATGTTCTTTGTCCTATCTTTCTCCTCTGTGTTTTCCTTCGTAACTGTGTGCTCTTCGTCTCAGCTTCCCCAGCTTCCCCCCATGTCCCCCATCCGCTGTACCCCCCTCTCTCTCTCTCTCTCTCTCTCTCTCTCTCTCTCTCTCTCTCTCTCTTTTTCTCTTCTTCTACCTATTGTGCATTTGTAATTTGTCTTTTTTCTTTTGCTTCTTCTTCTTTATTATCTCCTCCATCTTTTCCTGATCCCTTCTGCTTCCTTTTCTTCTTCCAAGTGTCCATCTTTGCTCCTCTTCTTCTGTTTTCTTCCTCCTGCTTTTTCCAGGTCAGCTACTGTTAATGCATGTGAAAGGGGGGGTGTGACCGTTTTGGTTCTGCTGTTGTGGAAAATGTAATATATTGTCAGGCATCATTGGATATGTTCATCTTCATGTGTCAGTTTCATGTTTTCATGCCCCCCCCCCCCCCAACACCCCCGACCGTTGACGTCAGTTAGAGAACCCTATACCGCTTGCTTTTGATCTTCTGCATGCATGCGTCCGTCGTACATAAGGGTGTTGAGACAGCCACAGGTCTGCACCTAGTTTGACCTGGACCATCTGTCCTCTCGTAACCACCTCCATCACCTGTCCTCGGGGCTTAAAGTCTAACAGTCCCACCGCTCAGTTGTAGCGCCCATCTAAGTATCATATTATAAAAATGGAATACAGCCTGTGCCCATGGCGGTCAGCGGAGCTATAAACAGCAGTGGTGTGGTGTGTGTGTCCACCAGAACAAACATGGTGACGGGCCTGGGGCGACCTGACGTCACGCTGTCTCACCTGGAGATGACCTCCAACATCCTGGCTCCCCTCGCACACAGCGCCATGGGGCTCAAACGCTCCGACTCCGATGCTCAGGTGAGTCTGCCGGCTTGGTTATGTTTGGAACTTTCAGTTTGAAAATAATACGTTTTGCTTCCAGTCTAGGTTACAAAATGGTTCTGTGTGGATCGTTATGGTGCCTCAAGCATTCATTAGGTTCTACGACTTCAGGAAGTCGTGCGCAGTCACAGGCGATAACCAGCCTGCAGATATGCAGGCAAAGGGATTATACGCTCAGTGCCGTGGTTTGCTTTGGACATCATGCTAACACATGCAAAATCGAGACCTGCTCGAGAGTTTTGTGTTGTTGTTGTTGTTGTTGTGTGTGTGTTTTTTTTTTTTTAAATTACGATGCATACTACATAACAAGTCGTGAAGGCACCACGGTTATCACGGAAAACAACAACACTGCAGCAAAGAGGTGCCAGGCCACATACGTTTGGTCAGCAGCAGAAATCATTAACGAGGCAAAATTCGGAGGACGAGGCAAGGGCCACATATCCAGGGGGGCACAACCAGATATCCTGAAAGTTTACAGTGGGCCGAATAGAACCTGCAGCAAAACAAAGACCTCACAGCAGGCATAGAGTACACCGAATCTAGTCAAACAAGTGCTTGATGATGACTGAGTCACTGCATATTTTTGCGCGTTCAAGAAAAAAAACATTCTCTCTCTCTCTCTCTCTCTCTCTCTCTCTCTCTCTCTCTCTCTCTCTCTCTCTCTCTCTCTCTCTCTCTCTGTGTATGTGCGCGTGTGCCTGCCAGCTTGCGTACGTTCACACTTGAGTATTGTCTATATTCGCTGGTGTATGCACATATTTTTAGGTGTCTATGAATTTGCTCACATGCATGAGTATATATTTGCATAATTGTGTGCACGCGCGTGGGTACATGCGCGCGTGGTGTGTTCCACGCGTCATCTGATTGACCTAAAGCGTGCTGCATGTACTGGCAGAGTCGCCACGCGCGTGCCCTGGCGCAGCTGTACAAGGAGCCCAAGCAGGCCAACACGGAGCACCGCAACTCCCCGCAGAACTCCAGGCCCTCCTCCCCCAAGCCGGACGTGGCCATCCTCAAGGAGCAGATCAACACACGCATGCTGCAGCAGCACCTGTCCCCCGAGCTCATCACGCCCATGTGACGGCCCGGGGGCTGTGGCCGCCTGCCCCTGATGTCTGAGGATCGTCGTCTTCATCCACCAGCCGTGGCCTTCCGCTTGTTTCGTTAGCGTGTACAGTATTTTTTGCCTCACATTTTTTTTTCGCACGACGTTTGATATTCTGATCATGTTATTTCTTCATGGCAGAGTCAGTAGTGTCAGGTCGTCGTCTGAAAGCGTGCTGGCCGCCACCTTGGTTTGTGAGTGATGATCGTTCTGTAACGTTAGGGTGTGTGACACGGCTCTTTGGTTTGTGAGTAATGATCGTTCTGTAACGTTAGGGTGTGTGACACGGCTCTTTGGTTTGTGAGTGATGATCGTTCTGTAACGTTAGGGTGTGTGACACAACTCTTTGGTTTGTGAGTGATGATCATAGTATAACATCAGGGTGTGTGACACGACTCTTTGGTTTGTGAGTGATGATCATACTATAACATTAGGGTGTGTGACACGACTCTGGTTTGTGAGTGATGATCATACTGTAACATTAGGGTGTGTGACACAGCTCTTTGGTTTGTGAGTGATGATCATAGTGTGATGTTAGGGTGTGTGACACGACTTACTTTTTGCAGAATGTTGATAGCATGAATGAAGGGCCTCTTAAAACAGTCTGGGGGTGTGGTTAAACGTCAAACTGCTCAGCAGGTTACAAACGCTCCTTCCCCTAACGACTACAGCTGCCGAGTTGTTTGTCTTCCTGAAATGAACACCCTGACAAGGAGGTGGGGGTCCAGCAAAACATCCTGCACCCATTGTAATACAATGACTGCAAGACCCCAGAGTGCACTGGTTTCGGTGAGAAGAGATTTTCCATGTAGGCAGCCGTGTTTCAACTTGCTGGTTTTGCCGTTTTCTCATCACAACAGAGGGTGGCATGTGACTGAGAGCTTTCACAGACCGGAGAGAAGTGTGTATCTAATATCACCTCCCCCTGACCACGGCCCACAGTCCGCCTCAGGATCAGCGTGTGTTGAAACAGTGCCAAAGCGCGAGGCCAAAGCAGCTGGATTGAAGGAGCAGGTATCGCCGGCCATCTGCACTGAATGCTGGAGGAGCGGTGTGGACTGAAGACTGTCCACTGATTGGATGAGACCTGGAGTCATGCGCTTAACAGAGCACCTGTCTTGTTGTTTAGATGGGTCTACCCAGTCTCTGCTTGTGGAAGTCTTCAAACGGTCGCTTGGAGAACGCTTGAGATTATTTTGATTTTGTGAAGGACTACTCCGCGTGAAGCTAGTCAGATGTGGAGTGTTGTGTGATATTGTTTACACACGTCTGGCGCTACACATTTGGGACATTGTGTCTTTGCTTATTTTTACTTTGAGACTAGTCGCTGGTGCATATTGTCTTTGTCACGTGATGTATGTCACGTACGTTTTGAGTTTATCTAGTCACTGTACAGATTTCAATTATAATCGGCATTGTCAATATTACTTTGTGTATACATTATCATTATTAAGTGCTCATTTTCATGTGGTCTCTCTGTTAAAAAAAATATGATATCTAAACCATGTGTCTGGTACACAGCAACAGTGTGAAAACGTTTGGTTGTTATGTCATAGGTTAAGCAGGCTACAATGAAGGTCCATGCACTATACACAACGTTTGGTTGTTATGTCATAGGTGAAGCAGGTTACCATGAAGGTCCATGCACTATGCACAACGTTTGGTTGTTATGTCATAGGTTAAGCAGGCTTTCATGAAGGTCCATGCACTATGCACAACATGTGGTTGTTATGTCATAGGTTAAGCAGGCTTCCATGAAGGTGCATGCACTGTGCACAACGTTTGGTTGTTATGTCATAGGTTAAGCAGGCTTCCATGAAGGTGCATGCACTGTGCACAACGTTTGGTTGTTATGTCATAGGTTAAGCAGGTTACCATGAAGGTGCATGCACTGTGCACAACGTGTGGTTGTTATGTCATAGGTTAAGCAGGTTACCATGAAGGTGCATGCACTGTGCACAACGTGTGGTTGTTATGTCATAGGTTAAGCAGGCTACCATGAAGGTGCATGCACTATCAACTGTTTGATAAACTGTTGGTCCGCCTTGACGCACTGTTCACGCAGTGGCAAAAGAAAATGTCATCTGACACTCAGATACAGACTTCCCTTCTCGTGTAACAGATGCTTTCACTAGTGACACTCATATAGACTTCCCTTCTCGTCTTTCAACGTAAGAAGCGATCTTTTCAGCTACCAGATGCTTTCACGCTAGTCACACTCATATAGACTTCCCTTCTCGTCTTTCAGTGTTAAGAAGCGATCTTTTCAGCTGCCAGATGCTTTCAAGCTAGTCACACTCATATAGACTTCCCTTCTCGTCTTTCAGTGTTAAGAAGCGATCTTTTTTAGCTACCAGATGCTTTCACGCTAGTCACACTCATATAGACTTCCCTTCTCGTCTTTCAGTGTTAAGAAGCGATCTTTTCAGCTACCAGATGCTTTTCACGCTAGTCACACTCATATAGACTTCCCTTCTCGTCTTTCAGTTTAAGAAGCGATCTTTTCAGCTACCAGATGCTTTCACACTGGTACCAGATAACACAGTGTCAGGAGGACATCATTAGAAAAACGTGGCAACCTGCAAAATGTTTCCACCGCCTGAATAACGTGCCTTCTTGTAAATCTATCTCCTTTGGGAAAACAAATACACCCACCTGTTAAGTTCTTCTTCTTCCCTTGAGCGACCAACATCAACATTTCCATCATGTAAAAAAGAGACAGCCATTGTGTAATAATTATTTGACTCTATAATGGATGAATCCACCTGTAAATGTTTCGCACTCACCCCGGTCCCTCTTTGTTTTTTTCTCACAGTCACGCCTTTTGAATACTTGTATCATATGTAATGAAGTTCTTTTCTGAACATGCAGTTGGTTCTATTTTCTGTTGCATCATGAAAACAGATGCAATTTCCGTTTGTTTTTTTTTTTCATTTTTGCTCACAAAGTATTTGTCCAGGAGACAATCTTCCGGAATATTTCCCCATACGCACGTAAACCAGTAAACTCACCAACCCAATACTAATTCGGCGGTTTTCATTCGATCAGCAGTATGGTGACGTTTTCACCGGGAACTTGGGCAGAAGCTGCATTGTCACGCTTCAGTGGATTTGGAGTAGCACGGTCAGTAGGATTTGTCCAGACATTCACCTGTTCACGCAGGTGTGCAGAGTTGATGGGGGCGATTTTGACCACACACCAGTTCACACAGCAAGGGATGGGCTACGCCTTCCTTCATGCCATGCCCGCCGTGCCCCAGTCCCCGTCAACTTCCAAAACATCACAGCCGCCATGGTCATTAGTCTCTGAGACATTCACCTTCTTTTTTTCTCTGATAGAATTTCTTATGGAAAAAGTTAAACATTTGCATTCAAATACAATTGTCCGTCTATTAGATAACGTGTAACATACCACTCGTGCCACCGACATTTGATGATGTATGTTTCATGCTAGGACCTGTGAAATTGTTCTTCGTCACCGCTGTGCAAAGTGTTGCACATTCATTCATTTTTTATGACTAAACACCGTTGCAAACATTTCACATGTACATGTTTTCGCTGTAAGGATTTGGTGAGTTTTATTTTCTTACAAGCCAACGATCATTTAAGTAGAATAATCTTTTAAAACTTAGTTCGGTTATGATTTTTTTCTGGATCCGGATTCGCTGAAAATCATATTTAAATCTGAGAAATATGAGAATGCCAACATCAAGCAGCCGACTGATAACGCTTGTCACAACTTACAGGGACAAATAGGCCACTAGTTTGTCTTAAAACACTCCCTAAGCGTATTATGAAATTGTTTTGGTGCCATAAGTAATATAAATTTATTAATATTTGTTTTCTGTTTATTTAGTACTTTGTGTGTGCATATTTGTTTATAAACTCTATAACTCTCAGTGATCAAACTCTATATGTTGAAGTGTCGGTTTGATTTGGAACTGTGCTTTGTAGGCCTTTTGTGCCACAGCGAGGGGAGGTCACAGAGAACACAACGCGGTGATGACATCACAACTGACATACGTGACATAAACTGGCATCGAGACTACTCCTTGTACTATTCAACGCTCAGCAAACGGTGTCAGTTACCTCAAGTGATGGTTCTTCACTTTCAGGTCAGCTGTTACTTCGCTGTTGAAGAAATGTTAATGGAGACTCCGCCCTACGTGGCCTCTTTGTTTGTGCAACATGCAGTTACCTCCCGTCTTTCGCTTATCTGTCGCCAGTATACGCCACATGAGAAACGCGCCCACTTGCTTCGCTGGCAAGAATATATGATATAGGGTCCGTTATTCTTCAGCAGAGTCTGCACTTTTACAATCGGGCAAGACACCAGTTAGCAGCCCAAACTTCCACACTAAGATTCCGGCTTTCGGGGGTCGAACCCACGATGTGATTGTCGACACTACAGTGCTTTGACCACTGCACCGCTATCACTTTTTGTGTTTTTCTTCTTTTTTTTTTTTTTTTTGAATTTGATCGGCCTCTTTGTGATAATGAGCAGTGTCCTTTGTTTGCCCCTGTGTAGGTGTACATCATCTTTTTTCCCAGCAACAGGTACAGAAATGAGATGTGTGTGTATGTCTGTATGTGTAGGTGTACATCATCTTGTTTCCCAGCAACAGGTATAGAAATGAGATGTGTGTGTATGTCTGTATGTGTAGGTGTAAATCATCTTGTTTCCCAGCAACAGGTACAGAAATTAGATGTGTGTGTATGTCTGTATGTGTAGGTGTACATCATCTTGTTTCCCAGCAACAGGTACAGAAATTAGATGTGTGTGTATGTCTATATATTTGTATGTATGTGCGAGCGTGCGTGTGTGTCTGTGTGCATGTTTTGGTATGTTATGTGTGGATGTGTCTGCGTGTTATGCATGTTGTTCGTATTAGATTGAAACTTTAAGGAAACGTTCTAACAGAATGAATTTTGCTGACTGAACTAGCTGTTGTTTCCATCGGAAGAAGATGTCAGAGATAGACAGAGATACAGACAGACAGGTCCGTTGATCAATCAGTTAATCTTCTTTCCCTCCCTCCGACATCATTGTCCGTGCATGTGTAGAAAGCGTAAAATGGACTGGCATCTCTCTCGCCCCCTCTTCCTGATCATTATCACCACATCCACCATTCTTAGTTTCCGGCTGATGGATACGGACAGTTCATGTAGAGCAGCGCACCTTTTGGACTCGGCTCATGTCAGGTGTTTGGAAAAGTATTCTGCTAGAATCAAACGGTAAGACAACACTTTATTAACGGTGAGTTGCGTTTAGTGTGTTGATGTATGTGGGCTGGACGAGTGTACGTTTCGCTGTATGTGTTTGAGGTCAGTTTAGTGCGTAGCTTCCCAACTTGTCTTCTTTCAGATACTTTCCTTTAAAATGCACAAACTGAAATGAGACCGGCGAGAACTGTAACAGCCATT
>JADBJO010000751.1:255000-267500 GCA_016801955.1 Conus betulinus | reverse complement strand
ATCTAGAGAGGTGGTCATGATACTCATACAGAACAGACAGTGACCGAAGATTCCCGTCTGCGGCCCGCGCAAAGCTCGTCTGAAAGAACAGCGGGGCTGTTGCCTCTCCCGAAAATCCGGCAAAAGTGTATTTTAGAGGCTCCCTAGGATTTCATGCCGATTTTTTTTACTGTTACTCCCAACAAAACTTAAACTTGAGAGCCGTTCTCGCTCAGTATGAGTATAACGTGTAGAAATTCAGTTTACTCCAGACCGTTCTGTCTTTCTTGTTTATTATTCGTCTTCATTATGTAGTTAAGGGTTTTTTACTACACATTTTGCACAATTTTCTTGGAACAGCCGCAATCAAGCTCTGTTACTTTTTACGTCATTTGACGTCATGATCCTAGACGTCAGACGAAGAGGACGTAACTCGGGATAACCCGGAAGTCAACAGAGGTAGATGGTGGCTGTCCCCTTCACATGTGTGAGGGATACGGAGAAACAAAAAGGAAAATTCCATGTCGAAAAACAGCATGCCTGATTCAGTCTTGAAAACTGCTTTTGCAGAAAATGTTTTGTGACTACGTGTGGAGAGATGATGATAGAATTGACTGAACAGCGAAAATCAGCGTAAAAAAAAAAAAAAAAATGGCCTTTAAATTACAGTTTTGCCGAAAATTCATACCAAATAAGATATCAACGTCAAAAACTAAGCACGTATACAAACACACAAAAAAGGAGAACAAATATTTGTGGCACATTACAAAGGCGACAGGTTGTCCTCTAGAATGGCAGACAAAAACATCAGCTTAGGTTGGCTTTGACACAAACTAACATGATACCAAATACAGTCAAACAGGCCGTGGGAAGTCGCCTTGCCATACCCACTGAAGTCGGTCATGGCACAGAGGGACGCAATACAAAACAAAATGCAACAGGACAAACGCTGTCGTTATCGTGTCAATAACAGTAGCAAAAAGGCCTACAAATTAACAACACACGCACAAGAAGAGGTAACTATGTAGGTCTAGCTGGTTTACTGGGACATTCATTGCTGAAAAAGAAAATGATTCATATAGAAGAGAGAGAGAGAGAGGAGAGATTTACAGATATCTGGAAAAAAAAAACTCAAGAAAATTATATCCAATCCTAAATGTAGGCTACTAATTCAGGAAATATTTGAGCGTAGTAGGACACGGGTGCACGGGTGCACGCACGTGCTCTCTCTCACACACACACACACACACACACACACACACCGCACACGCGTGCGTGGCACCGAGAGATGGCTTCCACCTGTACCTCACACTGTTTCTGTTTGAACAGACAAGGTGCCTACACTCAAACAGATTGAGAAAAACAGCACTCCAACCATACTGCGAGTCTTCATATACCCCCAGCGGTCGGCTAAGCTATAAGAACATGATCTTAATACAAAGAACCCAAAAGCACAACAAACAACAACGACTGAGTAGGGTAACTCTTGCTCCCATGAGGAGAAAATGACAGGCCCCTCAGCTGCTTACCCACCGAATCGCTAGCAACATGACAAAACAGAGCTGCCCCTTAAACAAAATGCTGCTTACACCGAATCGCCTAGCAGACATGACAACACAGAGCACACAACAAAACAGGGAGACATCCCCCAAGAAAATGGTGTTCTAAGCTCGTCCATGTACCCTATACCTGGCATGCGCACAGCAACAAATGAAAAAACGAACGAATACAAACTACTTTTGCTTCCCTTCGTCTATGTGTTCTTTAGATTATATTCAGGGTCAAAAAGGCTGTGCTAGTCTTGATTAGAAGTTTATTTGTGTTTGTTCAATTCTTCAGTTTGTTGTAGCTGTGCAGGTGTGTCAGGTACATAGTGTATGGCCGAGCGTGGAACATCCGTTGTGTCCTCGTTTATGCAAGGGTTACCCTACTTGTTCGTTATTTACCGTTTGCTGTTCTGCCTCATTTAAGATTTCTTTTTATACAAAATGAACCATCTTTAGTGTGCCAATTAAACTTAAAATAGCTCATCAAACAAATAAACAGAACGTTACCAAACGAAAATGACTCATTTGAACGCCAAAATGCGTCGGGTTCACCCCCACCCCCCCCCCCCACCCCTCCCGAAAAAAAAGAAAAAAGATAAAAAAGAAAGTTCGTAAGCTGTTCTCCCCAAAAGCGAGCAGAAATCAAGCATGTACTTGTTTTCTGCTCTCAAGATTGGATCCGAAATAAATCAGAAAGCTTTGCACGAGTTTTGTTTTTTTCTTCGTGCAATGCTTTCATAAAGCTTGCTTTTCTTTTCTTTTCTTGTTTCCATAGTTCCTTGTCAATGGTGTCTTAATAGCTTACTCGGCTGCTTTATCGAGTTCTTGGTTGTTTTGTCGATTAGTTTCATTGTTCTGTACATAGTTTCGTTATCTCTCTCTCTCTCTCTCTCTCTCTCTCTCTCTCTCTCTCTCTCTCTCTCTCTCTCTCTCACACACACACACACACACACACACACACACACACACACACACACACACACACACACGCACGCACGCACGCACGCACACACACACACACACACACACACACACACACACACACACACACACACACACACACACACACACACACACACACACACACACACACACACACATTTCTGAATGGCCAGGTTGGTTGTACAATCGTTAGTGGAAATGCAAACAGAAGTTCCACCTTCTTGCCATCACTGTTATCATAATCACTTCTTGCCTGGCTACTTTGGCCTCCATCTCTGTTGTTGTTTGTTTATTGTTGTTGTTGATGTGGCCGTTCTTACCAAGACAGCCACTTTGGCTTCCTTCTCTATTGCCATACATTTTTTTGCCGATACTGTTGTTGTTACTTCTGCTGTTAATTTTGCATCTGTCTGTATAGCTCTTTATTGTTGGTGATTTGAGTACAGTTACTATGACTGTCTCTTTGGCCCTTGCTCCTATTGTCGATGTTTTGGGCATTGCTGGTTTGGCTTCAGTCTCTCATGACTCTCAGTGTTTCTTTTACGTTTGAAACTGCAACTGACAAGGCCGCTCCTTCGCCCTCTGTCTTTTTCGTTATTCCTTTTTGTTTGTTTGTTTTTTCTTACTTACGATACTACGACCGTTACATCTGCCACCATCCCTGTCGCTGTTGATTGTTTGGGTTGCTGCGACTGTTAAATTGCCGTTGTTGATGTTGCTGTTATCACTGCCGCCACTCAGCCTTCTGTCTCTTTTGTTGGTGGTCGTCGACCTTGTCCCTGATGTCACAGCTGCCGCTGCTGCTGCTGGTGATGATGTCGATGGTGCCACAGTGAACGGTGGAATCAGTGCACACAGGCAGGGTCAGGCTGACCGGGCATGGAAGCGGAAGCGGAGAGGTTCCTCGGGCGTGTTGAGAATCAGCATCTTGATGGGCAGGTCCCCTCCGCTGTAACTCACGCGGAACCGCTGCACGATCTGTAGAAGGGGAAACAACCTCTGTTTATCACACGACTCCACACAGTGCAGCAGGGCCAATAACTCGGGTCTCTGAAGATTACACAAAAACGAGAAAAAGAAAAACGAACAGAAAGATCGATTGAATGAAATCTCTTGTGTTTTATTTTTTTTTTATGTTGGGCAGAGGGGGCGGTTGTTTGTTTGGTTGCTTTTTAATAACTAATTTGAATCTCTGAAGCTAGCCGAAGCTTGGGAGGGAACTCAAACGAAAGGTAGCATTAAGTATGTTTTTCTCTTCCCTGTTTGCTGAATGGCTGGACAATGGGGCTTTTGTTTTTTATTCCTTTTTTCTGTTCTTTCTCTCTTTCGTTCTCGCATGGTTTGTTTTTCTTTGTCAACAGTTTTTATTTGTTTGTTTGCTTATGAATTTGGTGATTGGCTGGTCGGCTGTTAAGACTTTTGTCTGGGAAATCTTTCCTCATTCCTTATCAATGTATTTGTGTATCTGTTTATTCAGTTATTCACTTTACCTATTCGTTTATCATTTACATTTGTTTATCATTGCTGTTCGTTTTGTTAGCTGATTGAATTGTTTGCTAAACATTCATTTATTTATTTAATTTTCATTAACTTATTGTTGTTGTTCTGTTCGTCGAATAATCTATTGTTTTTTTTTTTTTGTTTCTTCCCTCTTCCATCATCCCTCCCTTCTCCTCTCTACCCCACCTTCTCCTATCATCCCATACAATGTTTTTTTTCGTTTTGTTGTTGTTGTTGTTGTTTTTTTTTTTATGTGGCAGGAAGTAATTGAACATCCATGCGTCCGCATGCAACAGGTGGTTGTCTACCTTGTCACAGCGACGGCCACTTCCTGTGCTGCCAGGCGGCGCCCCGGGCAGGAGCGAGGTCCAAAGCCGAAGGGCAAGTTGAGGAAGGGGGGCGTCTTCTCCTTGCTCTGTGGCAGCCATCTCTCGGGCAGGAAAGTGTGGGGGTCGGCCACGAAACGACTGTCCTTGCCGGCCAGGTCGTACTGCAAGACCACGTTGGTCTGCTCCGTGAGAAAAACAAACAAACAAAAAGTCTTCAGTGAGGCAGGGAATAGTAACTAGTATGCAACGATCAAGTAGGGTAGCTCTTGCTCCCGTGACAAAATAATGACACGCTCAAGATTCAAAAGGAATGCCACTTATGACACACGCAATCGCCGAGCAGAAAGGTCAACACAGAACAACACGACAATGAGACATCCTTCCCTCTCCCCTTCCCGCACCCCCCCCCTTTCCTCCCCTTCCTCAGTTCGTCCATATACCCCGTACCTGACACCAATGTAAACAGCAGCTAAGAAGTACTGCAGAAATGAACAAACACAAATGAACATTAATTTTATCTGAAGACTGGCACAGCCTTTTCGACCTTGACAAGGGTCGAAGAACATAGAGAACAACAGAAATAAATCCCGCTAACTTCGTTTTCATCGCTAGGAAAGGCAATCTGAACTGAGGCAGGGAACAGCAAAGAACGAAGAAGAGGGTAACTCTCGACATGCCCATAACTCCAAACGAATGCTGCTTACGACATCGAACCGTCCGGCAGGAATGCCAACACAGAGCACACACAGCAAATAAGAAAACCATTCACCGAGAAGAAGAAAGAAAAGTTTCCAAGCCGCCCATATAAAAACCGTTAATTTAGTTAAATGAATAACCGTTTACGTTCTGTTTCTACAGCAGAAGTGGGCTGTATGTCATGAATATGGCTTTGACTGGAATCCACTGCACGAGGGAACTAGAGAAAAAGAGGGCAAGGAAAAGGCAGCACAGAGCAGTATAGACAATCATTTTTTTTTCCAAGAACTATTATTAGGTGGAACCAGCTGGACAATAGTGTTTGTACACTCAGGTAGTACTGAGGCCTTCAAGCAGGCGGTGGCCAAAGCCCAGCGGCACTAACTTTTTCGCTGCGCACCCCATCCGTTGCGTCGACGCCAGATTCCTGGATGCTGCAACGTACACGGACAGATACAGATACAGAGGGCAAGGAGAGGGAAGTGAAGAAAGGGGTGGTTTGGGGGAGGGGTGGTGGGGAGAGACTGAGGGATGTCAAATTGAAGATTGTCTTCGATTAGGGCTCGGTGATGTCAACAAAGGATTGAAAACCACAACAGAACTACAGTAAAATGATGAATATAATCACATCATTAACGATATAGATACACTGCATAATAATGGTTTAAACTACCACAGAAAAAGGTACATCCTGCATTCTGAATTTTGAACCATTTATACAAGCACATTGCAAACTTTGACAAGTTCACTTCGGTTTAGGGGAAAGTGTGTGTGTGTGTGTGTGTGTGTGTGTGTGTGTGTGTGTGTGTGTGTGTTGTTCTCCGTCCGAATAATCCTCTTCATGACGGCGATGCCATGTCAGCAGACTACAGAAGTGATGATCACTGTGGTGCTACCCACCCCAGCAGGGACGTGATACCCGGCCAGCACCGCGTCTTTCCGCAGAGTTCTTCCCAGACCCGGTGCCACGGGGTACATTCTGAAAGGACAGAACACAGGATAGAAAATGCGGCATTACATCCCAGAGAAGGATTAAGTCGGTGCCACTGGAAACATTCTGAAAAGACAGAATGCAGAATACACGGTACTATATTACTTCTACGAAGAATTCAGGCACAGAAGATTACGACATATTTTTACCAGAGAGAGAGAGAGAGAGAGCACCAATCTTTTAACAAAGTAAAACATTCTCGTTAACTATACGAATAGTTTGTTAATTTCATCTGTGGATGTGTTATTATTGAATGTCATTAATATTGGCTTCCTACCTACCTGTTTACGTACATGTCTGTCTGTCCGTTACACTTAATGGACAAATAGATGTACAGAAAATGGCCGTGAATTCTGAGCCTGTTTTGCTGATGCGTCTGTTTTACTGTTCTAAAAATTATACTTGCACCATAAGATAAAATCATCTGGCGTGTCTGGGAGAGTGTCAAGGCAGCAACCATTGTTGAGAAGTCCACTTTCTCTGTAGTAAACTAGAGTTACGCGACACTAAATTGTCGTCTGCGACGAATTTCCGTTCATGGAAGCGAGGAAAAAAATATTATTTCCTATTTAACAACAGAATAAGTTTCCTGCAGTTTAATGACGGCAGTGCTTTTATGGTGTGAACTACTTTCTAGAACGTTTTTGTACCATACTGCTTTGCAACTTATGAATCGAGAGGAAAAAATGTTGATGTGATCTACTTTGAGACTTCTATAATACATCAAACCTCATTGCTAAAAAAAAAAAATATAATAATAGAAATAAAAAGAGGGGTTGGGGGGGGGGGGGGGGGGGGGGGGATAGAGGGAAGACGTGTAATAAAAAAAAAAAAGACAATTATCACTGCAGAAAAATCTTGGAGAGAATACCAGAAGACATGTCACGAGGATTTAAAAAAAAAAAAAAAAATGAAAGAAATTGTATATGAAAGTGAACAGTGTTCAAAGAAAAAGATCCAAGTATGACGTGCAATGCATTGACCATTGATTAGTAGACTGATATTCACCAACAAACACGATGGTGTTTCGGGCAAGTTTGACAGGCAGAGTTGGAAAGAAACAGGATTACTGGAATTAATGTCCGTGGAATAGCGTGGCCCTTAATAATCCACACACGTAACTGATGAACATAACTGAAGACTTCTGGTGCAAATTCGTGAGACTGAAATACCAGCTGCTGAAAAGAGTGCACAACACGGTGAACAGTGTTACCTTCATTCGCATGGACTCAATCTCAAGTCGTTTCAGCATCCAGTATATTCAAGGCCTGACAGTGTGCGAGACTTTGCCAACCAGGATTTGTCAGGCTTCTAGAGCAAACTACGCTACTAGCAAGTTTTGAGTAGAAGGTAGGTCTGTTGGTATGTGTGTTTATATGACTGTCCGAATATTGTTGACTGGCTATCTTTTTTTTCCGTCCCTCATTCTGTCAAGTCCCCACGCCCATTTTTTTGTGAGTTTGGCACGTGTTCAATTCTGTGTGTGTGTGTGTGTGTGCGCGTGTGCGTGCGCTCGCGCGCGCGTGCGCGCCGAAACTTTCGAACGCACTCATTGTGTGTGTGTAGAGGGGGGGGGGGGGGGGGGGGGGGGTGGGGGGGTGGGGTGGGGGGTGGGGGTCGTTCTCTCGCATGCTTTGTTTTGAAACTGATGCAGGCCGAGTGCAAGGCTGGAATATCAAGACCTGTTGAAATTGGTCAACCGTTCTCCCAGACCATGGGTCTGCAACTAGCAGAAAACTTGTCGTTCACTGGTCGTGCTTCTTCAGCATCACGCAATTAGAAAATGCAGATAGGGCTTGATAAGTTGACTGGCTTGCCCATTGGTATATAAAGATGTATATGAAAATAATCATGTTGTGATCCTATATGCCGACTACAGCCATACGATAAAATGTGTTGAAGTAAAACGCAGCCTATCTGTAGCAATTATTGAATCGATCTATTTCAATTTTGTCAGTCAGAGCAACTTATCCGTTTTTGCTGCAGAACATGTTTTAAGTTGTAAAGCCGAATATTATCTACAAAATTTCAAATTAACTGTCGGGAAGGAATGGAACAGTGGGGGAGGGTGGGGGTGGGGTCATACGCAAGACTTGGTAAATAATGATATCGAAAAGAATCTGTGTGCTGGTCAAGAATCTGTGTATCTGGTCAAGACGCCATGATCTTCCTGTTTGTAGATCATCCGGTCAAGGAAAATTACTCCGGTTATTCTTTGAAACAATTATCTACTGCAAAGAATGAGGCAAAAGATTGAACGGGATTAGTCGGTAAGTCAGTTGTTCAGTCAGCCCATCAGTCACTCGTAAAGGCTACCTCGACGTCTGAGAAAAGTTTGGAATAATAAAAGCAATGAAAAGCATCGACAGAGCCGATTAACTCATCAATAAAGGAATACGTGAATAAGTCAATCAAGCAAAAACAAACAATGATCAACCAGTCAAAGGAAACCGCAGCAATATTTAGGAATAAAATCCGAAGATAAAGAACAAAACATCAACAAACAATCACGCTATCAACAAGCAGTCGATCAACGTTAGTCAGTGGACCGTTCTATGCAGCTACCTGAGCGATTCTTTGAGGAAAGCCCTGAGATAGGGTAGCGTCTCCAGCCCACCGGAAGTGATGTCATCGTCAGTGACGTCTTTCAGTTCGTTGTACAATCGTTGCTGCACACTGGGGTTGCGGGCCAGGGCGTACAGCGTGAAGGCCAGATGGTGGCCGGTCTGGACAATGTACATGTGTATCATGTTATCGACGCGTGCGTGCGAGTTCCAACTGATGGATAAGCAGACAGCGCAAAGACACAAATGTCTGAACACTTCCACCCGCGTACAAATCAGCTAGCAAACAAATGCACATACCAGTGTAATGAGGCGCTCGCGCACACACACACACACACACACACACACACACACACACACACACACACACACACACAAAGAGTTCTTGCCCGTATGTTGTAACTTGTGCCATGTCTAGAAAAGATTTGCTTTTTGAAATAAAACATTTACTGCATTGTTTCATAACACTAGGCATAAGAATTGATTTTTTTGTTGGGTCCCATAATCTCACTGTGGTATAAAGTGGAATGAAATAGCAGACAGTCTTGCAAAAGAAGGAGCAAACAGAAACACGAAAAAAATTTACTAAACATCCCTAGATCTATCCTCATGTGAATTAATCCAAATTATGGAAAAATGTATGCATAAGCAGAATTTTTGTCAAAAAATGGCTACTTTACCGTCGTGCCCAAGGCACATTGTTAGATTAATTCATAAATTAAGGCTGAATACTTGGAACACTAAGTATTCTCATGGTATTTCTTGTGTGTGCAGAGAAAACATTTCTGTGCATCATCTTTTGTTTGAATGCTCAGTGTTGACCCCGCTCTATCAGGAGAAAGGTATTCAGATGAATAACTCGGATAATGTCAGTACTGTCTTATATGGTTCATATGTTGCTGAAATTGCTGTGGTTATTTCGCAGTCACAGGTTGCAAAAAAAAGATCAATAAGTTGGTGTACCGCTAGGGATATTTCACTCATGTCAATATGCATACATCAGATGTGGGTTTGAAAGTATTAACGTGGATGATAGTTAAGTGTGGAGTTTTTTTTTTTTTTTTTGTTTTTTTTTTGATAAAAGTGTCTAATATCATCTGGCGACGAAAAAGACGTTAAATAAACCACTGAACTGAATTGAACTGATTGTGCCATGTCCGAAAAAGCAAATGAGGTATAATAATAAAAAAAAAAAATCAAGACCAAAACTTGTATGTATTTACATCACACACATTAGTATACATGCATACACCCACGTAGGAACCCACGTACCCATGCTCACACGCGCGCGCGCACACACACACACGCACACACAAACGCGCGCGCGTGCGCGCGCGCGCACACACACGCACACACACACACACACACACACACACACACACACACACACACACACACACACACACACACACACACACACACACACACACACCACACCACACACACACACACACACACACACACACACACACACACACACACACAACGCACACACACACAGAGCACAGCACAGCACAGCACAGCACAGCACACACACACACACACACACACACACACACACACGCGCGCGCGCGCGCGCGCGCGCGCGCGCACTCATCCCACCACTCATGCATGTTAACCACGCACCGTGTCGACGCCGGCAGCGAAGAACTCGGAGATGAAAGTGGACACCTGACGGTAAGACAGCCCGTGGAGAACAGAAGACGGCGAACCAGCTGTCCTGACGTGCCCGTGTCGTTCTTTCCGGCCACCGCTTGCTGCATGTAGTTCGCGGAAAATCTGGCACACGCAAGAGGAAAAGTCGCTAATGTACAAAGTCAGGAGGTGTATACAGCAAAGAAACTTGTGGGTTATTAAGAATACAACAGAAACTTCCTGGATCAAGCGAAGGAGGTAAAAAAAGATTAAAGAGGGAAATCACATTTGCACTCTTAATCTCACCCATTTTCACAGCAATTTTCGTAGTCACAGTGAGGATAGTTGAAATATTGAGCCGCGAAATAAACTTACAAACCTTAAGTGCAGCTTCAAGTTGTTGGTCAGTTTCAGGCAAGCCATAACAAACAAACAAAGGATTAAAATGAGTAAACCACGAGGAAGTAAAACAGCAACACCAAGTGTGTGCAGCTACAGAATAGTCAGTCACCAGGAAAATGACTCAGCGAGGATTTCCAAACGAGAGGTTGGGAGGTGGGGGAGATTATGAAAAGAGAACGTTAAAGTACAGATAGTTTCTTTCCGCAAGCAGTCGATGCCTCGTCTCCTAGTGCCAGTGGAAACGATCAAGCTTGAAGAACGTTTAAGTCAGGAACAGAACCCAGTCGTTCTACATGACAGACTCGTCGTCAGCGATCCCACAAGTCACGTGTATCTGATGTACAGATGTTGAAGTAGCCTGAGTGTGGATATACATGAGGGTGGCTTTGATGAGTGTGAGTGCATTCATCCAGCTATTTATGCGCAGAATTTATCAAGCAATTTGTGTTTCTAGTTTACAGACGCTTCTCTCTCTCTCTCTCTCTCTCTCTCTCTCTCTCTCTCTCTCTCTCTCTGAGAGAGAGAGAGAGCAAGCGCATGTGTGTGTGTGCTTGCTTGGTAAAACCCTTGCACACGCAGTTGTACCTGTATACCTTTTGACCCGTAGTATAACTACACCTCGTAAAAAAAAAAAAACTTGTCTTGAATACAATGATGATAATAGTAGTAGTAGTAGTGGTAGTGGTGGTGGAGGTGATAGTAGTGGTAGTAGTAGTAATACTGGTGTAGCAGTAATAGAAGAAGAAATAATGATAGCAATAACAATAATAAAAATGAAAAAAAAATTATAACCATTATCATTATTATCAGTATTATCAGTAGTAGTAGTAGTATAGTAGTAGTACTTGACTTACTTGACTTATGCCTCTTGATTCCCTGAGGAACATTGGGCCGCAGCAGCATAGTAGTAAGCTTTATCATAAATCTTCCCTAATAAAATCAAATGGCGTAACGTATTTTACTCAGTTTTGTTTTGTGTGTGTGTGTGTGTGTGTGTGTGTGTGTGTGTGTGTGCGCGTGCGCGCACACACACGTGTGTGTGTGTGCGTGTGTATTTGTCCTGTCACGGTGGTGTGTGTGTGTGTGTGCGTGTGCGTACATGTATGTGCGTGTGTGTTTGTTGTCTGTCCTGTCATGTGTGTGTGTGTGTGTGTGTGTGTGTGTGTGTGTGTGTGTGTGTGTGTGATAATAACAGTCTTTTTTACTGTCCTTTCATAAACAATCAGTTTGGTTTGTATAGTTTTGTGGGAAACGTGTTTGTTTCTTTGTTTCTGTGTTTAGCAAAATATGGACATATCAAAAGAACTCGAAATTCCTTATTAATGTTTCCGTTCTACCTCTCTCGTTTAATATCCCCGAACATCTTGATCTGATGATGATGTATCATTGTCAGCCGTTAATGCCCGTTTGCGCTAATTCTTCCATTGCCGCGGATTTCTTCACAGCGTGATTTGTTTACATCACAGTTGTTGATTCTTCGAAACTGCGTATGAAACACCGAAATACGTGAAGGCAACGAGATGGTGAACTTTGTTTTGAGTGGTCGATAATGTTAATGTTAGAAGCATGATCTGTTTCTACGAGTGATAAAAGTTCAGTGATTTATTATCAGAAAATCAGTGAGATGTGGGCAGCTGTAAAAAAAATGTCACAAGTGTGAAAATCACGACGGTTTATTTAACAGTAAACCTGCGAGTGATGGGCACCGAACATGCAGTCGCCTTGATGTAGCCCACTTAGCAAACATCATGCACCGACGTTGTAGGAAAAATGATAAAAATGCAAAGTCGCTCATTTCCTTTGTTGAAAAAAAACCCAAAAAAAACTACCAAACAGGGAGCCAAAGTCACAACACATGCCAAAGCATAGCGATGAATGTGACAGAAACCCTATTGAACAGTGTTTTGAGAGTGTC
>JADBJO010000751.1:247500-252500 GCA_016801955.1 Conus betulinus | reverse complement strand
GACAAATCTGTTATGCATGGACCCATCACAGCATTACGTTAACATGATTTCACTATGGATTTGTGCTGAATGACACTCGTTGTAGAATTTTGAGTTATTACGTTCTGGTTTAGCATTATGCCATTAACGATTGTTCATGCAATGTTTATACTTTGCAGCCCTCCCCCCCCCCCCCCCCCCCCCCTCTCTCCCTCCTGTCCTCCCTGTTATTTCTTTTGACTTCTTATTTCATTATTAACACGTTGTTGTTTTTTCTCACTCAGAAAAGTTCAAACAGTACAACAACCGCCACCACCACAAACAAGACGGTAACAACATAGACAATAGTATGTCTCTCTCTCTCTCTCTCTCTCTCTCTCTGTCTCTGTCTCTCTCTCTCTCTCTCTCTCTCTCTCTCTCTCTCTCTCATACATACACTCACAGAAACACAAAAAGACACACACGAAGACTAACACACACACACACACACACGCGCGCGCGCGCGCGCGCAATCACACATACACACACACACACACACACACACACACACACACACACACACACACACACACACACACACACACACACACACACACACACACACACACACACGAACACACACACATTCATACGCGCGCTCGCTCGAACACGCACATGCACACACACACACACACACACACACACACACACACACACACACACACACACACACACACACACATATACACACATATACACACACACACACACGCGCGCGCGCGCGCGCGACGCACACGCACACACGCACGCACGCACGTACACACACACACACACACACACACACACACACACACACACACGCGCGCGCGCGCGCGCGCGCGCGCGCCGCACGCACAAACGCGCGTATGCACTCGAGCACGCCCTTGGCATAGAGAATATGGACCTGGTTTGACATAAATGACATGAGCGACAAGTGCGCTGACGACCCAAAACTACCTTGTTAACAGGCCCTGCACGCCTTCGTTGTGCACGTGGTTGTAGTGGGACAGGAGACCGAACAACACCCTGTGGGGGCATTCACCCTCCGCCCTGTAGACGTCCGCAAAGTCGTTGGGTTTGAACAGTCTCACCAGCGGCAGTCCAGGGACTATTTCCTCTCGAACTACATCTCCATACATGGCGTTCAGTCGTCGGATGGCTTGGTTAAGGTCCAGGCCGTAAAATCTGCCTGTTTGTTTAGAGAGAAAACGATATCATCTTCAAACAATAATATCTTTATAAGAGTCGTAAATCTTATCGTCATCGATCTATTAGAAATTAATCTTTCTGAAAACAAGACTTTTCATGACCGCATACAAACTCTGAAGAAATGCAGTGTATAAAAGACACAAACTGTAATTGCTAGAAAATCGGGTGTAATTGTAGTTCAGATATAAAGGTATTAGATCATCCCAACACTATCCAAAAGCCTTTTAGCCTGTGAAAGTCAACGCTGTTGCAATGAAAGGTACAAGTAGAGACTGTAGCAAAGACTGTTTTCAGAATAACATCATAGCCGTACTGACGCTTAGCACTCATTAATAAGACACAGTTCAAACTCAGATCAGAGGTCCCAGCAAAGGATTTTTCTAGTCGTGGTCACAGCAGCTTTCTGATTGTGATTCGGACACAGATAAGAGCCGAGAGCAGAAAGATAATGTTATTCCTGGACTGTGGAACGGTCAGTAATACGACGAGTTCCACTAAAGTCACAGAGGTGAATTTGAATGGGCATGGCAGTACAAGGATGCATGTGGGTAGGCCTGAATGGGCCTGGCAAACAAGGATGCATGGCAGGCCAATGGGCATGGCATGTACAAGGATGCATGTGGGTAGGCCTGAATGGGCCTGGCAGTACAAGGATGCATGTGGGCAGGCCTGAATGGGCATGGTAGTACAAGGATGCATGTGGGCAGGCCTGAATGGAAGCAGTTTCGTGAAGGTTTGTGAAGAGTGTAACTTGATGCTATTCAATCGTCACTGGAAAGTCTCGCCTTTCTGCAATGCCCACGTACGTTCTTACTGCAGACCACGCTCACTTCCTGTCTTGGAACTGGGAGAGGATGGCATTACAACGCAAACTTGCCGACCCTGGGCCACAAAAGGATTTCATTGACATCTGTTTGACTTTGGGAGAGAACACGTGGCAGCGGAACCAACTCCACAACATAGCATGGATGACCTGGTCACCACCCACAACACAACACAGCATGGATGACTTGGTCACCACCCACAACACAACATAGCATGGATGACCTGGTCATCACCCACAACACAACATAGAATGGCTGACTTGGTCACCACCCACAACACAACATAGCATGGATGACCTGGTCATCACCCACACACACAACATAGAATGGCTGATTGGTCATCACCCACAACACAACATAGCATGGCGGACTTGGTCATCACCCACAACACAACATAGCATGGTGGACTTGGTCACCACCCACAACACAACATAGCATGGATGACTTGGTCATCACCCACAACACAACATAGCATGGTGGACTTGGTCATCACCCACAACACAACATAGCATGGGCTGACTTGGTCATCACCCACAACACACACATAGCTGGCTGATTTGGTCATCACCCACAACACAACATAGCATGGCTGATTTGGTCATCACCCACAAACACAACATAGCATGGATGACTTGGTCATCACCCACAACACAACATAGCATGGTGGACTTGGTCATCACCCACAACACAACATAGCATGGCTGACTTGGTCATCACCCACAACACAACATAGCATGGCGGACTTGGTCATCACCCACATAACACAACATAGCATGGTGGACTTGGTCATCACCCACAACACAACATAGCATGGCTGACTTGGTCATCACCCACAACACAACATAGCATGGCGGACTTGGTCATCACCCAACACACAACATAGCATGGCGGACTTGGTCATCACCCACAACACAGCATAGCATGGTGGACTTGGTCATCCCCACACACAACATAGCATGGATGACTTGGTCATCACCCACAACACAACATAGCAGGGTGGACTTGGTCATCACCCACAACCCACAGCTGATACTGAGACCTGAAACGTAACCAGACATGACATGTGCGACCATCTGCCATGAAGTGAACGTCTGCGGTCCGTGAAGAAGCAGATCCCAGGACATGTGTCGCTCTCTGTGCGTGATCTGACCCAAGACGTGTGCTTTGTATATGGAATCCCGTTGGCAGGGGGGGGTGATAAATGCCATGAAGAACTTTGTGTGGCGGTGGATTGGGTGAAAGATACGGCCAGTATACGGTGACTTTGGGTTTGGCTCCAGACCTCCGTTCAGTCCCACACAGGACTTCATCTCTCACAAGTCTGCCCTGGTACAGAAAAACAAGCCACGCGTAATTCGTGATCTCCACACACTCAGCGTAGATGAACTTCAACAGAATGAGACGCTTCCTCGTGGGGCGCAACAGTAACTGGGAAGAGTCCGTTCGTATCACCTGGTCAAGTCCCTCACCGAAGATTGTTTTCAAAAAGGGAGAGAAGTACGACCCTGCAAATGGTCGTCACATCTTAACCTGCATCTCTTGTAAACTCCCGAAGCGCATAATCACAGGTGCTGTTATGGACCATCTGGAAGAACATGGAATACTTTGCTTGCAACAGCATCGTTAGAAAGATAGCCTCGTGCAAAGCAACTCTCCGGAGCTTGCTGAAGAGCATAATGGCGACCTGATGAAAGGTTGATGTCCCAAGACCTAATGGCAAGGGCACAAGAAACTGTTTCAGATGCACCGTGTCCGGGGCAGGGCATTATGAAAGGCGGGGCCCATTGCTCTCCTTCCGCCACTGTAACCCTCTCTGACCTGCGTCAGATACCCATCGACTGCCGGACGGACGAAGGTGGTTTTCAAGCCGTAATAGACTTGCCCCTCTAGTGGTTCGACCTCACGACCGTGGGCTTCACAGGCAAACGCTGTAATGATTTGATCATGGGACCTTTTAAGGCGACATGGGGAGAAGACACTACACTGACATGTTTACGATGGATTTCCTTAAAGCTTTTGATCGTGCCAGCCATGGTCTTCTCGTCCACAAAGCCACCACTACGGCATCAAGGAGACATCACCAGATGACTGAAGATTTCTTTGGGGACATCAGACGGTCAGTAGGGTCTCTGTCGCTTCCACCAGCTGCACTAGCATGTTCTCAGGTTACCCCAGGGTTTCTCCCTGCGGCCTGCTCTCTTCCTTGTTGACGTAGCGGCTTGCCTGGAAGTGTGAATGCCCCTGTCGCTGATGACACCACTGTCTATGACGCCTTTGCATCTCTGGACGGCCCGAGTCACCGGCAACAGGAGCTCGTCCGAATCGCACACGCACGCGCACAGGATGAAGAAACGCGAGAGCGAGGGGAGCAGAGAGAGGGAAAGAGAGAGGGAGAGAGAGAGAAGAGACGAGGTGGGATGGGGGTGGGGTTAAAAAAAAAAAAAACTTGTGTGTTTAGCTAACGGCCGCCTTAAGCTGCTGCCGAAGCCTGTCACCTGCGGGCAGATACTGCCACATCGCTCCGATGCCCGGCACGCTCCGAGGGCCCGGGATATCCCAGATGCCCGGGGGAACCGGATGTGACGTGGTCGGTGACGTGCGTGTTGCCGGAGGACTGGCCGTGGGCCAGGGACTGCAGGCAGAGGGTGGTGGTGTGCCGGTGTGTCTCACCCTCTCCGGCATTGTCCGCAGCAACTTGCACACTCCCGTGGCCATGGTTCACTCTTGACTCCGCGGTGGCCTGAAAACGATGACTGAGTATAGCAATAGCAAAAAAAAAAAAAAAAAAAAGCGGGGGCGTCCTGTCTTCTTCTTCTACTACTTCTTCTTCTTCTTCTTCTTCTTCTTCTTCTAGATCCTGGGCTTCTTCTTCAGCTCCGTCTTTGGCCAGATTTCTTGCTCTGTGAAGGCCTTGCTCTCGCTATCTCGCTATCAAAAGTAGACTTTGGGGGTATGAGGTTTAAACAGGAA
>JADBJO010000751.1:0-242500 GCA_016801955.1 Conus betulinus | reverse complement strand
AGCATTGAGAGGCGCAAGGCAAACTTCTCAACAACACCCTCTTTAGTAGAAGCCATGATTTAAACGAGTCTAGACGCAAAAGATTGTCTATTGTACACAGAAAAAAAAAAACGATTCTGAGACCACTCACTGTAATACGAAATGATCTCCTTTCTATATGCATTTTTACATAATAGAGAGAGAGAGAGAGAGAGAGAGAGAGGGGGGGGGGGGGGGTTGGAGGGAGAGAGAGGGTGTGTGTGTTAAAACTAACACACTATGATTCAGTTTCGTTCACCTTATATTTATCTGTCTTAACCGTTTCGGCAACACCCGTTCCGGAATCCCAGTCTTTCTCAGCACCATTTCATCTCACACCCACCGTGATGACACGGCTGTCGCCTCATCATCTCTGCTGTGAATTCTCTGCTTCTTTTGTGTCCAACAAAGCAAACCGAGTTTTCTGGTCTTCTCACGATCAGTTTCACGGTAGCCTGGCATGGTGCAGTGAGGCGGTATCAGCACTCTCCTTTGCTGCGATGTGGAATGATGGCTGCCTGTGCTTTGTCAACATGTTCAGTTTGTATGTCAGTTGGTGGCATCAAGTTCCTGATATTTCTAAGCAACGATACAAAGCCTTTGTAACCATGTCTATTTTTTTGTTTGTTTTGTTTTGTTTTGTTACAAGCTTAGTTAAGAATTAATGTTGTATGAATATATTGAACTAATTAACTTGAGTTTCTTATTATTATAGTAAAAACATAAACACAACAGCAATATACCTTGTGAGGGAATCGTAAAATTGCTTCTTAATGTCTAACTTTTAAATCCCAGATTAAGTAGTACTTGTGTGTTGGGAGGGCTGGGGGGGGGGGGGGGGGGGCACGTGCGTCTGTGTGTGTGTGTGTGTGTGTGTGTGTTCCCAAATGACCGATTATTGGGTCACTGACCGCCGTGGTCAGGGAGAGGAGGGCTGGCCTGTTGAAGCTCCCCTGTGGTCACACGAGCCCCGAGGGATGCTCGTGCCCTGACGTCACAGTGCCGGCTTGACCTAAATCCTGCGGCCGAGATGGTGTCCGCGACCTCACGCGCACTCTGATGGCTCGTGCTACAGAGCGCAAAGTCCAGTCGGGGACTGAAAGGTTTTGTTTCTTTTTTTTTAAAATGGTGCTTGAACACAGAAAACACAAAATGCCGTTTCCGCAATTTTTGATCTTATTGACCGAGAACATGGATGATCAGTGAAGTGAAGTGAAAGATGGCGTATGAAATGTGACGTATATGACGTAAAGTCTCTCTTCCCCGTCCCCGCCCCTCTCTCTCTCTCTCTCTCTCTCTCTCTCTCTCTCTCTCTCTTAGCGTTCATATGTCTTCCCGAGTGTATGTCAGCCTGCCTGTCTGTCTGTTGCAGATCTACAGACCTAATTCTACACACACGTGAGCCCCAAAACAAGCGAGGAGTGAAGGCATCATCCAATGTTTCAGTCCAATCCATCCAGTCCGCCACGATGGTGGGTCTGTAGCTGACGACGCCAGGACCTCACACGACGCCTCCTGATGGTTGTGCTGGCTGTGTGGGCCTGCTCCATGGCCGTACAGTGCACGTGAGTCACGTTGTGGCCTCTGTCGTTGACATGTTTGGCCACCATCCTGTCTTGTGTCTGTCTGTCTGCTGGTTTGTCTGGGTCCTGGTGCGTGTGTGGGTCACCGCATCTGATATTGTACGTGCCTTGGTTAACTGTGTCTGGATGTGTGTCCCGTTTCACTGACATAGTCTACTGCACTCTGGCAAGTCTAGGATGTATATGAAATGGAATGGAATGATGTGGCCCTCGGTGTTACGGGGAGTTCCATTTGCTGCACTTTTGAATTGTGTGTGTGTCTGACTGCCCAAATGCGCGTCATGATTTGGTGCCTTATGTGAAGACGCCTTGCTTTCATTGTCTGTCTCCTGTCCTTTTTTGTCAGTTTTTCATCGATTGTTTTTCATGGATTGTCATGTCGGCGGTTTACATCCGGTGTCTGTCTGTCCGCTGTTACCTCTCTATCAACTGACTGTCCCACTGCTGTCCCTCTCTATCAACTGACTGTCCCACTGCTGTCCCTCTCTATCAACTGACTGTCCCACTGCTGTCCCCTCTCTGTCACTGACTGTTCCACTGCTGTCCCTCTCTATCAGCTGTCTGTCTGTCCGCTGTTACCTCTCTATCAACTGACTGTCCCACTGCTGTCCCTCTCTATCAACTGACTGTCCCACTGCTGCTGCTCTCTATCAACTGACTGTCAACTGCTGTCCCTCTCACTGCTGTCCCTCTCTCTCTCAACTGACTGTCCCACTGCTGTCCCTCTCTATCAACTGACTGTCCCGACTGCTGTCCCTCTATCAACTGACTGTCCCACTGCTGTCCCTCTCTATCAACTGACTGTCCCGCTGCTGTCCCTCTCTATCAACTGACTGTCCCGACTGCTGTCCCTCTCTATCAACTGACTGTCCCGCTGCTGTCCCTCTCTATCAACTGACTGTCCCCGCTGCTGTCCCTCTCTATCAACTGACTGTCCCGCTGCTGTCCCTCTCTATCAACTGACTGTCCCACTGCTGTCCCTCTCTATCAACTATCACTGTCCCCCACTGCTGTCCCTCTCTATCAACCTGTCCCACTGTCCCTATCAACTGACTGTCCCTCTCCCTCTCTATCAACTGACTGTCCCACTGCTGTCCCTCTCTATCAACTGACTGTCCCACTGCTGTCCCTCTCTATCAACTGACTGTCCCACTGCTGTCCCTCTCTATCAACTGACTGTCCCACTGCTGTCCCTCTCTATCAACTGACTGTCCCACTGCTGTCCCTCTCTATCCGCTGTCCGACTGCTGTCCCTCTCTATCAACTGACTGTCCGACTGCTGTCCCTGTCTATCCCTCTCTATCAACTGACTGTCCCTGTCCGACTGCTGTCCCTCTCTATCAACTGACAACTGCTGTCCCTCTCTATCAACTGACTGTCCCGCTGCTGTCCCTCTCTATCAACTGCTGCTCCCTCTCTATCAACTGACTGTCCGACTGCTGTCCCTCTCTATCAACTGCTGTCCCCTGCTGTCCCTCTCTATCAACTGACTGTCCGACTGCTGTCCCTCTCTATCAACTGACTGTCCCGCTGCTGTCCCTCTCTATCAACTGACTGTCCCACTGCTGTCCCTCTCTATCAACTGACTGTCCCACTGCTGTCCCTCTCTATCAACTGACTGTCCCACTGCTGTCCCTCTCTATCAACTGACTGTCCCACTGCTGTCCCTCTCTATCAACTGACTGTCCCACTGCTGTCCCTCTCTATCAACTGACTGTCCGACTGCTGTCCCTCTCTATCAACTGACTGTCCGACTGCTGTCCCTCTCTATCAACTGACTGTCCCACTGCTGTCCCTCTCTATCAACTGACAGTCCGACTGCTGTCCCTCTCTATCAACTGACAGTCCGACTGCTGTCCCTCTCTATCAACTGACTGTCCGACTGCTGTCCCTCTCTATCAACTGACTGTCCGACTGCTGTCCCCTCTATCAACTGACTGTCCCGCTGCTGTCCCTCTCTATCAACTGACTGTCCCACTGCTGTCCCTCTCAATCAACCGACTGTCCCACTGCCCACTGCTGTCCCTCTCTATCAACTGACTGTCCCACTGCTGTCCCTCTCTATCAACTGACTGTCCCACTGCTGTCCCTCTCTATCAACTGACTGTCCGACTGCTGTCCCTCTCTATCAGTCCGACTGCTGTCCCTCTCTATCAACTGACTGTCCGACTGCTGTCCCTCTCTATCAACTGACAGTCCGACTGTTGTCCCTCTCTGTCAACTGACTGTCGGACTGCTGCCCCTCTCTGTCAACTGACTGACCGACTGCTGTCCCTCTCTATCAACTGACAGTCCGACTGCTGTCCCTCTCTGTCAACTGACTGTCCGACTGCTGCCCCTCTCTGTCAACTGACTGTCGGACTGCTGCCCCGTCCTTTTTTTTTGGCTGACTGTCATGTTCCATTGTCCTCTGCAGTCTGTCCATCTGCTGACCCACCCTCATGTTCTGTCTGTTCTTTCACATCCTTTCTCTGTTCTTTTTGTCAGTCGGTCTGTCTGCTGCTTTCCATCCAACGTCTCTCTGTTGTCCTGTTGTTGCTCTCCTGTCTGTCTGTCCTCCGCGTGTGTTGTTCGAGTGGCCATGGTGATCGTTGTCCTCCACGTGTTGTTCGAGTGGCCATGGTGATCGTCTGTTTCTCCACGTGTTGTTAGAGTGGCCATGGTGACCTCTGTTTCTGTCGGCCCTCCACGTGTTGTTAGAGTGGCCATGGTGACCCCTGTTTCTGTCTGTCTTTAGTGTTGTTAGAGTGGCCATGGTGATCATTGTGTCTGTAGTGACACCTGTTTCCTGTCTCTGAGATCCTGATGGACGTTGTGGTAGCTGACGATGTTGGTTTAAACAAATCTTTAATCACAGCTACGTACAAAATAGTACACAATACAAAGTGAGCAGCAACAAGCTGAATGCTTATAGTGTGCTCTACAAAATGACAATACACAACTAATTTACCTGGCGGCTACAGTAATACAAATATTACGTTATTTATTTGAAAACAATTGACAGTTTAAAGTTTATAAATCGCATGAGGAATACAAAAAGAGAACACACCCGCCCCCTCCCCTTTCCCGGAAAGAGAAAAAATAATTTTAAAAAGAAAAAATAATTTAAAAACAACAACAACAACAACACAACAACAACAACAAAAAACCCGGAGATTAACGAAGAGAGACTATGAGAAACACACAACAGGCACACTAATTTGTTATCATCACAATTTGAAATAACGGCAACATTTATAACACAATCTTCTTTTGTCATACCTGAAACCTCCAAAAGACAATGTATCTAAAACCGGTAGCTTCCAGAGATAAACTTATGAACAGCTTCAAATATCAGTATATTGGTATCTATATATGCAGATTACGGTCACCTTTTAACAGAGTTAAAGAGCTGACGATGTTGATGTTGGTGTTGTTCAGGTGCACGTTGAGGGGGTTTGCTGTGCCTCGGGGAACACGGGAAGTTTATGCAGTGTCTCTCATTGACGATAGGGGTGTCAGCAACTGGGTCTCTTGTGTGTTCCACAGCAGGAATGAGGGAGGTGAGTATAGACCTTTAGCCGGTGTCCTTATAGAGGATTGTGTGGGTGGTGTGTGATGGTGACTGACTCACGGTGCTTGGCCCCTTTCTCTCTATATGAAGGTATGGTCTCTAGGTAAGGTAGCTACTTCCTTTATCGCTTCTTAAAGCAGATGTTAGAGGCAGCTTTGTCTTTTCAGTGTGTCTTTCATTTCATTTGCTCTGTTGATGAGCGTCTCTTCATCTTGACAATCGCGACTGATGTTCAGGCTCTGTGAACTGGGAATACTGTGGAGACAGCGTCTGGGGTGGCAGCTGGTACATGGTAGGCGCTTGTTTGCGACTGTTGGTTTTCCACGGAGGTCTGTCGTGAGTTGTCTGTCTTTAGCGCTGAGGCTGACGTCCAGATATTGGTTCCACACTATGTTGTGAACTTTACGGTGGGACACAGTGTGTTGGTTCCCTAGGTGTGCCCATAGCAGTACTAAACGTCTGTCTGTACGTGGGCCCATAGGTGTGCCCATAGCATAGCAGTACCAAACGTCTGTCACTGCTTGGGCCCCTAGGTGTGCCCATAGCAGTACCAAACGTCTGTCTGTACGTGGGCCCTAGGTGTGCCCATAGCAGTACCAAACGTCTGTCTGTACTTGGGCCCCTAGGTGTGCCCATAGCAGTACCAAACGTCTGTCTGTCGGCAGATCTCACTGACACGAAAGACATCGTGTATCACTGTGTGTTGAATCACGGACACGAGATTGGAGGAAGTTAATGTGGGAAATCAAACTCGTCCACGGCTTCTTTGATGGACGTGACCACTTCTTTACGGGGTGGGTATTGAGGGTAAAGGCCCACAACATCAGTGGTGCCGATCATTGTTTCAAACAGAAAACCTTCACAGATTGGCTTCCCCTCTGAACACCAATGAGGAAGTGTGCTGTATCTTGTACGAACGATGGTAGTGGTGGACTACAGGCTGGAGCCAGAAATCAGACACAGCTTTCTGTAGGTCCGCCAGTCACCCACACACCGGGACGGCTGGTGCCTCTGCTGTTATGAATCCTGGGGAGGTTGTAGAATGCGTGTCACACACACACACACACACACACACACACACACACACACACACACACACACACACACACACACAACACACACACACACACACACACACACACACACACTCTCTCTCTCTCTCTCTCTCTCTCTCTCACTCACTCACTAAGTAATTCAGAAAACAAAAAACACACATCGAAACTCCCGAATTCGCAAGTTCAGAATTCTGCATATATTTCCATACCACCATTAAAAATCATCATGATCATCATCAACGCTATCACCAACAGGAGCATATCACAAAGTGTTTTGAACATCAGCAGATCAGAAGCAGTGACCAAACACACTCCTCATTCACACCCCAGTATCAGCCGTCCCCACATCCATGTCACGTCAGTCCGCCACACAGCAAGACGCCTTTGTGACCGCATGTCACGTCAGTCCCCCACACAGCAAGATGCCTTTGTGACCCATGTCACGTCAGTCCGCCACACAGCAAGACGCCTTAGTGACCACATGTCACGTCACGTCAGTCCCCACACAGCAAGACGCCTTTTGTGACCACATGTCACGTCAGTCCCCCACACAGCAAGACGCCTTTGTGACCACATGTCACGTCAGTCCCCCACACAGCAAGACGCCTTAGTGACCACATGTCAGTCAGACCACATCTTTGTCACGTCAGTCCCCCCACAGCAAGACGCCTTAGTGACCACATGTCACGTCAGTCAGCCACAGCAAGACGTCTTTGTCACATGTCACGTCAGTCCCCCACACAGCAAGACGCCTTCGTGACCACATGTCACGTCAGTCAGCCACACAGCAAGACGTCTTTCTGTCACGTCAGTCACACAGCAAGACACCTTTGTGACCACATGTCACGTCAGTCCCCACACACAGCAAGATGCCTTTGTGACCGCATGTCACGTCAGTCCCCCCACACAGCAAGATACCTTTGTGACCACATCTATGTCACGTCAGTCCACCACACAGCAAGACACCTTTATGACCACATGTCACGTCAGTCCCCCACACAGCAAGACGCCTTAGTGACCACATGTCACGTCAGTCCCCCACACAGCAAGACGCCTTTATGACCACATCATGTCACGTCACTCACCCATACAGCAAGACGCCATTATGACCACATCATGTCACGTCACTCACCCATACAGCAAGCAGGACGCCATTATGACCCTTGTACGTCACTCACCCATACAGCAAGACGCCTTTATGACCACGTCACGTCAGTCCCCCACACAGCAAAGCGCTTTTGTGACCATATGTCACGTCAGTCCGCCACATAGCAAGACGTCTTTGTCACCACATGTCACGTCAGTCCTCCACACAGCAAGACACCTTTGTGACCACATGTCACGTCAGTCCCCCACACAGCAAGATGCCTTTGTGACCACATCTATGTCACGTCAGTCCCCCACACAGCAAGACGCCTTTGTGACCACATCTATGTCACGTCAGTCACACAGCAAGACACCTTTATGACCACATGTCACGTCAGTCCCCCACACAGCAAGATGCCTTTGTGACCACATGTCACGTCAGTCCCCCACACAGCAAGATGCCTTTGTGACCACATGTCACGTCAGTCCCCCACACAGCAAGATGCCTTTGTGACCACATGTCACGTCAGTCCCCCACACAGCAAGACGCTTTTGTGACCACGCCCCGCCCACCATTTCATGTCTCACTTTGGCACTTTCAGTCAGGTGTCAGCTTCCTTGAAGTATTTTCACACACACACACACACACACACACACACACACACACACACACACACACACACACACCCCCCCCTCCTCCTCTTTCAACAGCGTAAACCACTTTCAAGTCACACAATCAATGTCAGAGCCACAGATACCACATGGCAAACATCCTCTCAAGACTTTTCACTGGAGAAAACAGTGCCAAGTTGTCAGGTGTCCTAAAGATTTACAAAGGCGTGTTCCTAAGCATTTTGAAAGATCGTACCTCTCCACAACACCGTCATTAACAAAGATGGGATAATCATAATCTACCCACATCCCAGTGACACACTGTCCACACTGTTGGACTCTTAATTTTACCGTTACCTAAAACGATGAAAGGTGACTTTCAACTCAGTATGTGAGGGAAAGTTGTTAGGGGATGGGAGTTGCATTCCTGAAAGGCAAGGGTAAGCATCAGCATGGGAGAATATGAAAAAGACAGGAATGACAAGGCCAGAAAACACAAATACAAGTCAGAAGTTGTCAACTGGGCCCAAAGTCAGATTTCCAAGACTTTCTTCATCATATCCAACAGCTTTTCTTTGTGGATGACAAGGATTGTCCCCGCTTACTACCTGCGGTGTCTGAACAGAAAGGGAGATGGGAGTCATGGAGATCAGTACATGAGTGGTGACTGTTTTAGTCACGATCCTTCAGCCTGGTCTTTTTAGGACACAAGAACAAATACATTGCACTGAAATCACAGCATACTTGCTGGAAAAAAGAAAAAAAAAAAAATATATGGCACATTCATGTGTGTGGATTTTTCCTTAGAGATGACATTCTATACGATCATTCTAATATGCTTGGGGTGTTGTGTTACTTTGAGGAAGATAGGGTGGCATCACAGCTGCATTCATTTGAAAGAGAAGCAAAACACTTACAGTAAAGAAAGCAGTCAAAGCTGTGATGATGTGAGGAAGGAAATGGTATGATGATGCTAATGAGGAAAGAGACCCACTGCTATAGTTACGTTCATGAAGAGAACCAGGTCATTCCAGCATGGGTAAAGCCACCGCTGTCCCCTTTGTAACAATACAGAAGGCTTGCTTTTGGTCTTGCTCTGTGACTCTCAGCTGGAATCATTTTGCGTGAGGCTGATTCACCACAAAGGCATAGGGAAATATTCTCTATGTCTGTGAGACACTGACAGTTGAACTTGGGAGAAGGATTGAGGCATAAAATGAAATGCTTCCTCAAAATCCTTGGCATCTCATACAAAGACCACATTACCAACTTTGAGGTCCAGACCAGCGTAAGGCAAGCCATTAGATCACATGAAGACCTGTTGTCCACAGTGAATAGAAGGAAAATGATGTGGCATGGTCATGTATCAAGATCAACAGGACTTGCCAAAACAATTCAACTAGGAACAGTGCCAGGAGGCAGAAGGAGAGGAGGACAGAGAAAGAGATATGAGGACAACATCAGCATGCATGGACTGGCCTCACACTCAGCAACTGCCAAAGAGCATCAGAGAACCGTAAGGTGTGGAGGAAGCTGTTGCGAAGTCTTCTTTGGTGCCCAAAGAGGATCGAAGACTCTGGGATTTGGTGACTGGTGGTTCCTCACGGGTCGTGCAGTGCTCCATCATTTGTTTTATGTTTTTCTGCAGTTCTGTGATCAGAATACCCCACTGTGGTCTGAGCAAGTTAGCAGGCTTGCTGTTGGCCTTGGCCCCACATTTCAACCTTCCACTCCACATAGACATGAAATGACCATGTCTTCTGATCAACTGACAAGTCTTCCCACTGCGTAACCACAGACCACACAGAGACAAATGACCATGTCTTCTGATCAACCGACAAGTCTTCCAGTGTTTATGACCACACAGAGACATGAAATGACCATGTCTTCTGATCAACCGACAAGTCCTCCAGTGGTTATGACCACACAGAGACATGAAATGACCATGTCTTCTGATCAACTACCAGTGGTTATGACCACACAGAGACATGAAATGACCATGTCTTCTGATCAACCGACAAGTCTTCCACTGCGTAACCACAGACCACAGAGACATGAAATGACCATGTCTTCTGATCAACCGACAAGTCTTCCAGTGGTTATGACCACACAGAGACATGAAATGACCATGTCTTCTGATCAACCGACAAGTCTTCCACTGCGTAACCACAGACCACACAGACATGAAATGACCATGTCTTCTGATCAACCAACAAGTCTTCCAGTGGTTATGACCACACAGAGACATGAAATGACCATGTCTTCTGATCAACCGACAAGTCTTCCACTGCTTAACTACAGACCACAGCGACAGTGAGTGGAGAACTAGCTTCAATCAGAACAGCTTCCATCAGACCAAGATCTCAAGATGAGAGCAAAGAGTGGGGGAACCAGCCCAGTCATATTCTCAAAACAGCAGGTTCTCTCCTATTTCACCCCATGGCAGAATCAGTCACCTGACAGCCTTCTCAGAAAGAGTTGTTTCAAACAGGTTTATACTCACACTGCTGCCAACAAGGGTGGAATGTAAATAAAAAAAAAACTAAGTGTGGATGCAATGAATCACTTATTCCTTTTTTTTTTCCCTTTTTTCTTTTTTTTTTTTTTTTTTCTTTTTTTTTGAGACTAGATATCCGATACTAAGTATGAAGAAATAATTGGCATTCAACAGTCTTGCAGCCTTCATATTTTTTCCACTGCAGTACATTTTTCCTGTAGGAAATGGTTAGCTCCCCTTGAAAGAAAAGAAAATGGCGCTGCACTGCAGCCCCACTTGTTGTTTATTTAGTGGTTGTTTTCCTTCCTCTGCACGCTTACAATGTTTGTTTTCCTTCCTCTGCACACTTACACTGTTTGTTTTCCTTTCTCTGCACACTTACACACTTTGTTTTTTCCTTCCTCTGCACACTTACACTGTTTCATCACATACAGGCTGGGACACTGTTGTGTTCCTTCCTCTGCATGCTTGCACTGTTTGTTTTCCTTCCTCTGCACTCTTTCACTGTTTGTTTGCCTTTCTCTGCACTCTTGTCACTGTTTGTTTTCCTTCCTCTGCACACTTACACTGTTTGTTTTCCTTCCTCTGCACACTTGCACTGTTTGTTTTCCTTCCTCTGCACACTTACACTCAGGGAAGCAGTGGAGTTTTTTTATGTCCTCTAAATGCATGGTGTTTATGGGAACATGGGATCTGGTTTTGTTCTTTAAACTAACAGAGTAGAACTCAAACAATCACTTCATTGTATGCAGTGTAGGAAGGACGGATGGGAGGGAAGTGGGGGTTCTCAACCAGAGATATCTTGCCAACTTGGGAGGTGCAAAATCACTCATGTGACACTCTGCTCTTTTTTCTTTTACACCCTGGTGTGGAGGTTTGGCACACACACACACACACACACACACACACACACACAGTCTCTCTCCATCTTGCTTTGGTGAACTGTGAACACATCCTCAATCTATGGAACTGGTCCATCTTCCATCACTGACAGTAACCTCCCCTGCCATGACTCAACAAGCAACACAACCATCTCAAGCAGCCACAGCAGGGCAAAAAGAAAGACAGCACCATTGACAGACTGGATTGTGTAGCTTGGCCATGAGCTTCCTATAGTGATGAACATGTCAACAGGAACAACACACACAGGCACCAATGGTTCAAAAACACACTGGATCCAATGAGCAAAACACAGACAATGCATGCTTTCAAAAGGGAGAAAGAGGAAACATGCCAGCATCCAGTCAAAATGAAACCTGCATCTTGGAACATCAGAACAAAGACGACATGTATGTGCAGTGCATAGAACATTACAGACAGTATTGTTTTCTGTTGCAACAAAAACCTGGCAAACCATGACCACATACCACATATGATAACCACAATCAACAATCTGTGCTGCACTGTTGTGGTATTTTGATTCACTCATTTAAGACAGAATGAACATTTCGATCGTATTGATTGTACTGTATCAGAATTCCTAAGGTGCTATTTTTTCAACTTCAAAAGTACATGCCCCTCATTCCTGGAAAGTATATATATTCAGTCCAAGCCGCATTACCTGAAATGGTGCACAATGTTGAAATCAATACAAGTATTCATTATTGCAAACAGATCTCATGATACAAAGAACAGCTGCAGATGAGAGGTGTGTGTGGGGGATTGAGGTGTTGAGGAATCGCTAAACGCAACAGTCTGTTGAAATGATTGACCTCAATATAACTTTTCAAAATGGAGCGACTGATGGCGGAGAACGAAGCAAAATTTAGAAAGAGTGGGGGTTAGTTGCCGCCAAGGACATGACAAACAAAGCACAGGACAAGACACGATGCATTTTGACCTCTTGGCGTCTTCTTCAAGCAAAAAAAAAAAAAAAAAAAAAATCACATTTAACATTTAGGACAGTACAAACAAAGAACGAATAGAGACTTATCTGATGTCCATGTGGTGTGCTGTGAAGATGGCCATTCTTCACAGCACACCACATGGACATCAGATAAGTCTGTCTTCGTTCTTTGTTTGTACTGTCCTAAATGTTAAATGTGATTTTTTTTTTTTTTTTTTTTTTTTTGAAGAAGACCCAAGAGGTCGAAATGCATCGTGTCTTGTCCTGTGCTTTGTTTATCAATGTCCTTGGCGGCAACTAACCCCCACTCTTTCTCAATATAACTGTTTTGCTTATAGCCTTGTGCCAGTAGTAAAGCACAGATAGTTCATTCAGCCCCATCTCAAATTGTGTTGGGGTGCCACTGAACCTCATTCTCAGCCTGTGTCCCAACAGCATTCAGGCAAAGTAGCTTGTTATCAGCACATGAATATGTATCAAGCTGCTAGGGAAGGGAGGTAATGAATACACAACTTCCTCCTATAGCATGTTAAATTTGGCCGAGTGTTTGGAACAATTAGCTGTTTTGTATGCTAACATTAAAAAACACACAGGTATGCAAAGAACAAGATCAAGTATGAATTTGCCAGTCCGAAAGTACATCACATTATGTAAAATTGTAATGTGTTAATTCTTCATCATTTTGCAGTAACGAATAAAATGGTTAGCGACTCAGAAAGAATGGTTTTGAGACATTAGAGTTTAAATGAAGAACCCTTTCAGATCATGCACATTGGCCTGAATTAGCAATGCAGGAGGGGCCGCACAAGCAAGAAACTTGGAAAGGTGGTGGAAAGGGTCAAGTATGTTTCACTTCAAATCAATGGGATTGAAGTTTTCTTGTCAGGTGACCCACACAGTGTTGAGGTCAATGACGGCATTGGTAACCACCTCAATGTTGGCACTTATATCCGTTTTGAGGTAAATCATACTTGACTGTCATAAAAACCCACCACACACATTCACCTGAACATTGAAGTGAAAATCCAAAGCACCTAGAAATAACTAGGAGAGCACACAGCAGAGCCCAGACCGCTGTCTGGGTTGAACAGATCCTTTGAGCTGGATCCTCCTCAAAATCAACGGTAAAAGAAATAGTTTACTGTCACAAGGCTTCACAAAAAGAGGATGAGTAGCTGGGCTTTATTTCTTTACAACAAAGTCTGCCACTAAATATGTCTGTAAGTGAAAATTCTTTTTTTTAGACTGGGGAAGAAATAGAAGGCATGGGCTGAACAGTTGCTTCCCATGGAGCTTCTTATTCTATGATGTTGAAAACAAGACATGTCCACAGGTTGTACCTAGGGAAGTATCAATATTCCATGAGGGCGCATCTCTCTGTGGACAGTCATCAGAGTGTACACTATCACTTCACAGTGTCCATGTTCAGCTGACAATGGGTAATGATCTTGCCTGGGGATTGTGGATCATCCCTGGATCCAGCTCCCTGCCACAGATCTCCAGCAATATTATTGAATGTGTTCCATGTTCAGCTGACAATGGGTAATGATCTTGCTGGGGATTGTGGATCACTCCTGGATCCAGATCCCTGCCACAGATCTCCAGCAATATTATTGAATGTGTTCCATGTTCAGCTGACAATGGGTAATGATCCTGCTGGAGGATTGTGGATCACCCCTGGATCTAGGTCCCTGCCACAGATCTCCAGCAATATTATTGAATGTGTTCCATGTTCAGCTGACAATGGGTAATGATCCTGCTGGAGGATTGTGGATCACCCCTGGATCCAGGTCCCTGCCACAGATCCCCATCAGTATCATTGAATGTGTTCAGTGTTCAGTCACATTCCATCTTTCCAGCAAGTTTGGTTAACATTGGGTCTGTACTGTTTTCCTTCATCTTGAAGACAAGTTTTGTTCCATTACCACAGCCCAGTCAGTCACACAGGGCTTTTTTTTCGTCTTGCTAACAAGTTTTTGTTCCATTACTACAGAGGTTTTTTTTTGTTTGTTTGTTTGTTTTAATCTTGCTAACAAGTTTTGTTCCATTACTACAGAGGTTTTTTTTTTTTTGTTTGTTTGTTTTAATCTTGCTGACAGTTTTTGTTCTATTACTACAGAGATTTTTTTTTTTTTGCTGACAAGTTTTGTTCTATTACTACAGAGATTTTTTTTTTTATCTTGCTGACAAGTTTTGTTCTGTTACCACAGCCCAGTCAGTCACACATGGCCTTTACCACTGTCACCAAGCTGGGGAAAAAAAAAGTGCCAGCCTGGGAAATAAAGAAATAACAAAAACAGTGTCCCCCCATATACAAGAAGAGAAATACCATGATAACTAAACTAATGGCATTCTTCAGGCTGGTCAGACTAACTGATTCCGGGCATGCCAGGATTCAGTTCAATTTCCTACACCGAAATTTAAAAAAAAAAAAAAAAAAAAAAAAAGCTTCAAAAAATTACTTTTTAGAAAACATATCAATGCAAAACAAACAAAAAGACTGTAAGGGCAAACAGACACAGTAGAATGGACAGCCTCTGTCCACTCCAGATTGTGTGTACAGTCTTCTTACCAAGTCAGTATAGAACACACACACACACACACACACACACACACAAACAGCACATACACACACAGGCATATACACACAAAGACACACAAGAAAAGAAAGAAAACTTCAAAAGCTGGCATACTTTGGATTTCAGGCAGACAAAAAACACAAAAGGTATTCTAGACCAAACATAGAAGAAAAAATCCCACAGAATAACGATAGACAGCTGTAAAGAAAAACCAAAATTATCTAAAAACAAAGAGCCACAAAGTGTGACAGAAAAGAGAAAGTAATAGTTGAAGACTTCCTGACATGGATACTATTCCTCATAAACTATAAAGGAGCCCTTAGTTTCCCCCAAAGGCTTGCTGACAGGGATACTGTTCCTCATAAACTATAAAGGAGCCCTTAGTTTCCCCCAAAGGCTTGCTTACAGGGATACTATTCCTCATAAAGGAGCCTTTAGTTTCCCCCAAAGGCTTGCTGACAGGGATACTATTCCTCATAAAGGAGCCCTCAGTTTCCCCCAGAGGCTTGCTGACAGGGATACTATTCCTCATAAAGGAGCCCTCAGTTTCCCCCAAAGGCTTGCTGACAGGGATACTATTCCTCATAAAGGAGCCCTCAGTTTCCCCCCAAGGCTTGCTGACAGGGATACTATTCCTCATAAAGAAGCCTTTAGTTTCCCTCAAAAGGCTTGCAGACAGACAAAGAAACCAAAGGATCTCGGTGAAAACATGGCTTTGTGGCGATATAATATGAGGTTAATCATGTAAAGGGGAGGCAAGCATGCATTCTTGATCTGTTAAGCTGTATGGGGCCCCCCCCCCCCCCCCTTTTTTTTCCCTGAAATTGCCGTATACTTTAGCACACTCAGGATAACTTAGTTAATGCTCATGTGTGCGGAAAAGCACATACTGGCCTTGCAAACCTTTGCCTCATTTTTTTTTTTTTTTTTTTTAAGTCATCTTCTATGTTCACGTCCACTTCTTAATGATTCCTTCCACACAGGTGAATTTTTCTCTTTTTGCACACTGAGCCATTTCATTTTATGCATCGCAAATATTGAGCCTGCTTGCAATCACCCATCATCGCATTCAAATGAGCCATGCTGACAACTCTTGCTTTCAATTTATAACTACAACAGCAAATCATCATTTCAGTGAAGTTTCTGCTTTCCAAATAGAAGCATGCAGATGACAAAAAAGAGAAGAAATATATATATATATATATCTATATATATAACAAGCAACACAAAAAGAAACTCAACTATATGTAGAAAGAGCGGACAGGGGTTAAATATTTCTACATAATGCTGCCTGTTTTACAAATTAGAATCAGTGACAATGTAAACAAGTACACCTCGCTCCCTGTAACACATACACACTATTTCAAATTAACAATTAGTCAATTTGAATATTGATTATTAATCAGTCATAACTACAATGACACTGGAAAACATTTCTGATTATAGAAATGTCCCATGATAATTCCTTTTTTTTTTTCTTTAAAAAAAAAAGAAGCTAACATAATAATGCATACACATACACACTCTCTCACTGCCTTTTTTTGTGCATATTTCACACACGTGCACCTTTCCATCCTTATGTGCACACGCGCATGCACACACACACACACACACACACACACACACACACACACACAGAGTAACAATGCCTTTTTGTTCATAACAAATTTTAGCCCAAGCCATCACCACAGCCTAAAGTCCAATGCTTTTAAGGCATATTGATTCATGTTCATTCACCTGTTAGTCCTCTGGTCACACTCAATGAAGTTATGTCGATGATAAGGCACATACAATACACAAAATCAGTTTTAAAACATCACCCCATCCCCCCCTTCCCCAAAGTCGTCATCTGTCAGAAGTTTAAGTGGATGTAGGTTCTGACAGAGGCTTTTGTTTGGGGTCACAACTTGGATATTGGCTACCAGAGATTTGATTTTCATGTGGTAGGCAACTGTTCAACAAAGACATCTTCTTTATGGAGACAAACAAATTCATGAATAAATAAAACAGAACTGATAAACTGGCCAAATGATGATTGCTCTAAGTAATGGTTCTGAAATTTTTTTTAAATGCATCTGTGGTGCATTTCCTTTGTTAGTATCATCCCCACACTCATCATCCATTCATCTTTGAACTTGACAGAAACTGAAGCAACTGGTTTTTTCATGAATTGGCTGAACATTCTGGATTACAATTTGTATAACGTTAACAATAAATGAACACAAAAGTCCTAAAATTGTGGGTATTTCTCAACATGGTTATCATCAATACAATTTGCAACATCAAATTTCTTAACAAAGGTGTATCATACATAACTTTTTAAAACCCACTTTACACACACTGGCTTTTTTTCATGTAACATGGTAAACATTTGATAATCATTCAACCTGCATTCACAGCCTGTCACTTCAACCAAGTGCTGTCCATGGTGTGCATAAAAACGATGAACAAATCAAGTGACACTGTTCAACAATCTCAGCCAACAATCGGCACCAAGGATCCAGGTAAGGCTCAGGGGATCACTGACTCCATCCACACAGTCTCTCTCTCTCCTGTCCCTCGCTGGCTCCTCACAGTGCCACTTTCACTGACAGCACTCCAAGAAATCCAAGGGTGGGTGTCAAGCTGGCGGTCCAAGGCGGGATGCTTGACCCCTGACCCATCTCTCTGACCACACTGACTGGCTGCTCCACATGTTCAAGGAGCCAACATACTGGACACTCACTGCCAGCCAGGCCTTCAACCATTCCTGTGGTTACCAGCTGTGTGTGGAGGTGTGGGGCTGCTGGTCTGGATGGTACTGTCTGGGGGTCTAGCATTCAACCATTGTGTGTGGGTGCTGGTCTGGATGGTACTACTGCTGGGGGTCTAGCATTCAACCATTGTGTGTGTGTTGGTTTGGATGGTACTGCCTGGGGGTCTAGCATTCAACCATTGTGTGTGGAGGTGTGGTGTGCTGGTCTGGATGGTACTGCCTGGGGGTCTAGCATTCAACCATTGTGTGTGGGTGTTGGTTTGGATGGTACTGTCTGGGGGTCTAGCATTCAACCATTGTGTGTGGAGGTGTGGGGGTGCTGGTCTGGATGGTACTGCCTGGGGGTCTAGCATTCAACCATTGTGTGTGGGTGCTGGTCTGGATGGTACTGTCTGGGGTTATCTAGCATTCAACCATTGTGTGTGGGGGGCTGGTCTGGATGGTATTGTCTGGGGGTCTAGCATTCAACCATGTGTGTGGAGGTGTGGGTGCTGGTCTGGATGGTACTGTCTGGGGGTCTAGCATTCAACCATGTGTGTGGGGGGGTGGTCTGGATGGTACTGCCTGGGGGTCTAGCATTCAACCATTGTGTGTGTGGTGGTGGTGGGTGCTGGTGTGGTCTGGATGGTACTGTCTGGGGGTCTAGCATTCAACCATTGTGTGTGGGGTGTTGGTTTGGATGGTACTGCCTGGGGGTCTAGCATTCAACCATTGTGTGTGGAGGTGTGGGTGCTGGTCTGGATGGTACTGCCTGGGGGTCTAGCATTCAACCATTGTGTGTGGGTGCTGGTCTGGATGGTACTGCCTGGGGGTCTAGCATTCAACCATTGTGTGTGGGTGCTGGTCTGGATGGTACTGCCTGGGGTCTAGCATTCAACCATTGTGTGTGGTGGGCTGGGTGGGATGGTACTGTGGGGGTCTAGCATTCAACCATTGTGTGTGGGGGCTGGTTTGGATGTACTGCCTGGGGGTCTAGCATTCAACCATTGTGTGTGGAGGTGTGGGTGTTGGTTTGGATGGTACTGCCTGGGGGTCTAGCATTAAACCATTGTGTGTGAGGTGTGGGGTGTTGGTTTGGATGGTACTGCCTGGGGGTCTAGCATTCAACCATTGTGTGTGGGTGTTGGTTTGGATGGTACTGCCTGGGGGTCTAGCATTCAACCATTGTGTGTGGAGGTGTGGGTGCTGGTTTGGATGGTACTGTCTGGGGTCTAACATTAAACCATTGTGTGTGGAGATGTGGTGCTGGTCTGGATGTTACTGTCTGGAGGTCTAACAATAACATTAAACCATTGTATGTGGAGATGTGGTGCTGGTCTGGATGTTACTGTCTGGGGGTCTAACAATAACGTTAAACCATTGTATGTGGAGATGTGGTGCTGGTCTGGATGTTACTGTCTGGGGGTCTAAACAATAACATTAAAACATTGTGTGTGGAGGTGTGGGTGCTGGTTTGGATGTTACTGTCTGGGGGTCGAACAATAACGTTAAACCATTGTGTGTGGAGATGTGGTGTTGGTTTGGATGTGACTGTCTGGGGGTAACACATAACATTAAACCATTGGGTACAAGCTTTCTTTGGATTACTTCAACTTCCAGTGTGTGCTGCTACATGTTCTGTGCAAACTTGAGGTAATTTAGGTGTTGTCACATGTATGAGCTGTCTTCTGACGATCTCCCTATGGCCACACCAGTCATACAGAGGTAAGTTTGGTGTTGTCACCTGTATGAGCTGTCTTCTGAGGATCTTCCCTATGACCACACCAGTCATACTGAGGTAAGTTTGGTGTTGTCACCTGTATGAGCTGTCTTCTGACGATCTTCCCTATGGCCACACAGCAGACATAGGAGATAAGTTAGGTGTTGTCACCTGTATGAGCTGTCTTCTGAGGATCCTCCTATGGCCACAACAGTCATATGGAGGTAAGTTAGGTGTTGTCACCTGTAAAAGCTGTCTTCTGAGGAACCTCCTGTGGCCAGACAGCCATATAGAGGTAAGTTAGGTGCTGTCACCTGTATGAGCTGTCTTCTGAGGATCTTCCTAGGACCACACAGCCAATTAGAGGTAAGTTAGCTGTTGTCACCTGTATGAGCTGTCTTGTGAGGATCTTCCTATGGCCACACCAGTCATATATAGAGGTAAGTTAGGTGTGTCACCTGTATGAGCTGTCTTGTGAGGACCTTCCTATGGCCACACCAGTCATACAGAGGTAAGTTAGCTGTTGTCACCTGTATGAGCTGTCTTCTGATGATCTTCCTATGGCCACACCAGTCATATAGAGGTAATTTCGGTGTTGTCACCTGTATGAGCTGTCTTCTGAGGATCTTCCTATGGCCACACCAGCCCATTATAGAGGTAAGTTCGGTGTTGTCACCTGTATGAGCTGTCTTGTGATGATCTTCCTATGGCCACACCAGTCATATAGAGGTAAGTTAGGTGTTGTCACCTGTATGAGCTGTCTTGTGAGGACCTTCCTATGGCCACACAGTCATATAGAGGTAAGTTCGGTGTTGTCACCTGTATGAGCTGTCTTGTGAGGATCTTCCTATGGCCACACCAGTCACATAGAGGTAAGTTAGCTGTTGTCACCTGTATGAGCTGTCTTCTGAGGATCTTCCTATGGCCACACCAGTCAGTCATATAGAGGTAAGTTAGGTGTTTGTCACCTGTATGAGCTGTCTTGTGAGGATCTTCCTATGGCCACACCAGTCATATAGAGGTAAGTTAGCTGTTGTCACCTACAGGTACAAGCTGTCCTCTGAGGACCTTCCTATCACTGAGGTCCTTCCTATCACCAGACCAGCTGTTGACCTGTAGTATCAAAATAACCTTTTCTGTGGAAGATTCAACCAACAGGCACAGTGCCACCTGCAACTATCCACCTATCAAATGGGACACAGGCAATAAATGACAAGAGAAAAGGCATGGATTTGCTTGTTGAGCATAAAGCTTATCACTTCTGTACATTCCTAGTCAAATATTTTTTTACCATCAAATACCCAACATTTTCTGTTCAAATTTAGGGTAACTGCCTGTGGTCAAATTGAGCAATCAACTTTGAAAGCTTACTTCTCTGGTGTTTACCAAACGGATGACTGATTATCAACACATACTGTAATCTTTCTATATTCTGTACAGATCAAAAGGTTTCAAATGACCTGTATTGTATGTATGCACATTCATATTCCAGCTCCTTTTTCAAGTGAGATGGTAGACTTAAAACAAGGAAGCTGAATATAATTAACTGCACATCATTCAAATCTTTCTACTCTACATGTCAGGAATAAAGAGAAAAAAAAAATGACAGAAAGAAGAGAAAACTAACATACTTTATCAAAGTTTTTTTTTTTTTTTAAGTCTGTGATAGTGTCTGCTCCTTATGTACTCTTTTTTCTGAATTAAAACTTCAAGATGTGTGAAAAACTAACAGATAAACTGCACATTAATCATGAATCTATTGATAGTTACCTGGCTTTGTCAATATCATGGTCAAATGGAAATAATACGTACACTGGGTGAATCTAGTTCTAAAGTGAGGTGCTGGAATTCAAAATCTGAAGTCCTTACACATTTCCTCCTAATGGACAGCACAACTGCTTCCACCCCTTCATTTCTACACTTGATCAGGAGACTTCCATGTTTTCTTCAAGTTGCCTTTGTGCACTTGTCAGCTACACCTCTAGTTTACAAAGTAAACTGAATTCTCCAATTTCAGGGTGACAGCAAGTTCAAAAGTGGGTTCATAACAATCATGAAACTACAAATATTAAAGGACTGTGCACAGTGTGACAATAATTGTGACAATGAGTTTAGCTCTAAATGTGCGCATAGTTCAGCACAGAAGCATCGTCCGGCACAGAATCAGTAGTAACTTTCCTTTCCTTTCTGATGACTTCTCCTGATTGTGTACTATTCCACAGCTTACAGCCAACAGAAAGAAACTCTTCAACTGAAAAGATTGATTTTGTTGTGATAAAGAAGGAAAACTACTGGGAGCAAACAGTCTGTGCCTGCTGGGGGATTTTCAGTCACTCCATCAAATGCACTTGACTTTTTCCTTTTGTTTTGTTGTTGAGTGTGAGTGGAAGGAGATCCGGATGGGGCTGGATGGAGAGGTGTGTGGGGAATGACACTGACAGTGACGATGATGGAATGGTTCACACATTAGTTTACCTGTCAGTTCACCACTCGGTAACAGAGTAATGTGTAATACAAAGCAGGTTGACAGGAAATCACAGTTCAGCATTGATCACAACTCTCACAACACTGGTGACTGATGGAAGGAGGTGGAGAACTGGAGTTGTTTCACACACCCACACTGCTTGCATTGGAAGGAAGACTTTGTCCCCAGCTGAGGGTCCCACTACAGCCCCTCACCACATGCACCAACACTGCCGTCCCCTCCCTTGCTTCATTCACACAGGCTCTGTGTCACACAACAGGCTATGCTATCGCTCTGTGCTCTGTCAGTCATGGGTGCCACATAGTGCAATGGCAAAGTCTTCAGGGTTTTTTTTTAAGAGCACAGGGAAGCTGACTCTGTGTTTGGTGTTGATGGATGAGTGGGAAAATGAAGGGCAAGAACCCTGTGTAGTGTGAGCAAACCTCCCTGGAAGCTACAGACTGAAGGCAGGTCATCTCCCTGACATCACATTACACATGCAAACACTTCATGTTGCAAATGTTTCTGGAACAGGGAAATTTTTTGAAACCAAATAACTCCATCCATATCAAAACAATTGAATATGATTTTAAGAATCTGAAATAAATATCAGCACTTTAAAGAGAAAGATGTTTGCTTAGAGAGAGAGACACACACACATGCACAATGTCCTGGACGCACAAGCATGCTTCTTTCACAGGACTCTTTTTCTTAATACTGAATTTCAGGAAACTTGCTACAGGAAAGGAAGTGACACCTCCTCAGCCTGGATGACCCTTGCAGCAGGATCCCTCCACTGCCCACCATGACCCCCCAGTGCTGCGGTCTCCTCCAGGCAGCCACTGCTGCTGGCCTCTCAGCAGTTGTGGGGAGTACAGTTGCCCGGCGGCATAATACGCCTGCAAGAGGTTGGCGTCGTACTGCTGCAGCGCCTGCCCATGCTGCAACTGATCCACCAGCACCCCGCTGCCAGCCGCCGACACGGCCACTGTGGGCGTTGCCACACATCTGACCTCCTGCTGCTTCACCACAGCCAGGGGCTGGGGCGTGGGAGTGACCGCCACGTAGACAGGGGTGGGGGAGATGGGAGGGGCCGGACTGATGGGCGAGTGCTGCATGTACAGCTGCACATTGTTCTCTTGGGACGTGGAGGGGGAGGACAATTCGTCGGCTGAGGGGCAGGGTTTGTGGAGGCCTGGAGGTTCAGATCTGAGGTGTTCAGAGCCCCCTGACGGAAGGTGTTGTCTACCTCCATGGCCCCCATGCTCATGTCTCCCAAGTCTACCACCTCCTCCGCCTTCAGACCCTCAGCGTTCAGTGCTGTTGCTGAGACAATGAGGTCACTGGGGGTCAAAGTCTGCAGGGTGGGGGCGGTGCCCACCACAAAGCTGGTGAAGTGGGAATGGCCCTGAGGGTACAGGTGCTTGTGGGACGCCTGCAGGGTCTGAGGCTGGTGGTGCAGCAGGAAGTTCTCTGGCACCAAGATGGTGGTGGCCGCTGTCGAAGACACGGTGGAGGTCATGGCCAGGTCGTTCCCTTGCTGCTGAAACATGGTCTCCAAGCCCTGAGGCAGGAACACAGCACCGTCTCACTGCACACCCCGACGCCCCCTGCACTTGGGAAGGGGTCGGCAGCTTGCAGTGTCACCATGTTGCCCTCACCCTCCCCTGTCAGCACCATGGAGGACCCTAGCACCGACAGCTCCTGCTGCCCACCAGCAGTGTCTTGACCTTGCCTGCTTCAGCGCCATCTTTGTTGGAGGCCAGGCAGTCTCCCCCAGAGTTCTTCAGCAGCAGCTCCATGGCAACAGATTCTGTCAATCCACTCTGACTGCCCAGGGAAGATGTTGAAGCAGAAGTCTGCTGCGTCTCCAGTTCTTCTTTTCTCTTTCTTGAGCTTGCTTTTTGTGCTGCTTCCTAATCTGCGTTTACCAGGGGACTTCTTCTCTCCACCTGACCGTCATACACACAGCATTTGGGAGTTAAAATGCAGGAATGGGACACCAGTTAGATACACCTATTTCCACTTCCCAAGCCTCCCCTGTCTTTCCTCTATTGCCAGAAGTCACGACTAAGAGGTCAGAGAGCTCCACACCCAACAGACAAGTGTTCATTCCTGCTTCCCTGACCCTGACTACCTCACCCCTCTTTCCATTTTAATGTGTTTGCCATGCACATTTTTACTTCACTGACCTGAACATGCATGAAGGGGAAACATCAACATGCATGAAGGGGAAACATCTCCTGTTAGTACCATACTTTTACTGGACACTTTTTCACATGTTGGCGGCCTCTTTTTGGTATTCCTTGAGAATGGTCATGTCCTGTTTAAAATCTCCAATAATAACAAAGGAGAAGATTGGAGAATCAACAAACTGCCAGACTATACATATCCTTAAAGAGACACACACATAACGCATATGCACACACACACACACAAAACACACACACACACACACACGCATACACAAAACACACACACACACACCACCACCAAGCCCATACTGACCGCTATCAGAGGAGGTCTGCTGTGTGACAGAGCGCAGTGAGATATCAAAGTCTGGCTTCATGTCACGCATGATGTCGCTGGCGTCCCCGTTCGACATTTTGTGTCGGTTGATGAGATGGAGGCGCATGTTGCCACGCGTCGTGGAACGGTAAGGGCATTCTGGGCAGCTGAAGGGACGAGCCCCGGTGTGAGTCCGGCAGTGAACTGACAGCTGTGTTCTAAAGGAACACATCACAGCATTAGTAACACACACACAGCTCCTGTGCCGCTGTGTTCTACAGGATCATATCACAACATTAGTAACACACACACATCCTGTATTGCTGTGTTCTGCAGGAACATATCACAACATTATTAGTAACAGACACACAGCCATGTGTCCATGCGTTCTACAGGAACATACCATACCAATAGTAACAGACACAAATCCTGTATTGCTGTATTCTACAACTACATACTATACCATTAGTAACAGACACACATCCTGTGTCTTTGTGTCTACAGGATTGTACCATAACATTAGTAACAGACACAACTCCTGTGTGTCTGGCAGTGGACCAATAGCTGTGTTCTGCAGGAACATATAAAATTAGTAGCAGACACGGATTCCAGTGAAACCTCCTGCCACCCCTCCATTCCACCAAAACAAACCCCCCAAAACCCCAGTCAAGACCTTCCCTCTTTGAGAGTTTTTATTCTGTTCCTATTGCTATTGACAATGTTCTTTTTTTCAGTTAGAGTGTACTGCCTTCCTCTCTCTCTCTCTCTCTCTCTCTCTCTCTCACGCTCTTTCTCCACTTGTTTTTGTTTTTTCTGTGTTTACAACTGCAAGTCACACTCCATTGTTCTTACTTCTACTTTTCCCCTTTTCTTCTTTTTGTTTTCATATTTGCCACATCTTGTTCAGAGTGAGTGGACATTAGACTGAAGACCACAAAACACAAAACTACATAAAATACATCCTGTACTAAGAACACCTGAATCCTTCACACGCACTAAAAACACATAGAGGGGACATTTCAGCCACAACTTGCCTGCATGTTGAGGGTAACAACGTCATACTTTCATGACAGTCTTGAAGTGATGGTCTGACTATTGGTCATGTCATCCTGTGACCAGCGTTGGGTGGCAAGGGAATACAATGCACAAAGTGCAACACTTTTCCATTAAGAAAACTTGGAACTCTCCCCGACATGTACAGGCAGGAAAGTTTGTACTCATGTACTGACCTGACCATCCTGAGTGAATGTTCAATGCTTTCCTTATAAAGCAGAGGAGAGGGGGGGAGGGGGAGACTGGGATAGAGAGAGAGGGGTGGGGGTGGGGGGGAGGGTGGGGGGGAGAACGAGAGTGTAGATGTTGTGGGGAGGGAGGATGATAATCAAGTGATAATGATTTTGAAATTATCTCAGTTCTCACCCCTTGTAGTACGTGTGGGTGTGCGTGTGTGTGTTTGTGTGTGTGTGTGTGCCCCTTTTTCATGGTTTGTTTTAGCGTACAGCTGATTTGATGAAACTGACTGGATATAAAATGGAGTGTATGCTGGGTAGAGTCACTGATTATTAGTTTTATGTGAAAAATAAGCCTTACTTTATTTCTATTGTTTTCAGATTTGTGGGCATGTGCAGGTGTGAGTGCATATGCACATTTTACATGATTCAATGTTGTGTACTCATATGTCACGTGTTTATGTGTTCCCACCACAATGAAATAAAATAATGTGTCTTGAGTGATTGATTGATGTGGCTTGCAATGACAAGGTTAGATGTAAGAAGAATTGTTGTTTTAAAGACTGAATCTGCCCTAACTTAATACTGTGTAATTTTCAACCCAGTCTGTGCCTGTTGCCCAGCCTGCATATGAATACTGAGTGGTAAATTGCTGTGTCACGCACAGACAGAGAAGGAAAATAAGGAGATGGCAGTGTGAACCAAACCAATATGTCCTGTTTTCAAGGCCATAAAGAGCATTATATAAGGTTACCTGCTATGTTAAAACACAACAAACCATGCACGCACACATTCAAACACACACAGAGCCAGGCACATATGTATGCAAACACACATACTCGTACAAACACACATACACTTGCGCACACACACACACACACACACACACACACACACACACACACACACACATGGCCACTAACTAACACTGTCATGGGGGATCACTGCCAGATAGACTTAAGTCTGATATGAAAATTCATTCTATATTTCACAAACCTGGCGCCAGAATACCTTATTACACAACTTACACTGTCACACACATAAAGCACCAACACACACCTGGTTTTAAAAGTGCGATCACACTTGTCACACGAGTGTTTCTTTTCAGCGCGGTGTCGATGGAACACGTGACTATGCAAGTTGCTGCGACTCTGGAATCCAGACCCACAAATCTCGCAGACAAACGGCGTCTTCTCCAGGTGAGTCCTCTTGTGATCCTGCAACACAATGTCACATACCTGGTCACTGTGGATACAACCACAACCACAAGCAGGCCATTGAACACTGTCCTGAGATTCTGTTTTCCACTTTACTCCAACTAACACATGACCCATGAATTTTCAATCATAACAGGGAAGTTGACTGCATTTAGTTTTGACATTTGTTGTTTTTTTTTTTTATTCACTCTCACTTCGGTAAAATCAACTCTAGAAAATGCTCATCAAAAGCAGAGCTCTCCTTTCCATCTTCAAAATAACACATCACATTTTTCAAACCCCTCCCTCCTAGGACCTCAAAACATTCCTAAGTATATAAGTAAAAATATGTAACAAAAGCAATAGATCTGAGTGAAAAATGAACACACAGCTAACATGGTATTTCTCTTATACATAACTGTGAAAATGTGAAGTTATGACTGTATATGGAAATTCATGTACTTGCAACATGTCAAACTGCTGTGCATGTCAGTGGGCAATTAAACATACTTGGTAAATTTGTATTGTATTCAGTTTCTAAACAACCAAATGCTAACAGCCTGGATAATCATGTCACAGTTTCTAAATAACCAAATGCTAACAGCCTGGATAATCATGGCACAGTTTCTAAACAACCAAACGCTAACAGCCTGGATAATCATGGCACAGTTTCTAAATAACCAAATGCTAACAGCCTGGATAATCATGGCACAGTTTCTAAACAACCAATGCTAATAGCCTGGATAATCATGTCATAATAACCAAAGTTAACAGCCTGGATAATCATGTCACAGTTTCTAAACAACCAAATGCTAACAGCCTGGATAATCATGTCACAGTTTCTAAACACCAAATGCTAACAGCCTGGATAATCATGTCACAGTTTCTAAACAACCAAATGCTTACAGCCTGGATAATCATGTCATAATAATCAAAGCTGAGAGCCTGGATAATCATGTCATAATAACCAAAGCTAACAGCCTGGATAATCATGGCATGATAACCAAAGCTAACAGCCTGGATAATCATATGATAATAACCAAAGCTAACAGCCTAGATAATCATGTCATAATAACCAAAGCTAACAGCCTGGATAATTATGTCATTATTGCAGACTTGCCAACCCCCTAAGAGACCAATGAGTAAGAATTGAAGCTCAGTGAGGCAGAAATGTGTAATTTCTGAGAGCTAAGAGTAATCAAGCGCGACACCTACCTTTTTTCAAAACAAGCTGGGATGCATGGTCAGCTGCGCAAGAGCGATGTTGTGCCCGACGAAAAAATCGGCCACCAATGCTTCAGCCTGAATTACCCTTTTCCTCATTTCTTCCTCTTTTGAGGTGTCTACAGTCTGAAAAAAACTGTGTGATGCTGAAAGAATTCGGGCGTGTTAGAGGAACCGATGTGCTTGTGTGACTAAAGGTGACGCTTCACATCCACCATCCCGCCATGGGAAATTGTGAAGTCCAATTCGCAAAAGGTACACTGTGCACAATTTACGCCTTTAGCCGAAGGTCGTATGCAGGGGAACTTTTCCGAGTATTCTTTTCGGGACTTTTGACCAAGTTTTTTTCTTTTTCGCATCTTGTCCAGAACTTTCTGCTCCACGTTTCGACATTTTCGTAGCTACAACTTCAAAAGGACGCCAACTTCGCTGAATGGTAAAGATGGTGAAACGAACTGCGCATGACCGGAAGCGCTTCTTGAAGATTACTGGTTATATGCACAGCGTCGTGCATGTCTGTACATAAGCCGATTTTTTCGTCTGTTTTTTTTTTTTTTTTTTTTTTGAAAATCTCTTTTTTTTTTTTGAAAAATCTCAATGCGTAATTTTTTGGCTAAATGAGTAAGGGTTGTAAAATTTATCACTTGGGCGTAATAAATTATGCGAAATGTGTAATGGTTGGCAGGTCTGTAATAACCAAAGCTAGCAGCCTGGATAATAATGTGATAACAACCAAAGCTAGCAGCCTGGATAACCATGTGATAACAACCAAAGCTAGCAGCCTGGATAATCCAAGTCATTTACAGCAAAGCTGACAATGAGGCACGGTCAGTCAACTGGTTAGAATCCAAAGACTTCTGTCAGAAAGATTGGTTAAAGTTGCCTCTTGCTGGGCATTCAATTCATTTGTATTCTTTTTCTTTTTTTTTTTTCACTGTGTAGCATAAGATGCCAGATGGTTGCCTCAATTCAGTCTCTTATGAATCGGTAAACCCTACTGCATCTGCAGATCTGTTACTGGATACTCTTTGGAGGGGGGAGGGGGAGCAGTGAAGGGGGGAGATGTACAATCACTATTATGTCTCTCTCTGAGCAGTTTCAGGTTTCTTCTTCCGTACTGTCAATTTCTTTGTCAAGTCCCTATGCTGTCCTCTTTTTAACATTTCCCTTCAATTTTCTTTCTTCTCAGTCATGGTCAAATGGTGGAGCATTGCCTGCAGAACCGACAGCCATGAGGTAGAACCACTCATGCAGTCAAATTGTTTCAGTTTCAAAACCCTCTCTGTCCAGCAACCAGTGAACAGGCACCTGATTAAGTTCAGGGAATGGTGAAGGAGGCTGAAGGAGTGGAATGGGCTGTGCTTTCCATCATGCCATGCTCTAGAAACATGGTGAGCCTCTGACAGTTCATACTCTATGTCCAAAAGGCTACAGGATTTTCCGTTCACTTTTAACCTTTTCTTCCCTGGCTATCTGCTGGTTACCTTGAGCTGAAACTTGGTGAACAGCTCTTTGCCACAGAGGTCACAGCTGTAGACCGACCAGCCCTTGGGCAGTGGCACCCCATGCTTGAAGTACTTGTGGTAGTGCAGATAGTAGGTGGTGTTCTCACGGCTTCGATAGCCACATATGTCACACACCTGCACACAGAAATAAGTGCTTTCTTATGCTGGCATCTATTTCAAATCAATAAACAGCTCTTTCATTTTCAGTAGACATCAAACTTACACTAGATCTTTAGTGGATAGAACAAAAGGCATGGAAAAGTAATACTGGAAATCTGTGCCAGAATTTCTTTTAAAAGAACCTGTAATACCTAATATTCACCCACCCCCACACATTCAAACACACACACACACACACACACACACACACACACATCCTATCTCCTAATCTCGGGACTGTGGGCACAGGGACAAATTCAGTTGTTTATCAAAAACGTCAGTGAAGTCCACTCCTGACCAACAGTACAGTCAGATTTTACACCACCAAACCCACTGCCTGAACTGTCCCCTTCTCTTCCCCCCATTTATACGGAAATCCAAGAGCGTACCAGATCGTGGGAAATGGCGCCCCCGTCATCCGCACACTTCTCCTCCTCCTCCTCTGCTGCCGCACCTCAATCTGCTCCATGACCTCTGCCTCCTGCACCTTGTGGGTCACCATGACGTGCGACAGACATCGCCTAGGCAACAGGAAGCGGTTGTTGCAGAGCAGGCACACAAAGACACAGCTGCCGTCGGTGACACTGGATGCCTTCTGGTTCAGCTCGATCATCAGGTGTGCCATCTGATCCTTCTTGATCCACCGCGGCTTCTTGCCTGGCTTCATGGAGGGCATCTGCAACAGCAAGTTGTCAGGATGAAAACAACTCCTCTTTCTCACTGAGAAGTCAGTGAAGACTGACAGTGGGCTGGTGTGAACATTTGTAGCCAAGAAATCATACATTTTATAAAGTTTTGCCATACACTGTCAACCCTGAGACAGCCTCTGCATCCATCAACCAGTCTACCTGCAAAACAACAATGTGATTTGTTCTCCAAGTCACCACTGTAGATCTAGTGGTGACTACGCCCCTAGGTCATCCACAACTATGTAACATGTGTTCAGTCTGCATCACTGTCATTAATCATGTCGCTCTGGAGGCAGGACTGCCGCATTCACTCCAGTCACAACTGAGTATTGGCTCCATGTATTCAACCTAACCGAAATTGTCCGTGACCTCATCACATGTACAGTGGGATTTTCCATTGCATTCCAAATCAGCTTCTGGCACAGTGTGTGAATGACAACTCCCCATGAGGATCTGTCACAATCAGTGACATGCTGGTGCTGCTTTGGAGGGCTGACAGCTGCATTCAAGTTTTACGGGAGAAAAATTTGTTAAACAGACGAATACTACGAAGAGTTTCTATGTAAGATTTGTGACTGCAAGAGGGTAGAATCTCCCCAGCCAAAATCCAGCCTCTTAACACTTGATGCCTCCAGATGGCCTGTATGGTAAAGTACAGCAGACAGACGTCTTGACAGAGAGATCCATGCACACTGATAGAGGGGGGCAACGGCACACAGTCAGTGTGGTAGTCAGAAGGCAACTCTGCAACATTCAAGCTAAATAACATACTGGTCATTCTGGACTTTGTGTTTCAGCCATACTGCTGTCAATAGAGCCACATCAAAACAAGTCACTGGTTCTGGCAGTAATACTTGACTTTTATGAAGTGTGTGGAACTTTGGTAAATAAGATCTTCTGCTAAGAAAAAAAATACTCACCATAACAAATCTTTTAACTCCATTTTTTATGGCCATTAGACCACTCATCAATTTCTAACAGGTACTCCAAATCTTCTGTGTAAGCTTTCTCAAAATGGCTATCAGACCATATATCAATTTCTACTAGGTACTCCAATCCCAAAAACGACATAAAAAGTGAATTCTTTGAAAAATTCATCAATTCTGTTCAAATCAATTCACTGAGATTACCAAGCTCTGTCCAGCCATAAATCATCTTCTATCAGTCTGGAAAGTATGAAATAAATTTGGACTACCTGTGACTAACCTGTATGTCTTAGCAAATTTAGACTTTATTTTAGATAACTATATCAGTGTGGACGGCTTTCCTTCTGGTTTTAAAAAAAAAAAAGGGAAAAGGGAAAATTTCTTTGGTGAAAATAGTTGAGCTAGGGAAGATTTTCCACTGTAAAAGACCCACACCCCTTACATCTGATTTTCTAGCATGGCATTCCAGCACTATCTATTGCCAGCCAAAAAGGGAAGTCACCTTGATTCTGACGATGGAGGCTGGTGGTGGATGCTGCCCATAGCACTGCGGGCCACTGCCAGCCTCGGCGCCATCTCTCTGCTCCATCTTCAGGGCAGCATTGGCTGCGGCTGCCAGCTCCTCCTCCTCCTCCTCCTCCTCCTCCTCCATCTCCTCCCTCATCATCTGCTCCAACCAATCCATCTTGGCCCGCTTCTTGGGCGGGGCTCGAACTCTCACCCCTCCACTGCTGCTGGGACTGCTCAGCAGCATGCGCCTGCAGCAGAAAAACAATGCCAGCTTGGGTCTCCAGTTTATACAGGTGTTTGAATGAATTTGTTCTTTCTTTGTTTTTACTGTCTGATCCTCCATACCGCTGTACTTCCACACTATTCATTTCAGGCTCCTGTCCACAGCCACAGCCACAGCCCGGCTTTTCTCCTAACAGCCCTGCCAGCAAATATGATGGTAGTCAATATCAAGTCACCATCAAGGCAACCAACCTTAGGAAACACAGCGCTGCTGCCAAGTCACTTGGTATTCAGTGGTGCCTGTTCTCATCAAATATACACAGGACACTGCTCACTAAGCCTCCAACTACTTAACTGTGGAGCTAACATGTGTGAGCCAGCGCTGTCAACCTTGCTATGACCTCGCCATTGGCATAGATGAAGACAGGAGTTCAAAGGTGAGGTCACCAGTGACAGCAGGGCATGAAGAGCCACAGAATTTCAGACATGTGTATAAGAGCAGACATGTGTATACAGATCAACAAGGACAGGGCATGAAGAGCCACAGAATTTCAGACATGTGTATACAGATCAACAAGGACAGGGCATGAAGAGCCACAGAATTTCAGACATGTGTATACAGATCAACAAGGACAGGGCATGAAGAGCCAGAGAGAATTTCAGACATGTGTATACACATCACAAGGACAGGGCATGAAGAGCCAGAGAATTTCAGACATGTGTATACAGATCAACAAGGACAGGGCATGAAGAGCCAGAGAATTTCAGACGTGTATACAGATCAACAAGGACAGGGCATGAAGAGCCACAGAATTTCAGACATGTGTATACAGATCAACGAGGACAGGGATGTAGAAGATGACAGTAGGGGGTTCCATTCTGATCTGAGACTACATGACAGGATTGTTGTTGTACTTTCATACTATATCCTGGGTCAACGAGGCCCAACAGATACAGACACATGCAATGTCAGCAAATTTCAACAACATCCTCAGAGACTCATTAATCAAGTGGGTGAAACTCGACTGTGTGGTTCCAGTCTTCTCACTTCAGCCTACAAAATTCAGCTTAGGATAAGACTTAGCTGGGGCAGGCAGGTCCCGCAAATAAATGGTTCTAATGGGAATCCAACCCACATTATCTCAGCCCACAATCTACAGTGCTAACCGCTTTGTCAAAGCAGCTAATTTTTTTTTTTTTTTTGCCTTCATTTTGTATCCCAAGTATATACAATCTGCAAACTGACGAATGTTTTCCAAACTTTAATATTCTTTCCTATTATTTTTAAAACCTCCTCAAACTTAAAGACAATGACCATTGTCTCTCTCCCTCACACACACACGCACAAACAAACTCTTTACTTAATATCTCTTCACTGAGAAGGTAAACAATTAGTGAAGAGAGTTTTGTGAATTTTTCAACAGAAGTTAACGTTTATTTTGCATTTCCATGAACAAACATGTATGAACTTTTGCATCAGTGTGTGTGTGTGTGTGTGTGTGTGTGTGTGTGTGTGTGTGTGTGTGTGTGTGTGTGTGTGTGTGTGTGTGTGAATCTGTGTTCATGTCTGTGAACCTCACAAGGCTTTTATTACTGAAAAAGGGAGCCAGAATAGCTCAGTGCCAGAGCGCCGGACTTGTAATTTTGGTGATCCTGGGGTTGCAGGCCATTTCGGTACAGGGGGATTTTTCCCTCAGTGTTAACATTGGTTCTGACTCCATTTCCCATACAGTCCTTCGAATGAGACTATAAACTGAGGTTCCATGTGTGCACACCCATAACATCTTACACACACGTAAATTATACCATCACCAGCTTTCAAAAGAGAAGGTTAGTTTGGCCGTTGGTATGGATGACACATTACAGATAGCATGCACCTTCCCCGAAGTTGGACTATGGCTGCCTTAATGGTGGGATGAAAACAGTCATACGCACAAAACTCCACTCCCTTTGTGGGGTAGATGGGATTAATCTTTGCCTATCTATACAGGGAGTGTCCGCAGGAGTATCAGCCTGTGCACACAGGAAAAAAAAAAAAAAAATCACTGAAAAAGTTAAGCTTCGTTAATAGATTATCCCAAAACACAAGGAACTTCAATTCTCATGACTATTAATAGTATTATGAGCAGTTTGAACAGTAATGCTAAGTATTCATGATTCTGAACTTCTAATGAGCTTAGTGAAATGCTGACAGCCAGTCTAGTCAGTAATGGAAGCAGTATCGCTTGGCACCTTGAACTGGGTAGTTTGGGTAAAGATCTTGGTCCATGATGAGCAACGAGTCTTTGCAGAACCTGAATTCTAAAGTTCAAAGTACAGCATTTAGGAATAGGACTCATCAAGCAGTGGGGCTGAGTAGGCCACAAGAAACACTGGGAGAGCCCTGGGCAGAGGACCAGGACCCAGTGACTGCAGGGACGTCCTGCTCAGGCTGTCTCCTCTCTCCCAGGACCACTGTCTCTGTCCTCATGCACGCACACAGGACTAGAAAGCAAGACATGGACGCACAAAAGTTATCCTGAATATTTTCAACACAGCTAGTGATTAAAAGGCAAGTGAAAGTGATCTTTGGAAAAAGATACTGTGGTATGGGTGTTAACCTGTTACAAATACAAAGGAAAAAAAGGTCAGATTCCACACTTTAAAACGACAGGACTTTATGCATGTGTCCCAGTCTCTTCAGCATGTGTCAACTACAATCTCGAGCAAAAAGTTTCTGTCCAGAAACAATTTTTACTAAGTTCGACTCCCCTCTGTTTTTTTTAAACTCACTGAACTACGCCATCACCTCCCTACCTCCTTCTATTTTCACTATGCATTATGCTGTCCTGTGGTATGACTTATGGACTTAAAGTTCAAAGATCAATCAATTTTCTTTACTTTCTGATAATTTCAACATCACAAGGCTTAAAATGTCCAACTTTTAGATTAAAAAAAACATGATGCAAACAAAAAGCAAAAAGTGCATGAAGCACAGATCTATCCCATCTTCTGCCCAATCACCAAGAAGTGTCTACTCCTGTTCTCACCTCGCCTGTCAGTACTGAACCTCCCAGACACTGCTGTGAGCCACCATACCCCCACCAGTCCTACCTGGCTTTGCCCTTCTTCTTGCGTTTGGTGGTGACCGGGGAGTGCAGCGTGTCCCTCAGCTGCTCCATGGTGATGTTCCCTGCCTCCTCCATCCCCTTGCTCTCTGGCACGTTGCTGTTCGCCGCTCTTTCCACCTTCATCTTCTCACTGCCTGCCTTGTTGCCCTCAGTGTCCTTCACCTTGGCGTCCTCCTCGGGAGTTTCCGTCTTGGCCATCAGCAGCTGGTCAGACACAACCGACTGAATCAAACGTTTCCTGTAGGCCCGCGGTGCTGAGCGTTTGGCTTCAGTCAGGGTGGTGGTGGTGGTGGTGGTGGTTGCTAACGTCACTGTGGGGACCGGTGACGTATCAGAACCCACGAAGGAGGGCACTGGAACTGCATTTGACCCCAGTTTTGCACCTGACGAAACATGTTTCCCATCTTTGCCTACATTCCCTGGCTTTTGATCGGATAACGCTGAAGCTCCTTCAATCTGCGAGGATTGTTTCAAGGCCTCGGATAAGGCGGCAGCTATCCGCCCTTTCTTTGTGCGCCCTCTGTGTTTGGCCATCTGAATCTGTGCCTCTGAGCTGCAATCCTCGGAGGAGTCCTTCACTCCCTGTGTCTCTGCAGTGCCACCAGACCCTTTGGGCCCCAAGGTCTGTTTGGTAGAACCACTGCCAGGCTGCGGGCAGGCCAGGTCCAGGTGTTTGGTGGGGGTGCGTGTGGCCGCTCTGGTGCCATAGGAGTGCAGGACAGGACGCGCCGTCTGACCTGGCAGCACAACTTGGCTGGAGGGCAGAGAAGGGGAGAGGGTGGATGTGGGCATGGACGTCCTCTTCCTGGCTTTGCTGGCAGTTTACTGGCCGGGTGGGGGTTAGGGGTGGCTGACCTGTGGGCTGCACTCTGGCTGACTATCTCCGTGTTAATACTCAGTTTTTGCATAGGATCTGTGGTGGTGGTCACGGTCACGGAGGATGTGATGGGTGTCACCACTGTCGATGACACTGATGTGGGTGATAGTGATGACGAAGACACTGGCAATAAAGGCATCGGTGACACAGACTCAGACTTCACCTGCCTGGCCTGAGACACCAGATGTTTCTTGTGGTGAGATTTGACTGCCGAAAAAGACAAGCCTACACTGTCAGAGACTTCCACTTTTGATTCAGCAGGCGCAGCAGGATTCTCATGATCCCTGTCCCCACCAGCACCGCCATTGGTGGCCACACTCAACGTCCCCAGACCTCCCAAACGCAGGGAACCACCCCCTGACCTCAGATCCATGGCACCAGAGGCACAGGCACAGTCAGCAGGGGAAGGCACTTGGTCAGTCTGGCAGGACTGTTCCACTGTGGTGGAGGGGAAGAAGGAGGGGTCAGTCTCCACAGCCACGTGGCAGGAGGGGGGCGCAGGGACAGGCACAGGGAAGGAGGCTGTGCACTCCTTGTCCAGTTTGTCCACTAGGGTCTCCAGCAGGATCAGTTCTGGAATGGCAATGTCCGCATCATTGGTCGCACCCATGGACACTAGCATCTCCTCGCTGGTCTTCTTTAGAGACTCCATCTGTTCAACCACAAAGCTAATGTCTTAGTGTTTGAGGATTAATGTGGTGTGAAAGCTGTAGAAAAAAAAAGAGAGAGAAGTAAATGAAATGTGTGGAAACAAACCAACATCCAAATCAGCAGTTCCACCAGTAACTGATGGTTTCCTTTGCTTCTGGCTACTGTGAAATACTTACTCTGAATCAAGAGCACACACCCCACTCAGGTGACTTCCTTGACTGCATCAACTCGCACATCCACACAGATGTGCACACCTACAGTTAGTCACAATGTTCTTACTCATGTCAACATTCTTCACGGACCTGTGTGGAAGAAGGAATGTTATCATGAAAAGTAGGTTTAGGATGTACTGAGCTGTCTAAACACATGCCTTATCCCTGCTTGACGGTAGATATCCAGATCCAGGGAAGTGTGAAGACTTTTCATAGCTGGCTGTAACATCCCCTTCATATCCAGTTTCTTTTCAAATGTATTCAAAATCTGATCAAAGGTATTCCACGTGAATATCCTTGATCATAAAAGAAAATATATGTGTTGAAATAATAAACTGATTACAGAGAGTGTGGAGGAAATGCAGTGACATGCACAACCGATGTAATCTCCACAGTGCACAAGGCACAGAACATGGACGAAGGCATCATGGCAGTAAGTAGTAAGTGAAAACAGGTCTCGCACAAGTTAAACATTCATTTTCCATAGTTTACACCCTGCATAAAGCCCAGTAACGACTGACACCAGTGAAAAATATCAAATCATAAAACAAGAAATGTTTTAACTCATACAAAATTTGTTAAATTCTGAAAAGGAACATAGGATGCCCAAGATTAACAAGCCTAACTCCCAAGACAGACACATGTACGTGGTGCCGAAGGCTTCAACCATTCCACCAAGTTTCTCATCTCCAGATCAAGACAAAGCAAACACAAAACAAAGTCCATCTTGCACCAAAAGGAAAGCAACAAGAATACATCAAAGCCAGTGGCGCTGCAGAATGAACAGCTAAGGCCCAACACAGTGTCTGAACCTCATTTTTTATTCTCAAAGAGCTGCAGTTGGAAAGAACCTGAAGCAATGGAAACTGAGCCCTCATGGAAAAAAAAATACAGATAAATGAAATAAGAAGGCAGAAAGACAGACAGAAGACGACAATGGAACATGGTGGTCAAGTCAAGTCAAATCAAGAACACTTTATCATCTCCAAAGAGAAATTAAGAGTGGCCATAAAAACATGACCACCGATCTACATTTAACAAATCACAAATCACATCCACTTGCTCACACACACAGAATGATATACACACACACATATATATAAACAAGCTTTCTGAACCAGATCTTCTTGAGAGTTCAGTTTTGATTCAGGAGTTTGATGGAATGGGAACCAAACTGTTTTTAGTTCTGTTTGTTTTGAACTTTGGAATTTGGTCTGAGTGCACCACTAGTGTGACAGGAAGGCATTCTGACTGAGGACCAACACCGGCCAACTCACGTGTAGGCATCGCGCCATGATGTTCAAATCCCGCATGCTCTTGGCCACCAGCTTCATCCTGCCCTGGTAGATATAGTCGATGAAGGCAGACAGGGAGGATGCTGGGATGTCCGCCTTGAACTGCACCGTCAGGATGCGACCCCCGCTCTTCCCAATGCAGGTCTGACTCAGCACGCCGCACAGGTAGGCGCTGGCCGAACACAGCACTGCCTTGTGCACCTGCAACACACGGCACACACACACAGGTAGGCGCTGGCCGAACACAGCACTGCCTTGTGCACCTGCAACACACGGCATACCACACAGGTAGGCGCTGGCCGAACACAGCACTGCCTGTGCACCTGCAACACACGGCACACCACACAGGTAGGCGCTGGCCGAACACAGCACTGCCTTGTGCACCTGCAACACACAGCACACCACACAGGTAGGCACTGGCCGAACACAGCACTGCCTTGTGCACCTGCAACACACAGCACACCACACACAGGTAGGCACTGGCCAGAACACAGCACTGCCTTGTGCACCTGCAACACACAGCACACGGCACACACACAGGTAGGTACTGGCCGAACACAGCACTGCCTTGTGCACCTGCAACACACGGCACACCACACAGGTAGGTACTGGCCGAACACAGCACTGCCTTGTGCACCTGCAACACACGGCACACCACACAGGTAGGTACTGGCCGAACACAGCACTGCCTTGGGCACCTGCAACACACGGCACACCACACAGGTAGGTACTGGCCGAAACACAGCACTGCCTTGGGCACCTGCAACACACGGCACACCACACAGGTAGGTACTGGCCGAACACAGCACTGCCTTGTGCACCTGCAACACATGGCAAGATGCAGGCCCTGTCAGCCCGTCTGTCCACAAAGCCCTCTACAGCACAAAAATATCCCCACAACACGCACATGCACATCCACATGCGCTCATGCAAAAATACTTGAGCTAACATACACACTTAAAGCATGAACTCGAAGTATGAACTTCTCATTTACACATTTTTGTCATGTTTTTTCTCTAGACATCCCAGAAATGTGCTTTGTGGCTTGATTCACTTTTATGCTGATAAAACGCTACATTTCAAATAAAACTGAACGCTCCACTGTGTATTCGGCTGTGCCAACTTGTGATTATGTGCCGTCTCATTCAGCAGTTTAACTGTTCAAGGGCAGGGTTATCTGTGAGCAGTTTCACAGCTGTACACACAGGCCAGGCTCCCCTCACCTTGATGGAATGCAGAGACGTGCCCAGAACAGCGTCACAAAACTGCTGCTGTTTCATCATCTCATACAGCCTCTCTCGCGATGACGTCAAGGTGTCATTGCAGATCAGGTCTCCATGGGTGCTGAAAATGGGTTCCACAGAGCTCTGCAAACAAGGGTTGTACACTTCAGTACAGTGAAGAACCGGAAGAAAAACTCCCACAGTTTGCCAGTGACCGAAGAATATGAATAAACTAACAAACAAACGAATTCATTTAATGACAGGAACACAATGACCAAAGAGTATAAATAAATCGACATACAAATGAGTTTATCAAATGACAGGTGTTACTGAAGGAGCGTGCAGGATTATGATGAATGTTTAGTCATTCCTTACTACAGTTCATTCATTTAAGAAGTATTTCAAAAAACTACCTTGGAGGGGGGGTGGGGGGGAGGAGGGCAATACATGGTTCAGTACATTTGTGTTTGGATCACTGCATTCAATTTCAGTACTACACAAACATTCACCGACATTCACATATGCAAGCTGGGTTGGTTTTTTTTTTTTCACTCTGTCCTTCTCATATCAATGCATTCATGTACATATGCAAGCATTTTAAAGCATGTTCTCTGAGGCCATAACCCCCTCATAACATCACCCCCTCTCCTCCCCTCCTGTCTTCTGTCAGTCTCTCTACAGCAGCAGAAGTGTCGCTTTCCTGCACCTCTCATCAAGACTACAACTGACAAGGAGAAGGGACAGGGGAGTGGGGGGCGGGGAAGAGGGTAGTGAGGGAAGGAGCTGACCAGCATGACTACATATGTGAGCAATACTAAGCACTGCACCAATAGGGACAGGTTGACATGAAGACGGCACTGACAAACACAGCAGACACTGTGTGCAACATGACACACACTGCACCAATAAGGACAGGTTGACATGAAGACGGCACTGACAAACACAGCACACACTATGCAACACAACACACCGCACCAATAGGGACAGGCTGACATGAAGGTGACACTGACAAACACAGCACACACAGTATGCAACACAACACACACACCACCAATAGGGACAAGCTGACATGAAGGTGACACTGACAAACACAGCACACACTGTGTGCCACTACATTCATTACTCAGTCCTGTCTTCCAACAAATGTTGTCCATTGTAGCTTAGCAGTTCAACTAATTAATTAAGGCTGATTACTTCAACCTGAAGACTATTCACCCTTGGAAAATTTGATTCTGACCAGAATTTGGTCAAAAATAAACGTCTGCTGATCTGCATGATGTTTCAATACCATGCTGATACTCAATGTCATACTGTTATTCCCGCATATATAACATTGTCTAAAGTGACAGCTTCTATGTACATGATTCTTGGTTAGTCCTCTCCTAGACAAACACATATCGCATACATCACATATAAACATTGTCTAAAGTGACAGCTTTTTATGTACACGATTCTTGGTTAGTCCTCTCCTAGACAAACACATATCACATACATGTAAACTTTCGTGCTTTGTTTCACTTTCACTCTTCTTATTCTCAACTTCCTTTTATTCCTATTTCTGTCCCAAATACACACACATACACACACACACACACACACACACACACACACATGACACACACACACACTCATACACACACTCACTCACTCCACACACACACACACACACACACACACACACACACACACACACACTTACACACTCACATACAGACTCTCACACACACACACACAGAGACTCACACACACACACACACACTCTCTCTCTCTCACACTCACACTCTCTCAAACACATACACAGACCTCCCCTATCCTATTGTTCTTTGACTTGTCTGCTGTTGTCTCCTATGGTACACAGCCCACCTTGAACGCTGGCACAGCAGTGGTGCAGCAGTAGCCAACACACAGACACACACACACAGAGACACACACACACACACACACACTGACATCCCCTATCTTATTTCCTCTGGCTTGTTGTTTCCTGTTGTCTCCTATGGTGCACGTTGAAGGCCAGCACACACACACACACACACACACACACACACACACACACACACACACACACACTCAGACACCCCCTATCCTATTTCCTTTTACTCCATGTTTGTTGTTGTCCCCTATGGTGCACAGCCCACCTTGAAAGCCGGCACAGGCAGTGATGCAGCAGTAGCCAACACACACACACACACACACACACACACACACACACACACACACACTCTCTCTCTCTCTCTCATCCCCTGTCTTATTTCCTCTGACTTGTTGTTTCCTGTTGAGTCCTATGGTGCACAGCCCACCTTGAACGCCGGCACTGGCAGTGGTGCAGCAGTAGCCAACATAGAATGATGAACCCCAAGGTCTGGATAAGGGGCCGTCAGTTCTCGCCTCAGGCGACTCATCTCTGAAGGCTGGTCACAACATATCAAACAACATGGTTATCACTGGTGACAACATATCAAACAACATGGTTATCACTGGTGACAACATATCAAGCAACATGGTTATCACTGGTGACAACATATCAAACATGGTTGTCACTGGTGACAACATATCAAATGTCACTGGTTATCTCTGGTAACAACATATCAAACAACATGGTTATCACTGGTGACAACATATCAAACATGTTTATCACTGGTGACAACATATCAAACATGTTATTCAACGGTAACAACAATATCAAACAACGCTGGTTATCACACGTGACAACAGTATCAAACAACATTGGTTATCACTGGTGAAACATCATCAAACACACATGTTTATCACTGGTTACAACAGTATCATACATTATGTTTATCACTGGTGACAGCAATATCATGCATGTTTGTCACTGGTGACAACAGTATCATACAACATGTTTATCACTGGTGACAACAATATTGTAGAACATGTTTATCACTGGTGACAACATACCATTGTAGAACATGTTTATCACGGGTGACAACATACCAAACAACATGTTAATCACTGGTGACAACAACAATATCAAACAACAATAGTTATCACTGGTGACAACATCACACAACATGGTTATCACTGGTGACAACATGTCAAACAACATGTTTATCACTGGTAACAACAATATCGTATAAAATGTTTCTCACTGGAGACAACATATCAAACAACATGTTAATCACTGGTGACAACAATATCAAACAACACAAGTTATCACTAGTGATAACATTACACAACATGGTTATCACTGGTGACAACATATCAAGCAACCTGTTTATCACTGGTGACAACAATATCGTACAACATATTTATCACTGGTGACAACATATCAAACAACCTGTTTATCACTGATGACAACATATCAAACAACTTGGTTATCACTGGTGACAACATATCAAACAATATGTTATCACTGTGACAACAATATCAAACAAGATATTAATCACTGGTAACAACATCAAACATGTTTATCACTGGTGACAACAATATCAAACAACATGTTTACCACTGGTGACAACAATATCAAACAACATGTTTATCGCTGGTAACAACAATATCAAACAACATGTTTTATCGCTGTGACAACAATATCAAACATGTTTATCACTGGTAACAAACAATATCAAACAACATGTTTATCACTGGAAACAACAATATCAAACACACACAACACCAAAGACAAGCCCCAGTCTGTTGACAATGTTTTTAGAAAGAAGAGCAGACTACCTGTTGCCGTGCAAAGTCGCTGGTGTTGTGCCTGGAGGAGGCTCCAGCAGCGGAGGGATCCGCCATGGCCATGATGTTCAGCGTGTCCCGTGACGTGGGCAGGGGGAAGAAGTTCATGCCAGCGCCGCCGCTGGAGGTGGCTGACACAGCGGACAGAGGGTTCTGCAGGCGGACATCGGCAGGCTGCGAGGTAGCCACCATCTGGCGCTTGGTGCTGGACGTCAGGCGCGATGTGGATGGGTAGGTGCGAGAAGACAACTTGGTGCTGCTGCCTCCGTTCAGGGTCAGATCAACTTTGGGGGGAAAGAAACCATATAAACTGAAGTTTGTGTACAGCTGGATGTCTAACTGTCAAAACTTTCAGTCATTACTTCCTGACCATGAAATCAGACTAAACAATTGAAACATTCTAGATGAAACAACTGAAACATTCACAATGAAACTGTGCTATGTCAGCACGATTGACTAACTGAAACATTCAAATGCAATGGTACCACTCTTGCAAGCAAAATCACAAACTGAAACATTTACAGATCAAATTCACCTCGTATTTAAAGTCAGGTCATAATGTTTACAGCCTAGCCAACCACAGAAGCCATATCAGGAATGCAAGCAAGTCACATGCCAATGAAATGCCAAGAGACCAAGTCAAAACCTTGTCATGAGCTGAACGAAGAAGACTGTTCAAAAACAAGCTTCTGTCACCAGATGTTGATGAGTTGTAAACAATTAAAAATCGCTTCAAATGGAACACCTTGGAACCAGATCTTCAGACTCCACAGTAAAATGTGTGTAAGTCTTTGACATATAATTCCAACACACCGCAAGATGTTTAATGCTGGACACAACAGCTTTAATGCACAGTATACACCATGGAGCGTCCTTGTCCTGTAAAGGTAGAAATGAACGAAATGGGTCTGACCAAAAGGCAGTCTGCACAACACCCTTTCATCTTTATGACTTAGACAGAGGGAAAGACGTCTGGACAGATCTGAACAAGTTTACTGTCAGTTTACTGTCACAGTCTCCTCCTAAAGGCATGTTGTGTGTTGATGCACACTGCACACATCCCTTGGTTATTTTCCTGTCATCATACATCACAGTATTGTTGTTCATATCTCTGTCAACTGAGTCAAAATGGAATCCAAACTGTTTCATTAAAATCAGAAGAAAACAAGAACAATTTTGCACTTTGTTTTTAATTCTGTTCTACGTATAGAAAGTTCTATACACATTATGAAACATGAATTTTGCAACATTTTGGTAACACAGATGACACAACATGTATGGTAACATATAGGTAACACAAAGCCAGTAACACATGCCACTGCTCCTCACTTCTGTTCAAACTGTGCAACATGGGCACCTTCCACAACACCCTTCCCACCCACATCCCCTCCTTCCACCACACACAACATGGCCACCTTCCACAACACCCCCTTCCATCCCACATCCTCTCCTTCCACCACACACAACATGGCCACCTTCCACAATACCCTTCCCACCCCACATCCCCTCCTTCCACCACACACAACATGGCCACCTTCCACAATACCCTTCCCACCCCACATCCCCCACAACACCCTCCTTCCACCACACACATGGCCACCTTCCACAACCCTTCCCACCCCCGCATCCCCCCCCACACACCCCATGGCCACACTTCCACAACACCACCACACACACACACATGGCCACCTTCCACAACACCCTTCCCACCCCACATCCCCTCCTTCCACCACACACACATTCCCTGCACTACTTCCCATTCATGGGCCACTTGTCATTTTCAGCTCTCACACACCAATCACAATCCTCACTCGCAACCCAAATTTCACACACACACACACACACACACTACCACTGCCACCACTCACATCACATGAGTTTTTGTGTGTGTGTGTGTGTGTTTTACCTTTTTTTTTTTTTTATATCATCAGTTGAGTAATACCACCAGTAAATGATAGTTCAGATCCAAGTCAATCTTCCTCTTGTTTCTCTCAAGCTAATCTTCAAGGTATGTTGACTTGGTAAAGGTCAACTACAGCTAACAGCCAGCGATCAGTCTGGAGACCCTGACACCACATGTTAGAGCAATACCTGAAGCACTGCTGCTGTCCAGGGACCCCAGGACCTCCAGTTCCAGGGCACGCGGAATCTCGTTCCGTGGCCGATGAATGACATCTCGCACACGTCCCAGATCATCGCGCCCGGTGCTGGACCTAGCCAGTGTGGTCAGGTCCCACTAAATCCCGCGATGCGGCGGTCAGATTGATTCCTGCCAGGTCTTGGGGATGGAGGCCACCAGTGGATCCGTGGCCTGTGCCATCACCAACCTGCCCCGCCACCACTTCTGAGGCTGAGAGCTTGGAGAGACAGAACATAATAATAATAATAAATGAATATTTCTATAGCACAAATCCTAGATTAGCTCTAAGCACTTTACAAGGACTAACGAAAGCATGCATGCACGCACGCACACCCCGCGCGCGCGCACGCACACACACACACACACACGCACGCACGCACGCACGCACACGCGCACACACACACACACACACACACACACACACACACACACACACACACACACACACACACACACCCTCACAGCACAGGGAAGCAGATGCGCACAGCACACATGGGAAGCGGGACACGCACAACCACTGACGCGCACCTTCGCACACACGCACTCACACAAACTGACATCTGTGTATGACCGGGACTTTTGAATTATCAGCCCAAATAGACGGTAAAAAGATGAGTTTTTAGTTTCGTTTTAAAGACTGGAAAAGAGTCACAGTGCCTGATGTGTCGTGTGGAAGAGAATTCCAAGGTTTTAGGAGGCAGGGAGGAGAAGGATCGATCCCCCTTCTTTTCCATTTGAATCTGGGAGGAACCAGGAGCAACGAGTCAGAAGACGAGCGAAGGGTTCTAGCTAGGCAGTATGAGTTTAGAAGGTCAGACAGATAGACTGGAGTTCTAGATTTAACAGCATTGAACAGAGGGCATGCGATTTTATATGTCACCCTGGTTTTGACCGGCAACCAGTGAAGTCTGCGTAATAATAGCTGAGGGTGTTCTTTGAAGGCAGCTCTGAGGATTAGTCTAGCTGCACAGTTTTGAACGTGCTGAAGTTTTTTTTTGGTGAGGTAGTCGGGAAGGCCTGCTAGTAGAGAATTACAGTAATCGGCGCGCGAAAGCACGAGAGAAGTGGTGAGAGTTTTGGTTGCTTCAGTGGTAAGGAGATGTCGGACAGCACCTATACGTCTAATTTCCAGAAAGCATATTTTACAGACATGGTTCACCTGTGCCTTCATATCAAGATCGCTGTCGATAAAGACGCCAAGGTTTTTAACCTTTTCTGAGAAGGGGATAACAGTACTGCAGATCAGAAGTGAAGAATTTACAGAAAGAGCGGTGTTTTTTTGCTCCTGGTGAGCTGAACAGTAAGGCTTCAGTTTGTCATGGTTTAGCTGCTGAAGTTTGTTTTCAGCCATCCAGTCCCGAACGACGGACACACATTCAGACAATTCGCCCTTCATTTGGTCGAGATCAGAGGCATTCCCCGAGCGTCTTAGCTGGGTGTCGTCGGCAAACATCTGGTGAGGACAGGAATGGGTTTCAAGGATCTGAGAGAGAGGATGCGTGTACATTACAAAGAGTACAGGTCCAAGGACGGAGCCCTGTGGAACCCCAGATTCCAGCTTGGCTAAACGAGATCTGACGTTGTTGACAACAACTGACTGGTGTCTATCCGACAGGTATGACTTGAACCACTGAAGGGCTGTTCCTGTAACGCCGAAATAGTGCTGCAGACGTTGCACAAGAATGGAGTGATCAATTGTGTCGAAAGCAGCGGATAGATCGAGTAGAGCAAGGATAGAGACCTTTTGTTCATCGGCAGCGACAAGGAGATCATTTACAACGCGAAGAAGAGCAGTTTCAGTACTGTGACCAGCACGATAGGCAGACTGAAAGGGATTTTGAAGACAGTTAATCTCGAGATGGGATAGGAGCTGTGAGAGAACAACTCTCTCTATGAGTTTGGAAACAAAGGGAAGATTTGAGACTGGACGGTAGTTTTTCAGCTGATTTGGGTCCATACCAGCCCTTTTCAGTAGAGGCCTGACAAGAGCGAGCTTGTGTTCCTTTGGAAACTCACCAGACTGAACAGACTCATTGACAAGGCGGGTAAGAACGGGAATGAAGAGATCCGAGTTCTCAAACAGAAGTGACGTGGGTATCGGATCCAGTTCACAAGTTTTGTGGGGCATGTCTTTCAGGATCTTACTCACTGTGTCTTCAGACACTGGTGAAAAAGAAAGCAAGGGGTGTTTCAACATCAGGACAGGTTGTGGGAACATGAGAAGTCTGCATGCTGTCAATGTTCTGTCTGATTCATTGGATTTTGCTGTTGAAAAAGTCGCTGAACGATTGGGCAAGTTCGGTTATGAGGAATGTTGCTAGGGAGGGGGGACGTGTTGGATCTTTCCCAGCAGAGAATTAGTTATGGCAAACAGTTCTTTACAAGTCTGACTTTCATTGATTTTACAGAATAGAAATCTTGTTTTGCTTCAAGAAGTAAACAGTTTACCTCATCCTTCTTTTGTGTGAAAAATCTGCTTGTGCACTGTGAGACCAGTCTTCCGCCAGCCAGCACGCTCCGCACATCGACGAGCACGCTTGGCTTCATGCAGCACTGGAGTGAACCACGGTTTAGCTTTCTTGTTGGTGGGCACACGTTTAGGGGTCTCTGGGGCATGTCTATCAAGCAATGCACTGAGACGTGTGTTATAATCACTGACTGTAGTGTCACAGGTGTCGGACAGAGTATTCTCAAGATCAGACCTTAACGATGATCTGTCAATGGCACGAATATTCCTGCGCTGAACTACTGTGGAGGGGAATACAGGCTTTTTGATATTAAGTTCACAAACAACTGACAGTGATCAGAGGTGAGGTAGTGGGAAACACTAGTCGACTGAACAAAGGGGTCAGACTGACTGTCAACAACCCAGTCAATGATATGACCTGACCTGTGTGTGGGTTCAGTTACAAGCTGTACCAGATCGAACTGTGTAAACATATCTTTCAACCTGGCTGCCTGTTGCTCTACCTCGTAATGAAAATTAAAATCCCCTAGGATTACAGACTGCCCCCTGCTCACGTTGCAACAGGCGAGAAAGTCTGGAAACTGTTGGTGAAAGAGGGCATCAGTCATCCTGTTGGTTTTGTTTGGAGGGGGGCGGTACAACAAACAGAAGTTAATGTGGAATTGTGACAGCGACAGTGACATGACAACAAGTTCGAAACTATCATGCACGAATGGAAAAGAATTTGTAGAAACAAAATTAACAAGAACTGTCTTATTTTAGCTACTGACTTCAAACTGTCATCGCTCTTTGCACAACACACAGATACAGAGGCATACACACACACATGCACACGCATGCACACACTCGCACACATGTGCACACACACACACACACACACACACACACACACACACACACACACACACACACCAGACCTGGTTACTCCTCACAAATTCTAGCCAGACCTGGTTACTCCTCACAAATTCTATGTGTAGGTCACATGTGGGTCAGAAGATGTACACTTGTGAGTAAAATGTGTAGGCTTTTGCAACACAAAGTAGCTGCATAGGAAACAATACTGAATGCATTCAAGACATTGGAAACACTGAAAATCTATTATTATAAAAGATGTATTTTCATGACAGGCATTACAGTGGCTTCATTAACAATCAATGATTGTCAAAGTAATCAGAGTGTCTTGCCAGTGTCCTCTGATGGGCAGAAGCCTTTGCTCAGAAAATGAACAAGAACATTAACTGGTGCCAATTTTTTTTTTTTTTAACACTTTCAAATAACTGTCTCTTCACTTTTTATTATGCTGATGGACATAACTGGAAAAAAAAATCTTGATGTAATCTATTTCTTTCATATGCTAATATGGGTACTTTTTCACTGTCTGTTGATAAGCTAAGCAGTCTTTCTGAAAAGCATAATAATTATGATGTGAATTTTATTTCAGATTTTGGTGATTTCAGCTCTTTAAATTGTCAGCTGAGAGGCTGTGAACTGCATGTCTTGAAGAACAGTCATCATTCTTCAGGATGAGAAGACTTTCCAGAGTTTCATTGGACAGTGCTCCTTTGGGGGATTTGGGAGTTTCTTGTCCCTCTGCATGAGTAGTAGTGATGTTCCAGTCTCTCATCAAAAGAAATGCCAGCAGAACTCGACTTCACAAAAGAACTTTGAATGTTCATTGCCTGCCGTTTTCCAAAATCACTGTTTCCCTTGTGACTTTTGCTATCGATGTGCTGTTGTTGAATGTCAAAACTACCACTGTGAACAATCGAGATTTTCACAGTTATACATGGTGCCGTGTGCAAACGTATCGCCCGTCTTTGACGCAGTAATGAACATGAAAATTGTATGATACACTGGTTGTACTTCTGTTCATAGTTCTTTTTGTTTTTGACCACAGCTTGCACCAATGAATCTGAATTTTTGTTGTCTGTTTCATGGGTGCAAGTTAAAGCTGAACGAGAAGCCATGTTGATATGCATTCATAGAGGCAGGAAGTGTGCATGCGCCATGGGAACTTTTGAAAGTTGGACCAGACTCTTGGACTCGGCCAGATTTCATGTTTAGCGCATTTTCATGAGCTCAGTCATCAAAATTTTGTACAATTCGGTTTTGAAACGTACAGTCATATAGCTCTATTGAATTTCATGAGATTATATGCAAAAATTGTAAAGTGCACAGGTCTAACACAGGTCACACACACACACACACACACACACACACACACACACACACACACACACACACACACACACATTCACACACACACACACACACACACACACACACACACACAGCCACCCACCACAGCCCGGTCCAGGTCTCGCTGGCTGTAAGGACTAAGGTCACGGGCAGGGTGGCAGGGTCCAGGGAATAGGAAGTGGAGGCTAGGTCAGCGGGTGCCGAACGTTGAGGCATGGAGATGGTCTGGCCCACGCTCAGGTCCATCTCCCTCTGCAGGCCAACGATGTCATGATGCAGACCAGCCAGCGAGTCCCTGTCAGGCAACAGCAAGTACAGCTGGAGTTTTAGTCATACCATTCAACAAGGTGACAGCCCTCATATAGCCCTTTGTGGTGGGATGGGCTTTAAGCAACATGAATTGAAATTACACAATTCTGAAATTGTATCAATCGGATTTCTTGGGTCATAAGCAAGCATTTAGAGTGTCAGTCATTGATGATCATTTTAACTAAGTACAGATCCAGTACACCTATATTCTCCCTCTCCCTCCTACTACCACTGCCCCCATCTTCCTCCCAATACCCAACATCCCACATCTTCCCTCCCCACAGGCACCATCTATATATATACACAAATCCCACAGGTCTGTCTCTTCACTTCCACATATGAAACAGTATACCACAGGTCTGTATGTTGTTTTCTTGTCTCAAAACCTTAAAATCAGTGTTCTTTCCTTTTGTTTTTCTCTCCCTCCTCCACAGAAGAATTACTTTCATTTTCTAACCTCCATACAAAAATGTTATAAACACATGGCAGAATATTTGAATGTTACGTCAAACAGGAAAATGTAGTTCAGTACAGCAATTCAGCATTGGCAACAACAGAAATCACGATCTAAGCACCCACGAATGCATCAAATACCTACAATACTTTACACATTTCAAACTACATGGTCACATGCTATTATCTTCTATAAAAATCAAGAAACTGATCACAATCAATTCAATCAATGGTGTTGGGAATGTTAAAGATCTGCTGTGAACAAAGGAAGTGACAATGTTCAGCTTGTAAGGCTTCTTTCATGCTGTTGCACACACACTTTATACAGGTAAGACTGTAACAACCCAAGACAGCTCAAAAGCTGTGGTTCTTTAGTTAGATGACCCAATTTCACAACACACACTTTCCCTACATCTGCGGACTCCCCCTTCTCTCATGGATGGCTAATTCCTGAATACACATGAGGCATTCAAGCCATCTAGCATCTCTGCACTTCTCTTGTACAAACAATCCATTCACCTGACCACCAAGCAGAAAATCCAAACTAGAACAACCGATGCAAACCCTTCAAAGCTTCGATGTCCTGCCTGTCAGTTAGGAGTAAACCCAGCCACAGGAATGGGGACAAGGCTGCTGTTCTAAAGATGCAGAGTGAAGCAGGGCCTTGCAACACCATGCTGAAATAACCAAGTTGTGCAGCACAATGGGCATGTCCTGTACCTGGAGTTCTGTGAGGTGAGGTAGTCCCATGGCTGACCCCCTCTGGCCACTGTCCACCAGGTCTTTGGACAGCAGACTGACATCCAAATGGCGCCGATCAAAGTCGGTGTGCATGTTCACTGCGTCCAGATCCACCTACAAACCCAACACAGAAAATACGCATGTGATGAAGTTACTCTGACTTAAGCATAAGTAAAAACAAAAATGAAAAAAGGTGCTCATTCACTAGCTCGGCCAGCTCACAGACTCCAATGAAAAAAAAAATTTTTTTTTTTTAAATAATGCAGCACAAGAGACACTATTTGATTAAAGTGAAACAGATATTCAGTAAACTTAGGTTTCTAAGGACATCATTCTAGTATCTCAACATTAAAAACACATTGACAGCACACAGAAAATAGAATGTAAGATATGTTCTTATTTATGGTTCAGAATTTGGACCTTTTTAAGCACAAAACTGCTTGGTGACAGGAATTTGATCTGCGCTTGAATTCACCAGCATAAGACAATCCAACAAAATTCTGCACCCATTTCAACTTCAGTGAATTTTAAAACCAACAGCAATCATATACTGAAAAATAAAAAACAATTCTATACTGGTGGTATGTTTAAAACAACTTAAACAATATTTCATTTTCAATAGAAATTAGAGTCTTTGTATGACTATTCTTTTTCAATGTTCAGGGTTAATGCACAGTGCGCAGAGATATACAAAACAGAATCTCAGTCTTTAACCAATCCTTCACCTGAGCTGAATGGTAGTCTGCCTGTGCGGCCAGTGATCTGTCAGCTGTCTGTCCTGGATGAAAGGTGCTGGCCTGCTGGCCGCCTTGCCCAGAGTGATAGGAGGCGCCATGCTGCCCCAGCTGCTCGCTGCCCAGGGCGTGGTAGTCCTGCTTGGTCAGACCGCCCTGCAGACGCTCCCCCTGCCCGTTGGAATAGTCCAGCTGGCCCAATCGGTCAGACTGCGTGGCCACATGGTACTCCGTTTGACCCAGTCTGTCCGACTGCTGTCCAGAGTGATAGTCATTCTGAGCCAGCCGATCGGACTGTTGGGTGGCATGATAATCATTCTGTCCCAGACGATCGGAAGGCTGAGCTGTGTGGTAGTCACTGCGAGACAGGCGACTGGACTGCTGGGCTGAATGGTAGTCGTTCTGTGTCAGTCTCTCTGCTGTCTGGCTGGTGTGATACTCGGAGGAAGCCAGACGATCCTGCTGCTGAGGGGCAGAGGAAGATGCTGAGGATGAGGCAGAAATGTGGTGATAAGAATCCAGGCCCAGGTGGCGGTCCTGGTTGACCAGGTGATTGTGATAATCTGACTGATTGCCGGGGTGCCGGCTGCTGCCCTCTGTGCCCACAGCCGTGTGGTATCCGTCCCCCTGACTCAGCCGCTCTGTTGCTGAGGAGTGGTAGTCTCCCTGGCCAAGTCGCATGGACAGAGTATCCACAGCAGTCTGGGATGGGTGCAGGGTAAGGTGGTCATTGTACAGACCATGGCCTGTGGGAGAGACCGGGGAGAAGTGGGTGGGCAGGGTGGTGGTGGTGCTGTTGTGTTGCTGAGACTGGTGGAGGTGGCTGCGGCTGCCCACACATGGTACTGGTTGGCAATGCTGGTGCTGTTCCCCGCGTACCCTCCACCCTCAGTCAGGGACTGTGTCAGGGAGAAGGGGCCCCCGTCATCACTGTCCATTGTCAGCCTTGTGTCATTTCAAACCTTCCAACTTCCTGGGCTGTTCTGCTCTAGAAATTACAGAAGAAAAAAAAAAAAACTCTGCTGATAAAACAGGCTGAATACTATTTTGTGCTACTAAACACTCCTTAAATAGTATGCACGTCTGAAAACTTTCCTTTCTGTTAATATCGGCACAGTATCACTAAAACCTCTTCTCCTTACATTTTGAAGGCTGTTATTGTGCTAATAATCCATGAATCTCCACGTTCTCTTTGTCTCTTGTGAAATGTGTCCATTGATATCAAAGCATTTTCTGCTAATGAACATCACATTATGTAAAGAAGTTTTTGTACTCTAAACAGTCAGTAACAGCATGCTACCCTTTTTTTTCCCATTATAGTTTAAAGGCATCTTTTCTCATCTTGCAATCACTTTATTATACAAGTCATGCACTTGTGTCAGAGTAATAGCCCCATTTTTCTTCAGTGCTGTATGCAGAAAGACATGATGAAGACTTACTTGCTCCAGGGTCCTTGTAGAGACAAAGAATAGGAGCATCTCTCACAATGAATGGAGTCTTGGGGAGACCAGCTTTTAGATTCACACACCGCATTCACATCCCACTGACAGCAACAAATCCAAGTTCAATATGTACAGTACAAAATATCTCCCATCTGTTGAGATTTGACAGGTAATCTTCTTCCAGATGTGAATGCACACATAACATCTTATGACCAGATTACATCCCATTGCCACTGTCTGAAAGAGTTGGTCCTGCAGGGCGATGATGATGCATGACACCTACACACATAACATGTATCATGTGCATTGATAATGGTCTGAGTGGAGATTGTTGAACCAAGCTGGTTACAATACAAAAAAAAAAAAAAAAAGAAAAGAAAACTGGAAGAACTTTATGGGGAGCGCGAATGACTGGCGTGGAACAGTGCCATGGGAATACCATAGAAACTGTGTCCCATAGTCCAAGACCTGATCGTCAAAAACAAAAAAAAAAAGTCAATATCTAAACCAAGCATATTTATTGCGACAGAACACTGGTTGCATTCTTTTATATTTCACAAGTTTACTGAGAGAATTGTAACATCTTTCATCATCAACAGTTTTCAGTCCGATTACTTTCCTCAGGCAGTGAACGCATACTGTTTTGTTCTTCCCAGCTAGGGGATATGATCTAACCCAGCACTCAGCTGTCTTCACTCCAACCACATATTAATTATTAGTGCACAGAATGCATGCTGTGTGTATGTCATCCATTACCTACTCTTCCAAAGGATGGTGATGGGATTTTACATGTGTACAATATCTTAAATGCATGTGTTCACACATAGAACCTTGGTTTACAGTCTCATTCAAAGGAATTTTAGGGAATGTGGTGGGAATCAATAACTCCAAGGGTAAAATCCCTCTGTGCCGAAACAGCCCCTGGGGAGATTCACACATGTAACCTCAGGATCACTAAAATTTGACAAGTCTGGCACTTTACAAGTTGTGCTAATCCAACTGTTCTTTTTACCCACACACCCCTCCCCAAAAAGATATCCAAAGGAAGACATAGGGGCAACAGCTTCCATCAGGTATCTTGTACTACTTGATCAAACTATTGTGCAGTTTTTCGGATATAGTGGGCACACCGAGGTGTTCTTTCTCTCTCTTATAAAAATAGGAGTTAATATCTCGAGAATCTAAGCTGGACCAGCCATATCAACCATTCCACCAAAAAGGCAGCAGCATGATAGGATTCCTGAGGTGGAACCTGAGGGTAGCAAACCAGGCAACCAAGACCAATGCCTACAAGACCCTAGTTTGCCCCCCCCCTCAAATACTGCAGTACAGTCTGGAACCCATACACCGCAGACAAAACTAAACAGATAGAAGCAGTACAGAGGAGAGCAGCCAGATACGTCACCAACCGCTATGATTACACCTGTAGCGTTACTGGTCTGCTCACTGACCTCAAATGGAAATCCCTGGAGTCCAGGAGGACAAAAGCCCAGCTAACATGTTCTACAAGTCTGTGAACAACCTTGTGGACATTCCCCCAGAGAAGTACCTGACACCAGCATCCGCCAGAACAAGAGCTAACCACTCCAGGAAATTCCGCCACCTCAGATCAAAAAACGATGTTCTGAAGTATAGCTTCTTTCACCGCACCATTCCAGTTTGGAATTCTCTACCGGCAGCTGCAGCCGAGGCCCCCTCTCTGGCACATTTCAGGAGGAGCTCAGCAAACTTTACTTTTAAAATACAGCCATTGTATGTGTTGTCGTGTGGAAGTGTGTGTAAATGGTTGGTGGGCCTGGACTACTAGCCTAATGCTTGTTCTGGGGCAGGATAGAGAGCGGGGTAACCCCTCTTGAAAAGGTGAATGTGGGTAGCCTTCCTGCAGCTCCACACTTAGTTTGTTCTTTTTTTTTTTCCATTTTTTTTTTTTTTTTTAAGGGTAGCTGGTAGGTAAGTTAGGGGGGGGGGGGGGGGGATGAATGCTGTCTTTCAAATAAGGAAGTAGGACTTTTTTTTTTTTTTTTTTTTTTTTACATGCGCACACCCGAGACACTTAAAGTCTATGGAGACGACGTGGCGTTTGATTTGAAGATTGAAGATTGAATGTTATGATACTCAGCATGCCAAGATTGCAAACACTGCTGACTGTAAAAGAATCTAATTTGACAGAGAGAAAAAAAAAAGTGTATATATGCTGTTTCGTGGCCAAGTTCGAGTCCTTTAACTAGAGGCCGAGGAAGCTTAGATCCTTCATAAATAACAGTTCATCACACACCCCGCCCCCCCTCTCCCCTTCCCCTCCGTTCCCCTACTCCTTTTTTCAGTTCCGCTCACGCAATCTGTATTATGGAAAAACTTTCTTAGTTTCTGTGGAATATCTGACAAAGTTTTCTCAAGAGATTATTTCGATTCGATGTTACTTATGTCAGTTGTTTTCACTTTCACAGTTAGTTTCTGAGATTTCAGGTTTTTTCCCCCTTCCCAACGGCATTCTGAATAAACCTGCGATCAAAACACAGTCAACACCATGGTGCGCTATTTGTGTATATTTTCACATAAAAAAAATCATCTCCAGCTTCATAACCAGTACTGTAAGCCATAGAGACAAAACCAAAATACATGAAAACTGTGCGATCGCACACTTTGCACTCACATGCTGTCCAGTGTTTTCGTCACACAACTCGATTTCTAGTTTCCGTTCCAAGATGGCTTCCGACAGATTGATCGTGCACTGAATTGGCCAAAAACACTAGAACCCGCCGAATAAGTCAAATTTTCGCACCAGTGTATGATCCAGTTAACCTTAAAACAGTGGCAGCTCAAAGTTTTCAACATCGTTTCTGTTCAAACCGTTCCAATTCAAATAAAGTTTTCTGTCTGTTTTCAGTCGGGAAAAACAGACTTGAGTCAATGGGCATGACCTTGTCCTTGACGCTTCTGTTTGATTGGACAATGCTATACTCACATCTCATTAGCAAAACAGACTTTACACACGTGCTGTGGGGGGGTTGCAGCTGGGATCGAAGCCGTTAAGATGATCCATGCTAACAGAAACAGTGTCTCATCTTTCAGTCAAGTTAACTCAGTGCGTCCACACACATAAAACTGTCTCTGTTGGACAACATTTCAAACTTCACTGTTAACCCAATAAACAGCAATCGTCATATGACAATAATAATGCTGTAACAGTCGGACAGTGCAGAAGCGGTACATATAGTACCCTGGAGCACATTCCGACAAACACGCGTTATCCTCCACCCCCGCCCTCTCCCTCTGTGTGTGTGTGTGTGTGTGTGTGTGTGTGCAAATTTCCTTATGTCTATACATATATATACACACGCTTGTGTGTGTGTGTGCGCGCGCGCGCACACACACACACACACACACACACACAGCCGATGTGGCGTACAGGAATAACCCATCTGGAGGGAGTAGGGAAAGGGGAGGGGGCTAAATTATTTGCTACGTGACATCACCCAAACGACAACACGTTGAGATGGGTGGCAAACACAGCCCCCCTTTTTCCCTTTTTTTTTTTTTTTTTTTTTTTAAAATCTTGGGGTGCCAGCGTAATTCGAACTGGCGTCATTTGAGTGTGAAATCAGCTTTCTGCCACGGAACTGGACAGGCTTCCGTGTTGACTGTCATGTTTGTGGGTGACTAACATCACCCTACACAACTGACATACCACACACAATCCTTGAACTCAAATGGACAGATTCTCAGGGTTTTGTTCTACGACGAACGAACTAAAGACGGAGGAGATTTCTCTGTCCGCACTGGCCTCAAGCACCAAGGCTTTTTTTACGTGTCCTAAGCGGGAAGCTGGCCCTTTTCTTGGCGGGTGTTATTCATGATATCATTGGTTACATCTTTGGATGCACATAGGCACATGCTGGACTTAAGATTCCCAACAGTGACGGGTTGGGGTGGATGGGTGGTCCTCTGGGGGTGGCCAAGATTCTTAACAGTGACGGATTGGAGTGTGGTCTGGGGGGGGGGGGGGGGGGGGGGGGGGGGGGGGGGGGTGACGGGTTGGGATGGATGGGTGGGGGGGGGGGGGGGGGCCAAGATTCCTAACAGTGACGGGTTGGGGTGGTCCTCTGGGGGTGGCCAAGATTCCCAACAGTGGCAGGTTGGGGGTGGATGGGTGGTCCTCATGGGGGGGGCCAAGATTCCTAACAGTGATGGGTTGGGGTGGTCCTCTGGGGGTGGCCAAGATTCCCAACAGTGGCAGGTTGGGGTGGATGGGTGGTTCTCTGGGGGGTGGCCAAGTCCTCATGGGATGGCCAAGATTCCTAACAGTGACGTGTTGGGATGGTCCTCTGGGGGGTGTGGCCAAGATTCCTGACAGTGACGGGTTGGGGTGTGGTCCTCTGGGGTGCCAAGATTCCTAACAGTGACGGGTTGGGGTGGATAGGTGGTTCTCTGGGGGATGGCCAAGATTCCTAACAGTGACGGGTTGGGGTGGATGGGTGGTCCTCTGGGGGTGGCCAAGATTCCTAACAGTGGCAGGTTGGGGTGGATGGGTGGTTCTCATGGGGGTGGCCAAGATTCCTAACAGTGTCGGGTTGGGGTGGTCCTCTGGGGTGGCCAAGATTCCTAACAGTGACGGGTTGGGGTGGATGGGTGGTCCTCTCTGGGTGGCCAAGATTCCTAACAGTGATGGGTTGGGGTGGATGGGTGGTCCTCTGGGGTGGCCAAGATTCCTAACAGTGACGGGTGACGGGGGGTGGATGGGTGGTTCTCTTGGGGGGTGGCCAAGATTCCTAACAGTGACGGGTCGGGGTGGATGGGTGGTTCTCTGGGGGTGGCCAAGATTCCTAACAGTGATGGGTTGGGTGGTGGATGGGTGGTCCTCTGGGGTGGGGGGGTTCCAAGATTTCTAACAGTGACAGGTTGGGGTTGGTCCTCTAGGGGGTGGCCAAGATTCCTAACAGTGACAGGGTTGGGGATGGATGGGTGTGGTCCTCTAGGGGTGGCCAAGATTCCTAACAGTGACGGGTTGGGGTGTGGATGGATGGTCCTAACAGGGGGTGGCCAAGATTCCTAACACTGGTGGGTTGGGGTGGATGGGGTGGTGGATCTTGGGGGTGGTCAAGATTCCTAACAGTGATGGGTTGGGGTGGGTGGTCCTCTAGGGTGTGTGCCAAGATTCCTGACAGTGATGGGATGGGGTGGATAGGTGGTTCTCTGGGGGTGGCCAAGATTCCTAACAGTGATGGGTCGGGGTGGATGGGTGGTCCTCTGGGGGTGGCCAAGATTCCTAACAGTGATGGGTTGGGGTGGATGGGTGGTTCTCTTGGGGTGGTCAAGATTCCTAACAGTGATGGGTGGGGTGGTCCTCTAGGGTGTGGCCAAGATTCCTAACAGTGATGGGATGGGGTGGATAGGTGGTTCTCTGGGGGTGGGCCCAAGATTCCTAACAGTGATTGGGTCGGGGTGGATGGGTGGTTCCTCTGGGGGTGGCCAAGATTCCCAACAGTGGCAGGTTGGGGGTTAGGGTCCTCTAGGGTGTGGCCAAGATTCCTGACAGTGATGGGTTAGCATGGGGGGGGATAGGTGGTTCTCTGGGGGATGGCCAAAGATTCCTAACAGTGATGGGGGTCGGGGTGGATGGGTGGGTCCTCTGGGGGGGGGGCCAAGATTCCTAACAGTGATGGGTTGGGGTGGTCCTTTGAGGGGGTGGCCAAGATTCCTAACAGTGACGGGTTGGGGTGGATGGGTGGTCCTCTGTGGTGGTCAAGATTCTTAACAGTGACAGGTTGGGGTGGGGTACTCTAGGGGGTGGCCAAGATTCCTAACAGTGACGGGTTGGGATGGATGGGTGGTCCTCTGGGGGGGTGGCCAAGATTCCTATCAACAGTGACAGGTTGGGGTGGATGGGTGGTCCTCTGGGTGGGGGTGGCCAAGATTCCTATCAGTGACAGGTTGGGGTGGATGGGTGGTCGTCTTGGGGTTCTGAATGTCCAATAATCCACCAACAGTGACGGGGGGTGGGCTGGGGTGAGGAGAGTGAGAGAGAAACGTGTGGAAGGATCCAGACCATCTGTGAAATTCAAGCAACTCGCAGCCAAAGAAAAAACAAGACTGTTGTAACAATGTTGTCTGTGACGCTTGGGTTGGGTGGGGAAGGAAGGGGATGGGTGTGGTGGTGGTTGGTTGTTCACTGGAAGTGACGATGTCACAATTCCACAGGGAATCAGTCTGTCACGTCGTTGGCCAGTGATTATGAAGGCGACACAGAATATAAAGCCTGACAGTCTCACACATGGTGTTGGCTTGTCATTAAGACAGAAGATGGACAGTGAGGAGGGAGTGAGTGACAAGAGAGAAGGGGCGGGTGAAGACTGGCCTTGGGAAAATGATATAAAAGCTGATCTGGCAAAGCAGAGAGAGAGAGAGAGCTTGGAACAAGTCATTTCTAAGAGCCTTATTCTTCCTCTTCTTTGTTCTTTTTCTTTAACCTCTTAAGGAGTCGGTGGAGCAAAACAGTCGTGGACATGGTAGACCACAGAGACATAAACTAACAAAAAAAATAATGGCAACGTTCTGCTGTTTGTCACCTTCTTTCTTGCAGTCAGTTTTCATAATGGACTGTGCTAAAGTCATGACATTGCAGCTGAATTTGATGTAAAATTACGCATCAGTGCTCCACCACTGCTGGCACCTGTCCCTTCCATTAGACCTGGATGACTGCTCGTTGGATCCGGCGAAGGATAAGATACTGAGCAATTATGTCTCTTGACCTCTTGATGGAGTGCCCTGTGCGTGCCTGCACCCTATGTCAACACAGCACAGCCTTCCAAGGGTGGTGCAGGATTGCTCCCAACTGGTTTGTTCGGCAGTTGAGGGACAGTACTTTTCCCAAATCCCCACCCGCACCTTCAGGTGTCTTTTTTTCTTACTGGTCATAGGACCCAGACAAAGAGTACAGATACTGCGCATCCATTTCAACACAACATTCAACGCAGGGCAATCTTACATTGAGAGAAGGCTGGGGCAAAGATCTCCAGGCCAGGAAACGGTCAAAGCTGCAAACCAGACATTGCCACTGACACTGGCCACATGGTGGAGAAAATTCTGCTGGACAAGATGGCCAAATCCCACCAACGCTGCTGGGACCACATTGAATGACAGCCCTCTCCACCCCCTCCTTCCCTCCCCTCCCAACACACACACTCATCTTCCTTGAGTTCCAGTTTCATGGAGGAGGTGTGTGGACTAGTCCTTATATGTTACACCACATATGCTACGTTTCGAGACCACACTGCACACAATTTAAAGCTGATGGATAAATGAATTAATGACCAAGATGAGGGAATTAAGAAGAGGGTCTCATAGCTCCAAATTAGCAGATGGATAAATGAATTAATGCCCAAGATGAGAGAACTGAACAGCGTCTCATAGCTCCTACCTGACATTGGCTGTGCCATTATTACCATTGTATGTGTGTGCGAGTGTACATGTGTGTGTATGTGTGTGGGCATGGGTGTGTGGGCATATATGTGTTAATGTGTGTGTATGTATGCAGATGTGTATGTGTGTGATCTGTCAGCTTGTCTCAGCATACTCCTGCACAAATGCATCTACACATGTATGTGTACATATGTCTATGTGTATGTGTGTGAGCCTGTGTATATGGGCATGTACTTACGTGTGCGCATGGTTATGCATGATCCTGTATGCATGTGTGTGCATGAATGCGTGTGCATGAATGTGTGTGCATGAATGTGCACACATCTGTATGTATGTGTGCGTGCATGCATGTAACCGCAACCACACATGCAGCACACACACATGCCTATGATTATTTGTGGGGAACGAATGTTCAGAAGATGACTTGGTAACAAACAAAAACCACCACAGACACACACTCACACGAACACATACACGCTCACGTCCATGGGACTCTCCACTTTGCACACCTGCATCACCCCACCGATGCCCACCCACCAACGTGCACGTCTACATTAAACACTGGGGTCCCCAAGAGATTCCAAGTCTTATCTCAGTTGACGTGTGTTTGATCGTTTGTGTCTGTCATTGGAAAGGCCCAGTATGAGGCTGCCCCAATCTCTGGGAGTCTTCACAGTGTTGGCCTGAAGATTATTCCAATGTTTGTTTTGTTGGTGATGTTTCTTGCTCTTCCTCTAAGTCTGAATGTGCAGCCACTTCCTCTCTTGATTTCAGCTCTGAAAGATGGTCTGTGGTATAGTGGCTTTGCTCTTGTTTCCTGAGGTGATTCTTTCAATTTCTCATCACCTCAGATTGGCCACTGAATATCTCCTCTTTCATCCATTTCTTCTCTTCTTTGCTGAAAACTGCAGGTTTGTGAAGGTGACTGATATCTTCCGACAGGGATGACTGGGAGATCTTACTACTATCTAGCATGCTGCCAAGTTGGATTTTGCCAATGTTCACTCATTTCATGAGCTAAGAGAGGAGGGACAATGCCAACATCAAACTTTAACAACACACTAACAAATGCTGCTATACACAGATAAACCAAAACAGAATACTGAATAGCCACATACACTCAGTGAGATATATGCATGAGAAAAAAGGAGGTTTAGTTTACAGTTATTATTATTTCAATTATTTTTGGTTGTTTTGCATTGCTCATGGTATTAGTCAAGTGACCTCAGCCTCATGTGCCCTAAATCAGTTCAGGTGACTTCAGCTGCAAGTCAGCGCCAACAATCAAGAACTGATTCGTCTCTGCCTTTGCTCAAGTGCCGGTGAATATGCAGGGCACATGTCCTAGTGAACATGAACAACATCAAAGGAAAGGAGATCCACTTTGCTGTTTGCAAAGGGTGGGAGAGGAGGGGGGTGGGGATAGGAGGGAGGAGGTGTTCAAAGAGATGGGCAGAAAAAGAGAGAATTGGGCAGTGACTTAACACCAAACTACATGCAACATATAACCACCACCATGTACTGATTCTTGAGAAGAAATGGATAAAAGTGGAGGTATTACGTGATTTCTTCGTTTTGGTTTAGGTTGAGCTTCCTTTTTTTTTTTCAATCTGAATCATAATCAATGAAGTGCGCACACACACATAGAGGATGAGCTTCTTTTCAGATTTATCTTGCTCTCTCTCTCTCTCTCATATATCTAAGACACTACATTCAGATACCAACACAGACAAAGATTTTTATGATAATCATAAATTTCATTTGTATTTACAAAATTATAAATCTTCATCAATTTTACCACAGTTCTTTCAAATACAACAAAACAACATTCTGATTAATACACAGCATATCATTTTTTTGACAAATCCTCTTCAATTCTGACAATATTCAAAATGAAAATATATCTGGTGTTTTGTACTTGAACACATTTGTCATTAACATTCAAACACAAAGTGTCCAACATTAATCACAAATTCATCTAGGAGTATTTGTTTGTTAAATGCACAGAGAAATACAGCGAACAGTACTTTTTAACAGCCTCTTTTCAATTCTAATAGCATTCAAAACTTAAAAGAATGTCTGTTATTTTGTACCTGAAGAGTCCTTAATATTGAAAACACAAAGAGCACAACCATTATCATTAGTTCAGTATTGATAACAAGGCCGTAAACAGGGTTGCCTTCGAATATTTCTTTTCAATCAAAATCACTCAAAAATTACTTTGTCAGTCTTACACTTGAGATTCACCAAAGAAAATATATAATACATTTTCTTTACATTGCTACATACTTATAACATATCCATCAGATTTATGTGGTTTTGCCAGCGTTGTGAGTAGAGTTTTATGACAGAAAATGTATGATATCCATCAGATGTACACATTTCATAAGTATGTGAAAACTATTTCATATGACATTGGCTACTTTTCATTTGCGCCTGATTATTGTGCGATTGAAAAATGGTTAAACCAAAGTCAGTATATGTAAGGTGTGTGTGTGTGTGTGTGTGTGTGTGTGTGTGTGTGTGTGTGTGTGTGTGTGTACTGATGTGTAGACAAACGTGCACATACACACATGATGTATGTACTTATGTGATAGGAAAATTGCTACATCAGCACATGTATCTAAGATGCATCAAATAATTCATTTATTCATACAACACCTGCATGAATGCATGATCAAGTTTTGAATTTTTTTGTTTACCTATGATCAAAGCACATTATCTGCCGAAAATTTGTGTACATCAACTGAGTTCTCTACTCTAGTACAGCAGTATCGTTGACCATAGTATGTAGCTGATGAAATTCAAGTACTCCACTCCAGTATCACAAGCTAAAAAAAGAATCATCAACCTTGCAAACATTCATACACACGTTTTGAAAATGTCCTATAATTCACGCTTATATCTACGGTAAATCAGGCGGTTCTTCATCAGAATCAAATTCTGCTTCTTCATCTCGAATCCATTTTCCATCCCAGTCTTTCTTCCATCCAGATCTGAAAAGACAAAATCAGAAATACATTGTGGAACTGAGAAACCCTGGGACTGGGCATAGGAGACTTGTAGTGGTGCACAAGCCTTATGAAAATAAACTATAGCTGAAAATGTGTAATGGCATTTGTGTGTGTGTGTGTTTTAATTTCTCTGTGGATGTTTGTTGAATTGTTCCTGTTGTGTGTTTTGTTTCTTACAATCTAGGAATATGTACCTTTCAAAATATCATCACGACGGCGGATGTAAACTTTTATGTCTAAAGTTTGGTTACTCACAGGGATATTTGTTAGTCTGGTGTTGATTTTTTTATGGCGAAACAAATTGCACTGGCAGTACTGCTAGTCTTATCTTGTGCATTAAACTGGAAAGCCTTTGCTTTAGTACTCATAGGTATGAAGTCCTCAGAAAGAGGGTGTAGAACTTGTGCCTGTGCAAAGTCTGCTTAACTGACTAAAGCAAGCGTGTGTGTGTGTGTGTGTGTGTGTGTGTGTGTGTGTGTAGTGGTTGTAGTAGTAGTACTTTCATTTTTTTACGTCTTTTCACAAAATCATGTGATATTTAACGAGAGAGAGAGTGTGTGTGTGTGTGTGTGTGTGTGTGTGTGTGGTGTGTGTGTGTGTGTGTGTCCGAGTGTGTGTGTGTGTGTCTGTTTGTGTGTGTGTGTGTGTTGTGTGTGTGTGTGTGTGTGTGTGTGTGTGTGTGTGTGTGTGTGTGTGTGTGTGTGTGTGTGTGTGTGTGTTACGCGTGTGTGTGTTATATAACTTATTATTTTGGTGTGTGCATTATGTTGTTTATTATAAGGGATGGATGTATGGATGCAGTTTATTAAATCCCTGTGTCTAATCTGCCACTAGTTTAAGGACTGGGAGAGGGAGGAGAGGGAGGACAGCCTGGTGGTCACAGCAGTGTGGATAGTTTGAGGACTGGGAGAGGAAGGAGAGGGAGGACAGCCTGGTGGTCACAGCAGTGTGGATAGTTTGAGGACTGGGAGAGGGAGGAGGACAGCCTGGTGGTCACAGCAGTGTGGATAGTTTGAGGACTGGAGAGGGAGGAGGGAGGACTGGGAGGACAGCCTGGTGGTCACAGCAGTGTGGATAGTTTGAGGACTGGGAGAGGAAGGAGAGGGAGGACAGCCTGGTGGTCACAGCAGTGTGGATAGTTTGAGGACTGGGAGAGGGAGGAGAGGCAGTGAGGAGGACAGCCTGGTGGTCACAGCAGTGTGGATAGTTTGAGGACTGGGAGAGGAAGGAGAGGGAGGACAGCCTGGTGGTCACAGCAGTGTGGATAGTTTGAGGACTGGGAGAGGGAGGGAGAGGGAGGAGGTTTGAGGACAGCCTGGTGGTCACAGCAGTGTGGATAGTTTGAGGACTGGAGAGGAGGAGAGGAGGACAGCCTGGTGGTCACACAGCAGTGTGGATAGTTTGAGGACTGGGAGAGGGAGGAGAGGGAGGACAGCCTGGTGGTCACAGCAGTGTGGATAGTTTTTGAGGACTTGGGACTGGGAGAGGGAGGAGAGGGAGGACAGCCTGGTGGTCACAGCAGTGTGGATAGTTTGAGGACTGGGAGGAGGAGGAGAGGGAGGACAGCCTGGTGGTCACAGCAGTGTGGATAGTTTGAGGACTGGGGAGAGGGAGGAGGGGGGAGGACAGCTGGTGGTCACACTCACAGCAGTGTGGATAGTTTGAGGACTGGGAGAGGAAGGAGAGGGAGGACAGCCTGGTGGTCACAGCAGTGTGGATAGTTTGAGGACTGGACTGGGAGAGGGAGGACAGCCTGGTGGTCACAGCAGTGTGGATAGTTTGAGGACTGGGAGAGGGAGGGAGGACAGCCTGGTGGTCACAGCAGTGTGGATAGTTTGAGGACTGGGAGAGGAAGGAGGGGGGGAGGGAGGACAGCCTGGTGATCACAGCAGTGTGGTGACTGACAGCACTGGTCCACTTTGGAACAGGAAAAGGATGGAAGAAAGAATAGAACAAAAGAAATGAAGAAACCATGAATCAGACACTGCATGAACACAGCCTAGGAATAAATCAGTAGCTTTGTTTGGTTGGTTGGTTGGTTTTATTTTTTGTGAAACTACACAGATAGACACACACACAAGCTGTGACAAGTACAATACACTCCCACAGAGATAGAGACACACACACAAGCTGTGACAAAGACAGTACACTCCCACAGAGACAGACACACACACAAGCTGTGACAAGTACAATACACTCCCCCAGAGATAGACACACACACAAAGCTGTACAGTACACTCCCACACAGATAGACACACGCACAAGCTGTGACAAGTACAGTACACTCTCACAGAGACAGACACACACAAACTGTGACAAGTACAGTACACTCCCACACAACATCCAACAATAATTTTCACCCTTTTGCCCAAAGGGTATGGAGAAAAAAACAAGAGAAACTGATTCAAAATGCATGACTCAACAGTCAAAAAAGCTAAGACAACTTTTGACCATTTCTTTGACTGTGTCAGATTATCATCTTTTCAAGTGATATGAAAGTTGGGTGAAAATGTTTGGTGGATTCTGCAGAAAAAAAAAAAAATGCAGGTATAGGTCCAGTGTGAAAATCAAACTGAGAGCAGTGAGATGTGGAGGTTTTAATCATATTCTTTGCTTGGCTAAATACATACATGTACCATGTCCAATTCTTGGAAGCAGTGACAAGGCACCCACTCACAATCTTCCTCTTTCTGACAACACACAATCACTTCCCTTCCTCCTTCTCTGGAAACACGAAGGGTACCTGCATGAATAGCTATACACTATACTAGATGGGAGTAGTGGCAGAACTAGGAATTTGACGTATCCAGTATTTTCAGCCAAGCAGGGAGTGTGATAGAAACTCACCACTCTGGCGTCATACAGTGTACCGTTTCAAACTCCAGCAGAATTTAAAGCAGTAGAAGGGTAAACTGTCCTCATGGTCCACATGGCGAGAAACAGAGGTGGAAACAGCAGAGCTAGCTGGAATGAAGGCCATCTCCACAGAACCATCAGCTCTGGTCATGCAGATATCCCCAAGATAAAAGTGAATGAAGGGACTCTCCTCAGGCAGAAAGCTGCCTCCAGTAAGGTGAAGGTGCTGAACGTTGGAATGCAGCTGAATTGACAATAGCGCCAACCTCATGGGCTCCCACACTGAGGTCTGACGTGTAGATAGACCTGAACCTGGGAATATGCCTTGTGAACAGTGTTGGTGAGCCATCTGGAGCACACACAATGGTGTCCATGTTCTTTTCAGTGTTGGAACTGTGGGAAATAAGAAGGCGGGACTGGGAGGAGTGCTCAGGCTGGGACCTCTCCCAACAGTGGCCAGGACATCTGGATGGGCAAAACTTTACATCATCTGCCTTCTCCTTTCTCTCGACTCTTCCTCACCAAGAGCATGTATCTGATAGAGGACATCAGAGAGGACATCTGAGAGAGGACATCAGAGAGAGGACATCAGACTGAGGACATCAGGGACAGGACATCAGACAGAGGACATCAGATTGAGGACATCAGTGAAAGCACATCAGAGAGAGGACATCAAATTGAGAACATCAGATTGAGGACATCAGAGAGAGGACATCAGATTGAGGACATCAATGAGAGGACATCAGACAGAGGACATCAGATTGAGGACTTCAGATTGAGAACATCAGAGAGAGGGCATCAGATTGAGAACATCAGAGAGAGGACATCAGATTGAGGACATCAGATTGACGACATCAGAGAGAGGACATCAGATTGAGGACATCAGAGAGAGGACATCAGAGAGAGGACATCAAATTTAGGACATCAGATAGAGGACATCAGATTGAGGACATCAGAGAGAGGACATCAGACAGAGGAGGACATCAGATAGAGGACATCAGATTGAGGACATCAGAGAGAAGACATCAGAGAGAGAGACATCAGAGAGACGACATCAGAGAGAGGACATCAGATTTGAGGACATCAGAGAGAAGCTTGAGAGGCTTAATGCAGAGGACACAGGAAGGAGTGCTTGGCTCCTGGTCCTTGACAAAGAACTGCCAGTGTGTTGGTGGAGCTGACAGGTTCCTAGTGTGGATCCAGAGCAGTGGCGGATCATGATGTTGAAAAACAACCCCTGTCAGCCCAAAGGTGAAGGGAGGGCTGGCTACCCAAGGTAATGAAATACACACCCAGGGGTGGTGGGGCATATGCAACAAAGTAAACATGCCTTTGCCACTGGCCCCTTGTTTTCCTCAAGGAAAGGCAGAAAGGGTGGAAGGTGTTGGTGACAGTGCTCCTTGGAGGGGAGACAAGCTGAAGCTCTGGACATCACAGCCTGAACTCCCACCACAATTGAAGACACAAACTGTCATACACCAAGTGTCTTACCACCCTTTACCCATAAATTATCATACACCAAGTGTATCACCACCCTTTACCCATACATTATCATACACCAAGTGTATCACCACCCTTTACCCATAAAATATCATACATCAAGTGTATCACCACCCTTTACCCATACATTATCATACACCAGTGTATCACCACCCTTTACCCATAAATTATCATACATCATCAAGTGTATCACCACCCTTTACCCATAAAATGTCATACACCAAGTGTATTACCACCCTTACCAATAAATTATCATACACCAAGTGTATCACCACCCTTACCCATAAAATGTCATACACCAAGTATATCACCACCGTCTACCCATAAATTGTCATACACCAAGTGCATCACCACCCTTTACCCATAAAATGTCATACACCAAGTGTATCACCACCCTTTACCCATAAAATGTCATACACCAAGTGTATCACCACCCCTTTACCCATAAAATGTCATATACCATGAGTATTACCACCCCTTGCCCTGCTCTATCTCTGCTTGAGTTGTCATCAAAGGAAAGGGCAGGGCATAACTGTGGACCTCTCCTTGTCCAGTGTATACCCTGGCCTATCCTCACACCTATCCCTGTGGTGCTGGTACAGTCTTGCCCACTGAGATCCAACATCAGGGTTCCCGGGCTGGGGAAGGATCAGAAATACAACCAGACCTCCACTCCTGAGTTCTAAGGAAATCCACCCTGGTTGAATAGTTGATGGTGCAAGCGTCAGATACAAGTGACGAGAAACAAAGATACCTAGTAATTAAGGAGTGATTGATCAAAGAAAAAGAGCTTTATGAAAGGTAAGTCCTGAATCCACCAGTGAAAAGATACAAGGGTAAACTAAAAGCCTCAAAAAAAAAAAAAAAAAAAAAAAAATCAAAAGCAAAATGCACTGAAATCAAGACAGAGACAGTCAAGGCAGATCTAAACGTGGAACGTGCGCACAGGAAGAATGGAGGCTGATAGAATCAGGAAGAAATGTGACTGTGTTGTTTGAAAGAGAAACAGAAGACAATGAAACTGATGTCTTTTAACTGTAAGCCACAATACCGTGGCCAACATGGCTTTCCACCTGCCACAGCTTGCCAAAGTGTGACAGAGCTGATACTAGTACTGACATCATAAACTAAGTTCTTCACCCACAGTAGACACTTCCTGACCACTGGACAGGCTGCCGGGCCTTCAAAATCAAAGACACACAAATGACAACCAAAGCATACATGAACACACACACACACACACACACACACACACACACACAATTATCACCACACAGACAAAGGCATTGCTAAAGTATGAAAAGACACACACATAGCAACCGGAGTATACATGAATACACACACACACAAAACAATCATCACCACACAGACAAAGGCATTGCTAAAGTGTGAAAAGACACACATGACAACCAACATGAACACACACACACACACAACAATTATCACCACACAGACAAAGCCATTGCTAAAGTGTGAAAAGACACACACACACGGCAACCAAAGTATACATGAATACACACACAACAATTATCACCACACAGACAAAGGCATTGCTAAAGTGTGAAAAGACACACGCATGACAACCAACATGAACACACACACACACACACACACACACACACACACACACACACCAATTATCACCACACAAAGGCATTGCTAAAGTGTGAAAAGACGCACACACATGACAACCAAAGCATACATGAACACACACACACACACACACACACACACACACACAATCACCACACAGACAAAGGCATTGCTGAAGTGTGAAAAGACACACACATGGAAACCAAAGTATGTATACATGAATACACACACACACACACACAACAATTATCACCACACACACAAAGGCATTGCTAAAGTGTGAAAAGACACACACATGGCAACCAAAGTATACATGAATACACACACACACACACAACAATTATCACCACACAGACAAAGGCATTGCTAAAGTGTGAAAAGACACACACATTACAACCAACATGAACACACACACACACACACACACACACACACACACCAATTATCACAACACTGACAAAAGCATTGCTAAAGTGTGAAAAGATACACACATAGCAAACCAAAGCATACATGAACACACACAATTATCATCACACAGACAAAGGCATTGCTAAAGTGTGCTGCTTGCAGATGTTCATTTCACACAGAAGACAAGTAATAGTGTCCTCATCCAGTCAGAAACTGTTTTGCTTCATTTTAAGCAACATGCAAGTAAGACAGAGCTCTGGAGAACTCAAGTAGCTGACTGCAAGGCAACACATGATACACTGAAGATAATCAAAAAAAAAAAAAAAAAAAAAGGGACTGCTTTGTAAATCTTGTGGTTCAGCCTATACAGTATCTGCTAATTTTACATGTAACCACACACTGATGAAGACTCACATCACAGAATGTTGACAAAAATAAAAGAAATAGAGGAACATTTCCGCAGTGAAACAGTGCCAAATTCTTCTTCTTCTTCCCCCCCCCCCCCCCCCCCCCCCCCCCCCCCCTTCCTTGCTATGGACCAAAAATGTTCTTCAACTGACAAGAAGATTGTACAGAAGGACCTGGCTCTTCTCAGATGGTGTCCAACTTACCCACTCAAGTGGTAGTATTTGTGAGCAAGCCTCTGCTTCTCAGTGCTGGCTGTGGCACTGGCAGCCCCACCCACCTCATCCCCTGGGCTACCACCATGTTCAACAGGACGGGAAGAGGGTGGTCCACTATCCGCTCCTTTTGCCGCAACTCTTGCGTCATTATCCACTGTACACAGGTTCCCACATTCCTCTTGACTAACTCCAGCTGAGGGTGCTCTCTTGTATCGGCATTTAGATTTGGCAGGTGGTAATGTCGTCACACCCAGGGAAGCAGAACTTGAAGAACAGTCATTCAGTCCCACAGAGGTAGCAGGTGGCGTAGAACAAGCAGAATGTGATGTTGTTGACGATGATGAAGAGGATGGTGAACATGAAACAGAATGCTGGGTGTGTCCAAACCGGCCTGTCTGTGATGAATGATGATCACTGGGTGGCAGACAGTGGGCACTCGGGGCTGGTTGACATGAAGCACTGCCACTGCCTGTGCCAGTTGTGTGCTGTCTGACGTATGGAGTCACTGGGCCTTGGTTTTTCAAGGATGGTTGAAAAATTTTCTTCAACTGACGGTTGTGCTTTTGGGGAACAGCCATTGAAAACGCAAGCTGAAAAAAAAAAAGAGAAAAAAATTGAATGAAAACAGAAAAAACATGTTAACGTCACAATTCAGGGAAAAGTCTCTCTCACGCACACACACACACTCTTTCACATGCAAAATATACACATACACACACATGCACAAGCATGAGCAGACACACACACGCACGCACAGGCACAGACACATGCAAAAGAGAGTTGAGAGAATAAACAGAAGTGAAGAAGAGCACACTGATTTCTTTCTTTCTGTCTCATCATCTGTGCCACTTCAGCAGCATCAGCCCCACATCACTCCCTCATTCTGGCCACCTGTCCACAGCCACACCTCACCCCGTCATTCTGGCCACCTGTCCACAGCCACACCTCACTCCCTCATTCTGGCCACCTGTCCACAGCCACACCTCACCCCGTCATTCTGGCCACCTGTCCACAGCCACACCTCACTCCCTCATTCTGGCCACCTGTCCACAGCCACACCTCACTCCCTCATTCTGGCCACCTGTCCACAGCCACACCTCACCCCCTCATTCTGGCCACCTGTCCACAGCAGCCACACCTCACTCCTCATTCTGGTCACCTGTCCACAGCCACACCTCACCCCGTCATTCTGGCCACCTGTCCACAGCCACACCTCACTTCCTCATTCTGGCCACCTGTCCACAGCCACACCTCACTCCCTCATCCTGGCCACCTGTCCACAGCCACACCTCACTCCCTCATCTGGCATGTCCTGGCCACCTGGCCACCTGTCCACAGCCACACCTCACTCCCTCATTCTGGCCACTGTCCACAGCCACACCACACACACTCCCCCTCATTCTGGCCACCTGTCCACAGCCACACCTCACTCCCTCATTCTGGCCACCTGTCCACAGCCACACCTCACCCCCTCATTCTGGCCACCTGTCCACAGCCACACCTCACTCCCTCATTCTGGCCACCTGTCCACAGCCACACCTCACTCCCTCATTCTGGCCACCTGTCCACAGCCACACCTCACCCTGTCACATCTGGCCACCTGTCCACAGCCACACCTCACTCCCTCATTCTGGCCACCAGTCCACAGCCACACCTGACTCCCTCATTCTTTGGTGGTGCTTGTTCTAACCTACGGGTTCTGACTGGAATCCATCCAACACACTTTGCTAGGGTCTAGTGGGGGGCTGGCCACCTGTCCACAGCCATCTCACTCCCTCATTCTGGCCACCTGTCCACAGCCAACCTCATTCCCTCATTCTGGCCACCTGTCCACAGCCACACCTCACTCCCTCATTCTGGCCACCTGTCCACAGCCACACCTCACTCCCTCATTCTGGCCACCTGTCCACAGCCACATCTCACTCCCTCATTCTGGCCACCTGTCCACAGCCACAGCCTGCCTGCTCCACCTGCACCCTGCCACCACCAATCCACAGGGAGCAGCAAGGGGTCACATGGCAACTGACCAAAGGACTGATGCTCAGTCACTTTGCTGATGGTCGGTGGTGCTTGTTCTAACCTAACGTACCCAATGGTTCTGACTGGAATCCATCCACACACTTTGCTAGTGTCCAGTGGGGGCCGGAATAGCTCAGTTTGTTAGAGCACCGGACTCGTGATCCTGGGGTTGCTGGTTTGAATTTCGGTACAGGGGGATTTTTTCCCTCGGAGTTAACATTGGTTCTGACTCCATTCCCCATACAGTCCTTTGAATGAGACTATAAACCGAGGTTCCATGTGTGAACACAGGCACATCTTGCACACATGTAAAATCCCATCACCAAGTTTCAGTGTGCGAAGAAAGAGAAGGCCAGTTTGACCGTTGGTATGGATGACACATTACACATAGCATGCATCTTCCCCCAAGATGGAGTATGGCTGCCTTAATGGCGGGATAAAAACGGTCATACACACAAAACTCCACTGCCTGTCTATAAAGGCAGTGTCCGCAGGAGTATCAGCTTGTGTACGCAGAAGGAAAGAAAGAAAGACTGAAAACTAGTGTCCAGTGGTGCTTGTTCTCACCTAACTTACCCAGTGGCTCTGACTGGAATCCATCCAACACACTTTGCTAGTGTTCAGTGGTGCTCGTTCTTATCTAACTTACCCCCATGGCTCTAACTGGAACCAACACTTTGCTAGCGTTCAGTGGTGCTTGTTCTATGGTAGTGTTCAGTGGTGCTTGTTCTATGGCTATGGCAGTGTTCAGTGGTGCTTGTTCTATGGTAGTTCTTGGCAGTGGTGGTTGTTCTATGGTAGTGTTCAGTGGTGCTTGTTCTATGGCAGTGTTCAGTGGTGCTTGTTCTATGGCAGTGTTCAGTGGTGCTTGTTCTATGGTAGTGTTCAGTGGTGCTTGTTCTATGGTAGTGTTCAGTGGTGTTGCTTGTTCTATGGGCAGTGTTCAGTGGCTTGTTCTATGGCAGTGTTCAGTGGCTTGTTCTATGGCAGTGTTCAGTGGTGCTTGTTCTATGGCAGTGTTCAGTGGTGTTTGTTCTCTATGGCAGTGTTCAGTGGTGCTTGTTCTATGGTAGTGTTCAGTGGTGCTTGTTCTATGGCAGTGTTCAGTGGTGTTTGCTCTATGGCAGTGTTCAGTGGTGCTTGTTCTATGGTAGTGTTCAGTGGTGCTTGTTCTATGGTAGTGTTCAGTGGTGTTTGCTCTATGGCAGTGTTCAGTGGTGCTTGTTCTATGGTAGTGTTCAGAGGTGCTTGTTCTATGGTGTGTTCTATGTTTCACTGGTGTTTGTTCTATGGTAGTGTTCAGTGGTGCTTGCTTGGTTCTTCATGGCAGTGTTCTATGGCAGTGTTCAGTGGTTTGTTCTATGGCAGTGTTCAGTGGTGCTTGTTGTTCTATGGTAGTGTTCAGTGGTGCTTGTTCTATGGTAGTGTTCAGTGGTGCTTGTTCTATGGCAGTGTTCAGTGGTGCTTGTTCTATGGTAGTGTTCAGGCAGTGCTTGTTCTATGGCAGTGTTCAGGGTGCTTGTTCTATGGTAGTGTTCAGTGGTTGTTCTATGTGTTCAGTGGTGCTTGTTCTATGGTAGTGTTCAGTGGTGCTTGTTCTATGGTAGTGTTCAGTGGTGCTTGTTCTATGGCAGTGTTCAGTGGTGCTTGTTCTATGGCAAGTGTTCAGTGGTGCTTGTTCTAGGGTTCAGTGTTGTTCTATGGCAGTGTTCAGTGGTTGTTCTATGGTAGTGTTCAGTGGTGCTTGTTCTATGGCAGTGTTCAGTGGTGCTTGTTCTATGGTAGTGTTCAGTGGGTGCTTGTTCTATGGCAGTGTTCAGTGGTGCTTGTTCTATGGCAGTGTTCAGTGTGCTTGTTCTATGGTGTGTTCATGGTGCTTGTTCTATGGCAGTGTTCAGAGGTGCTTGTTCTATGGTAGTGTTCAGTGGTGCTTGTTCTATGGTAGTGTTCAGTGGTGCTTGTTCTATGGCAGTGTTCAGTGGTGCTTGTTCTAATCTAACTTATCCAATGGCTCTGACAGGAATCAACCAGCAACTTCCCACCATGAATCTGCCATGCTAACTACTTTGCCGTGGCAGCTGAGAGCAAGCTGAATCAATTCTGTGCTCTTTTGAAAGAAATTGGAAAATGTTTTGCACTTCTTGCAGTGATAATTCTTACGCACAAATTTGCCCCTCTGACCTGCATGCACGAAAGTCCACATGTGCGTGCACGCGCGCGCGCACACACACACACATACCTTTAAACATGCATTCATCTGTTCTGGTATATGTTTATATACAACATTATCTACATGTATTTATTTGTCTTTCATTTTTACGTCATTGGTCCGAAGATGGTTTGTGATTATTAAATCGTCAACAATGTTTGTTCTTTTGTTTCTTTGAAAAATCTTCAAAACATTCTCAAAGAAAGTTTTCATTTCTGAAAATGTAATACATTGTAGTAAAATTCTATTTCTGTAGTCATGTTAACCTTTTAATAGCTGATCTAGAGTTTTCACAGTTTAAGTAAAGTTGACCTGATCTTCCCACTGAACAGCCAAAGCATGTCAGACAGAGAAGGTAACTCACCCAGTCGCTATGCCAAGGCTGGAAAAGTTAGGGCACCTAAATTCCACTTCACTGTTTCCAAACTTACACACACTGTGCAAAGCCTGCAACTCATGCAATTCCTCTTCCATACTGGTCTTTGCACATGAACTAGTCTGGTGTCACTTTATCTAAATTTTAGCCTTTTTCACAAACTATATATACACATGTATACACATTCGCTTGTGCACAGAGCTTAAACTGCTGCTGGCCTGGTTTTGTGCACAGCAAATTACACTGCATGAAACTGAGGAGCACTTTATCATGGCTGATGTAGATTGCTTTCTTACAAATCAAGGATGTACGCTGTATTTCAAATTACCACTTAATTGCAATAAGTTTTAATTTTGAATTCTGTACGGTCTACAGGCACTGGGACCTTGACATGATGATCCTGAATGCAGCTAGATGTCGGTCAGTTGGGATAAGCAGCGTGGGATGGAGTGACAGCTGTGACACCTCCAATATGGCGCGCGCACACACACACACACACACAATGAAACAAACAAATGAAAAACCAAAGCAGGCAGAATTCTACAGAATAAGACCAGGTTTTCAAAGGAAACCCTACCAAGTCTGATACACCATTGCTGACAGAGGTCTGGAGCTGGGAAGACATAGGGTCAGAGTGAAGATCCAGGCAGGGCTTGCGATCATATGGCTTCATTTTGTGTTTCTTCACTCGGGGGTCATAGGGCTGACTGTGTCCTATGCCTGAGGAGGTAGTAGCTGCCTGTAGAAAAAAAACAAAAAAAAGAAAAAACAAATAGAACACACACACACATACCATCCTATAAAAACAAACTATTCGCTACCACAATATATACTGCTATATTCCTCTGATGACATCAAACATGTAAAACATGTGTGAATCAAATAAATAGATATTTTTTTGACATGCCAACGTGATTTTTTTTTGTTTCTAATCAAAGGTTTAGGTTATCATGGTAAGTTCCAAGCATAATGATCACAATTCTGGAAAGGAGCTTAAATCCTGAAGAACCATTTTGACGGTTTCTGAGGTGAGGCAATCAAAATCCACCCCGCCACACACAATCCTCTCATCATGAGAAGAGTACAGTGATCTTGCAAAACACTGTGAGTTCCTTCACCATTCCCCCATCCTCCCACCCACCTTCCCCATGCCTGCACTTGAGGCTCGCTGCTCCCTTCTTCCTCTTTTCTGAAGAACTGATAAAGCAGTATGCTAACATACCCTGCTTGAAGATGGCGGTTCTATCTTTCAACTTGGTGATCATTGAAACCAGGAAGTCCACTTGTAGTCTACGTTCTGGATTACCAAATGAGGGTCAAGTCAAAATGTACCTGTCTTATGGAAGTGGTTCCATCTTTCACATACTGCTCATGTTTCCTCTTGACAATTAGTGCCTGCAGTTCTTTCTTCTTCTTCAGAAATCCTTCTTCATCTGTAAATTGCCACACATAATCAATCATGATAACTTTCTATCAATTCTGTTAAAATAAGCAATAATGATTTAAGAAAAATAAATTGAAAATGACATCTAAAAAAAAAATCTTCATTCGCAAATGGCAATGCACAATTAATCATCATGCACTGAAGATTTTCGCAAAATAATCACAGCAAATACATTCATAGCTGAAATGCCATAAACATGACACTGTTTTATTCAGTTTTTGTTATGGTTATAATAATGTTAATTTCTGAAAGTGTTGAAAAACCAAACTGCAATAATAAGATCTCATAAACTACATTGTAATGCTTAGTTTTGTTTTGCTTTCATTTTGATTTTTGTCCCCCTTTCAAGAAATCCTTATTGTGTAACATGTCAAGAATTTGTAGACTTGGCCACATGTACCTTATGTTGTCCACTCAGGTAGCTCATCTTATGAGTTCCGTTCATTACAAATGCGGGAAATTCACAACCTAAAAGCCTTGCTTTAACACTGCATATCTTGCTGTCCATCCTAACCCATTCAGAACTCCGATAAAATTGAAAGTGTGTCTGTATTTTCTGTGTGGGCATGCCTGTATGTGTGTGTGTGTGTGAATGTGTGTATGTGCATGTGCAGACTGCATGTGTGTTTGTGAATGTATGTACATAAGTGTGTGTGTGTGTGTGTGTGTGTGTGTGTGTGTGTGTGTGTGTGTGTGTGTGTGTGTGTGTGTGTGTGTGTGCACGTGCACATGTTTTAGTGAGTGCGTATATGGACTGTGTGAGCGTGTTCACCAGCATGCATGCACCTGCTCTGTGTGTGTGTGTGTGTGTGTGTGTGTGTGTGTGTGTGTGTGTGTGTGCATGTGTGTGTGTGTGTGTGTGAAAACCAAACTGCAATAATAAGATCTCATAAACTACATTTGTAATGCTTAGTTTTGTTTTGCTTTCATTTTGATTTTTGTCCCCCTTTCAAGAAATCCTTATTGTGTAACATGTCAAGAATTTGTAGACTTGGCCACATGTACCTTATGTTCCACTCAGGTAGCTCATCTTATGAGTTCCGTTCATTACAAATGCGGGAAATTCACAACCTAAAAGCCTTGCTTTAACACTGCATATCTTGCTGTCCATCCTAACCCATTCAGAACTCCGATAAAATTGAAAGTGTGTCTGTATTTTCTGTGTGGGCATGCCTGTATGTGTGTGTGTGTGTGAATGTGTGTATGTGCATGTGCAGACTGCATGTGTGTTGTGAATGTATGTACATAAGTGTGTGTGTGTGTGTGTGTGTGTGTGTGTGTGTGTGTGTGTGTGTGTGTGTGTGTGCACGTGCACATGTTTTAGTGAGTGCGTATATGTGGACTGTGTGAGCGTGTTCACCAGCATGCATGCACCTGCTCTGTGTGTGTGTGTGTGTGTGTGTGTGTGTGTGTGTGTGTGTGTGTGTGTGTGTGTGTGTGTGAGAGAGAGAGAGAGAGAGAGGAGAGAGAGAGAGAGAGAGAGAATAAATGCATGTGGTGGTGCGTTTCCTATGCGAGTGTGCATGACAAAGAGAATTCCACAACTAACTTACTACCTCTCTCAGTCTCTGGTAGATTAAAAACTACAGTCTCTCGCCTACATCATCAACCACAAGGCCACAGTCTCAGGTTATTCTCGCCTGCATCATCAACCACAAGGCCATAGTCTCAGGTTATCTGTGGAGGGCTTTACAACGTCCACTATGTGTACACACATGTTGGTGAGTATGAACTTACTTGTAGCATGTTTTTTCCTTGCCTGTGTACCATGAGCATGTTCACAGTGTCAAACACAGGGTGGTGGCCACACACAAGGCACGTCAATCTGAAACACATCCCAAGTGTTTCCTTTTTATCAAGGGTTCACTGATCTGCAAATTTATGCAATTCTTTTATTTGATGACACATCCTTTCCCAATGTGTGTGTGTGTGTGTGTTAGTGTTAGTCTCTGTGTGTGTGTGTGTGTGTGTGTGTGTGTGTGTGTGTGTGTGTGTGTGTGTGTGTGTGTGTGCGCGGGTGTGTGCGCGGGTGTTGTATTGTGTTGCACGTGTGTGTGTGCGTGTGTGTGTGTGTGTGTGTGTGTGTGTGTGTGTGTGTGTGTGTGAATGTGTGTGCGTGTGTTTACGTGTGTGTGTTTATAAATATGACAGAGGGCAAGAACTTGGTGGGGAGGTTGGTATCTCTTTACAAAAAGTGTCGGTGTGTGCAAGAGATCTTATTTTTGTAGTTTGTTATAATGTGTGTGTGTTTGCCCAGTACAAGTGCATTGTGCACGCATACATGTGCTGATCACATATATGTATGTGTTTTTGTACGAAGTGGTTAGCGTCGCGGACTCCCGGCTGGGAGGTCGTGGGTTCGAATCCCATCAGAAGTCATGTGGGTTTTTCTGCCCCGACTGGCTCCTACCCAGAGTTGAGTTTGCTGCGCGGAGTCAGTTGGGAAGACTGGGACCACACAGTCGAGTTTCATCCACTTAATGGATGCGTTTCTGAGAGTGTTGCTCAAATTTCCTGACCAACACTGCAGGTGTCTGTATCTCTCGGGCCTGTTGACGCCGGGATATATTATGAAAGGAAGCGTAGAGTACAGCCCTGTCATGTAGTCTCAGACCAAAATGGAAATCCGTAGCATCATCATAATCATCCTCATTCTCATCGATCAGCATTAAAAAAAGTCTCAAATTCTGTGGCCCTTCATGCCCTGCTCTCATGGTGACCTCAGTTTCGATGTCCTCTCCACGTCTATGGCTTGGTTGGTTCCGTCGGGGTCACCGGTATCGGCGAGTCCATGGGGGCTGTCGCTGGACGGACGTGGTGGCGCCCCTCCGGAGGGAGAGCTCACTCGCGCCGGCTCCGCGACTAAGCAATTATTGTCGTCAGTAGGGGGCTTAGTAGGTGGTGTCCTGCGTATGTTAGATCAGAACAGGCGCCACTGAACACCACTGAAGTGACTCGGCAGCAGTGCAGTGTCTCCTCCGGTGGGTTGCCTCTTGACGACTTGACATTGCCTGCTTGCCTGTGGATTGCCGGTGCGGGGCTGCGGCGGGGGGGCGACCGGGCCGTGGCTGTGGACAGGGTGTTGGAATGAGCGGCGTGGGTGCACTGCCTCTGAGAAGGCGCAGAGGTTGGGACAGCAAAAAAAAAAAAAAAATACAGGTGACCTATGAAATTAAGCAACTGTTCTATATACCTCCATTGCACAGTAATTTGGCCTCGTCCTCTGGTATATCTTCTCCAAACAGTTCCGTTATGCGCCGTCTCTGTGGAAAATTAATGGAACATTAATTTCTTTTGATGATGTTGAAATAAATAAAAACAAATCAAAAGACTTCATTATTTTCCTGCCCATTGTTCCTGTTCCTGCCTCCATCTTGTATGTAATGTACATTCCCTCACACATAATGCACAAACACACGTAAGATTCTTTATATCATACAACTGCCTGCTGTTGAAGCAAATCTACTGGAATGAAACTTTCTGATGAAATTTTTTTTTTTTTTTTGGCATCCCTAGTAGTATCTAGTAGTATATAGCTGAATCGCCAACTGTTCATGACAGACAAGTGAAAGGTTAAACAATGGTAGCTACAGTCATCCAGTGTTTTTGAACTGACTGATTTTGTTGAAATCACTGCCACTGCTGCGCTACAGTGAGCATAGCAGTTCCTGTTGATTGTGCTAAATAGCAGCTCTATTGGAGAGACAAATGGCTGCAAACCTTCTTTATATCTTGATCAGTATATTCCTCAAGCAGTTCCTCTGTGATTGAATAACATGCACAATTAAAAACTATCTTAAAGCCTCCTTAAGACAAGATTTCTTAAACTGGTGTGTTGATCTGCATCACTTGTCTAACAATCAAACTGAAGTGTTTTTTTAAAACGCGGTTCATGCAAAACTATACCCATGAAGAACGAAAGAAATCTTAACCCATTAACATGATTAAAAGTTAAACTTAGTTCATTGATAAACATCTGACATCAAACTTTGACTCACACAGTCTCTCTCTCTCGCCATCTTTATTTATTAAATATTTTTGTAAGCAGTCTCATCTGACATGTAAATGAATCATAGGTCTGCCTTTCGTCATTCTTCTTCTTCTTCTTCTTCCGTATAGTAGCCACCATCAACCGGTTGATGATTCTGCCACTTTGCTGGGCTCTGCTTATAAATGAATTGCTGGGGTCTGCTTATGAACAATACAGAGCAAAAAAAACAACAAAAAAAACTTTTACTATGGTAGGTGTTTACTGTTTAGTGACCCTTGCCATGAAAGTGTCACGAGTGCCTGGAATGAAATTTGCCAATGGTACAGAGTTCCAATCCCTGATGGACCTTGGGAGGAAGGAGCCCTGGCAGTCTGTAGAGAACAGCAGCAAATTATAGTCGCGTTCACATCGCTCACGTGTGGCAGGAGGAGTTTCAGCTGCTCTTTCAGCCTTGCTGTCTCTGTATCAGACCATTGTTTATTTTAAACAACATCACAATGTGGGCTGACTTCCTGCAATTCTCCAATGATGGCCAGGAGCTTTTCAATCAGCTGGATGTGTTGTAATATCTACTGAGTACAAAGTGGGCAGCCCAGCGCTGGTTCCTCTTAAGTTCAGTGATGTTCTTCTGAGAGGCTGGATTTCAAACAGTTGCTGAGTACTCAACAAGTGGATGGTCTTGGGACTTGTATGCTATTTTTTCTTTGACAACTGGTGTGCTGATTTTAACTTATTTAAAGATTGCGCTGGGGAAAGTCTAGGGCTTGGTTGACCTTTGAGCACACAACATCAATGTGCTCATCCCAACGTAACTGCTGATGATGGATTGCAACTCCAAGATTTTTCACTGAGCCGACAGTGTCTAAAGTGTGGCCATATAGTTGGTATTCCTACTTTTTCCATTCTCTACTTCTGGTGACAGGCATACATCTGCTATTACACACCAAGGCGCATATGCACACAAAAAAACAGAGTTTGTAACAAACAGATTACACTATCATGAGGGTGAACTTTTGTTTTCGTTGCAGAAAGCTGATACTAATATCGGCATCTATCAGCGGTCTACCGCTGTACTAGGCAAGCTTGTAAACAGGACTTGTTTCTACCCTACCACTACACTAGTAAAGTACCGATGATCAATTAGGACATGTTCAGGTTCACACACGAAAAGGATTATTAATGACCGATTTATCCTGACTTCTATCTACTCTTCACTTGGCTGAAGATTAGATTCCAGATAAATAAACCATGAAACACAGAAAATCAAATGGAAAACTTACTCTCAGGTTGGCCAACAATCCTGTATCGTTCCCCTCTCGTTTGAACGACATCTTTAGGGGCAGCCTTTCCCGCATAAGAAAAAACGATCTGAATATCCACCAATCAAACGAATACACTTATTTTATGGTGCATTTCTCCCCTCCCCCCCCCCCCCCCCCCCCCCCCCCCCCCCCCCCCGAAACTCGATTTTTTTTTTTTTTTTTTTTTACAGAAAAGACGTGAATCGAATAATAAGTTGTTTAAACTTTGTCTCTGTCACTTTTGCAGTAGTATATAAACACATGCATCGGACCCATCGATCTCCAAATTCTGTATCCTTCCTAGTGCTTGATAAATTCAGCCGTACACTTACGAGTTTCGCTTTTAATCTCGCAGTTTCTCAGTTGAAGAATCGAGATTATATGAAACATCCGGGCGTCCTGAATTGGCATGCGCAAAGCTTCTGTATCGTATTCAGAGTTCACAGCAGGAACAGGCATCGTCAAAAAATTCTCTCAGCAGAAATAGGTGTGATTACTCATTATAAACGCCACTGTCATGTTTGCCATTTTGTTATAAACTGAAAAAGATCTTTTTAATCTAACTGTCTCTAGAAGTAGTCTTAAAGAGTTGCTGAAACGTCGTCCTTGATCACAGTCCGACATAACAGTAATACGAGGGTCAAATAACTTCGAGATATTTTTCCATTCTGGACGGATGCCAAGGGTAACATTGGGTTTCAGCGATTAATTTTTCGACTGTGAGTACAGTATCTTAATAGTATTGTCTCGAAGTGTGGGAATGGCTGTAGTTTCACCTGTTCAGTTTGTAAGATGGGCGCCCATATCATTTATTGACGTGTAAGGAAAGTGGGAGGGGTGACTGGGTCGCATTTTGCAATTTTTCATGTTTAACTGAAATTGTCAGTTAATGTGCTTTAATTTGTGCTATTCATTTATAAGAATGTAACGACCAGTATTATTGCGCTTTTCAGTTTTTAACAGATTTTAGAGTAAATTTAGACTTGACGAGCTATTTTTGGAATTTCTCGCCATCTGAAATTCTGATCATGTGGTCATTCAGTCATTCGACTCATTGTAGGATCGTGTAGATGCTACTTCCTGTTGACAGGTTATATCCACTGTAATTGGGGTTTTCTGTATAATTAAAATTCTGAGAGATGAAAGAATCGTTATTGAATTGTTGCTGTTGAGATTCGTATTGAACTTCACAAGTCGAGGCTTAATAGAGATTTAACCCAACAACAAAAAAAAAAAAAAAAAAAAAAAAAAAACTGAAATTGACTGAGCTATTAATAGACATACAGTTATTTTCACCAGTCATAAGAAAAACGATTTGCTACCAGATGGGACAGGAATTCTTTCCCCATGAAAGGAATTTCATCATGAAAACAAAAATGAGAGAAAATGACAGAACAGGTTCATAAATAAAGAGCTTTTGAAAGCAGCTTAAAATGATTCACTTGTCACTGAAAACTGATCCTGATCCTGAAAACTGGAATTCAGAAACTGAACATAAAAGATTTACTGTAGCTGATTTATACAGTTAACAAAATATACATGCTTGGAATTTGATTTGTACTGAATTGATCAGGCTGTTCATAGTAGGATTGATGGAGAGTAAAACTATGTTAGGCAGTTCTAAAGTTTTCTTAACTAGACAGCGATCTGTTGACACATGGTAGCTAGTGAAGTCATGCGTATTTTTCAGTAAGGACTGTCGGTATATATCTGTAGTCTCAAAGTTGCGGATACATTTCTGTTTGCATCTCAGAATAATTATGTGCACTGATGCATACTTTTAAATGTGTTAGTAAGTCTATTAGTGTGTGTGTGTCTAATTATCGTGGTTTGAATTGGTACAGAACGGAAGAATAGAACTGATGTGGATGTGTCTGAGGTCCAGTACCTTTTAGTTTTAGTCTTTTGATTGATCTTGTTATAGTTTTTGACTTGACTTGTTCGACGATTGAGATCTTTTAAGGTCTGTTTGTAGATCCTCTTATAACTCGTCACTCAGTGACTGTCAATGTCATGCATGGCTTGCAAGACTGAGTGACTAGTTTTTACACTTTGGTTCATACAGGCTGGGTAGGTGCCTCCAGTGGTGGTCTAGTCAACTCTGAAAGGCATGGTGGATGGCGCCATCAGAAATGCCTCAGGGAGACTGTTCCAAGTTGACACCACTCTGTGAGCGAAGTAGTTCCCCCTGATGTCCAGTCGGTACCTGTCCTTCTGCAGCTGTCAGGCGATGCCTGTCCTTTGCAGCTTTAGAGAGTGCCCACGGAGGGCCCCCTCACTCACTGCCAGTGTCAGTTTGGGTTGCTGGACTTCATCATATCCGTGAAGGTACTTGAAAACCTTTATCATGTAGCCCCTTAGTCGGCGATGTTCCAATGTGGGCAGTCATTGGGCTCTCAGCCTCTCTGGGTATGGCTTGTTCCTCAAGGATCCCAGCAGTTTTGTGGCTTGCCGCTGCACATCCTCAGTTTTACTGCGAAGTGTTTTCTGACACAGCTGCCAGACGCTGTGTCCATTCCCCAGAATAGGCCGCACAAGGCCCTTGAAGACCGAAGAGCTGGACGAACATCTGCTCTGTTAGGTAGTCAAATGACCTGATGAGTCCAACTATCCTGGTTGCCTTCCCAGTTGCGTGTGTTACTTGGTCCACAAAATTCAGCTTGTTGTCCACCCATACACCAAGTCTTTCTCTGCCACCGTTTCTGTCAAGGTTTTTTCAAAACCATAGTTAAAGTTTATTACAGCTGTTCCAGAGGTTGCTTGATGTTGAGAGAGTTATTTGCTTATTTTTTAGCTCAAACTGTCTATAGACTGTTCATTTGACTTAATTTAACAGTTTTGAAGTTCTCCAGTTACTTTAAAGATGTTACAAGTTAGTACTTTACGTGTTTCAAATTTTCAGCCCTCTGAATGAAAAGCTCTTCAAAAGTCCATCAAACCTAACTTTGAGGTATAGTAAGCATTGCTTTAGTGTGCAGACACATGCTGAGCCTTGCTTCTGTGTTTTTGGTGTATTAGCATTTAACAAAACTTGAAAGGGTTAAGGAATACATGGGGCAACTAAACAGTCATGTTGGAAGGTTATCATTGCTGAAGCTGCCTTATTTGCCAAGAGATTTGCTTTATGTTTGTTTTGTTTTAACAGATTCACATTTTGTTTGCAACTAGTTGGACTTTTTGATGAATTGTTGTTGTACACGTATTTTCTTTATCCAGATTAATGCAGCTAGTAGTAGTAGAGTGATACATGTGCGAGTCTGGCGTGGAAAATCAGTGGTGAGAGAGAGAGTTGGGATGACATCTTAGTTACCTGCTGGAAGGTGATTTTCCACTGGTTTGGATGTGTAGTTGTAAACTATTTGTACAATTCTGTAGTTTCTTGCAAAGATTTATATAAAGTGACGATGTAACAAAAAAAAAATTTTTTGTTTACCATGAGAAAACAAACAAATTTCAGCAGTGCCAAGTCACTATTTTAGAAGCCCAGCCTCTCTGTTACTATGGTGAAATAAAAGCATTTTACCCCTATTGACACTTTTGAGTAAGTCTTAATGTACATATCTGCTTATTGTTTTGTCTGTCGGCAGTATTATTGAACTGAAGATATTGTTGTTTAGAAAACTTTATGGAGATATGTCGGCAAGATTAGGTATATTGGAACCATTCAGTCACTGTTCAGAAAACTTGGTGGAGATATGTCAGTTTATAACAATCTTTTCAAGAAACTACAGTGCAGAGCTCCTCCAAGATCTAACAGGGGACTGGCAGCTATGCCAATTGTAAAGAAAATGGTTATAATATGTGACCCAGGTATGAAGCCATTCAATTGAGGTGTGGATGTGGATCAAAGGGCTGGTCCATGATCTGTTCGATCTTGGAGGAGCTCTGAACTGCCCAGAATGTCCTTCTGCTGGTTCTAGTTTGAAATGTAATTTTTGCACAGATACCAGGACAATAAAACAAAGTATTCACTGCATAGAGTTAATTGTCTAGTAAAACCACAGTCTTCGTTTTGCAGGGATCTGGTGACTGGTTTATTGCTCTTGTCGAACTGAGAACACCAAATAGTTTCAGCATGTCTGTGGGAGATGACTCCAATGAGGTATGTGGGTTTTGGTCTCATGTTGTTCGGTAATAAGTAAAATCTGGATTTGTTTTCCTTGGTTGGGCTTCTGCTGATTAAGTGTTTTTTTTCCAGATACTGTGGAAACTTCAATGAACAACCCCTCTGTACCATGACTGGTTGTTTGGAATGACCAAAATTCTGTTTGGGATCTCTTTTGTCACAATGTAGTACTGTTGTCAACCTCTGTGATATGATCCGTGCCTACTCTAACATGTAGCTGACTTATCCCTAGTCTGACGACATTTTTGCTGAATTGTTGAAGAAAGTCATGAGTGTTGGTCACTTGACAGCCGATATTTACTTTCATACTTGAAGCATCCCAAAAACTCCAGCTACAAATTGCCTGCATGCTACATCCAGAAATTCTCTGAGGGATCTTATGTATCACAAAGTGATACTTTTGTTAACCCTTGCGGAATGACCCATCTGTAATCCAACAAGCAACGGATCTACCCATAGTTGAAGTATAGGTATTTTTGTTGAATTTTATTTTTTAGTGCTTGTTAGCAACAGTCTCTTCACAACCCAGTGTTGTTCTTAACTTGAAGCTCCCTAAACTTACAGCTAAAAACTACCTGAGCCATTTTTGTTGTTGGGACGTAAACCTACTACAGTACTAGACTAATAAGATATGTTGTTTTCAAAATATTGAAATTTGACCTGTGTCAGAGATGATCTGTTCAGGAATTCTCTTTTTGTTTTAATCATGATTGCATCCACACAGCCAAAAGCATGATAGGTTATTGCTATATGCAGGTTTTATGAACTGGAATTGGTGCACAACAGTGATGATGTGCTTGAGATTAAGCAAGTCATTTTGAATGGTACTCGGTTGCATTCTTGGCTGTGTGCAGTCATTTTGGTAATGGCATCTCTGATCTTTTAGAAAAAGTGGATGAAAGTGCACATCAGGATGAAATGGGGGAAAATGACTGTCATTGTGACAGCTTTAGGCATGAAGAAGATGCTGTCTTTGGAAATGAGGCATGCCAAGTCTACATTGTCGAGTTGTTTGTCGTACCTTAGCTAAAAGACTCCAGGAATCATCTGAATAGCTGAAGTACTTGAACACTATGGCACAAGTGCATCAGCTAGGGATGAGAACATTATGTGTGTGACCATTTTGATTACCCTGCCACGTGGGCAGCCACACTCCAACTTCGAGGGATTTTGGAGACTGATAATGTTATGCTAGGAGCTTGTCATGACTAAAGACAATCCCTGTATAACTATGCAGAGCATAACAACGTTTTGATATAGCCTGGTGTTCTAGCCTATGTCAATTGGTTTGACACAGCTTTAAGCCAAGGCAGTAGCATTGAGTGAATAGACATGTGATTGAAGAGGAAAATAGCTGAATGTCTGCTTTCATCTGTACAGTATACAGATTTCAGAACTGTAAAACTAAGGTCATCTGTACATGCACAAAAGGCAGCTGTCCTTTCCAATGCATGTCTGCTAGCACAAATAGTTTGCGAAATGGCCTTAGCGGATACTTTCAAGCTGGCATATTTTCTGAATAGAACTTGTTCCTATTTTGTTTTTGTTTTTATCCAAGCCAGAATAGTACCAATGTGCAGATGCCTCTTACAAGTTGGCAAATGTTTTCAAACATTACTTACAGGAAAGTGACTGACTGCATTCCTGTTCAGCCAGAATAATTGTTGCTTGTTCTTATTCATGTGCTAGGGTCCCAAAGTCAGTTTGTTGGTCATTCCAGCATGTAAGTCAAAAACGGAGGGTTTGCTATAAACCTCTTCCTGGTGAGGACGCCTGTTCCTTGGCTTTCTTTGCTGAAGGGGTAAATGGGCTAGAGGCAGGAGAGTTCATTGTATTGGTCAGGCTTCATCTCCTGACATGCTTTGTGTGTGCAGACCTGCCAGCCATTACGCATTTCGCGTAATTTATTATGCCCAAGTGATAAATCTTATGATTTAGCCAAAAAATTATGCATTGAAAGTTTTGAAAATTTGAAAAAAAAAAAAAAAAAAAAAAAAAAAAAAGGACGAAAAAATGGGCGTATGTACAGACACGCACGACACTGTGCGTACAACCAGTAATCTTCAAGAAGCATTTCCGGTCATGTGCAGTTCATTTCACCATCTTTACCATTCAGCGGAGTTGGCGTCCTTTTGAAGTTGTAGCTATGAAAATGTCGAAACGTGGAGCAGAAAGCTCAGGACAAGATGCGAAAAAGAAAAAACTGGTCAAAAGTCCGGAAAAGGATACTCGGAAAAGTTCCCCTGCATACGACCTTCGGCTAAAGGTGTAAATTGTGCATGGTGTACCACTTGTGAATTGGGCTTCACAATTTCCCATGGCGGGATGGTGGATGTGAAGCATCACCTTTAGTCATGCAAGCACATTGGTTCCTCTAACGCGCCGAATTCTTTTCAGCATCACACAATTTTTTTCATACTGTAGACACCTCAAAAGAGGATGAAATGAGGAAAAGGGTAATTCGGCCTGAAGCATTGGTGGCCAGATTTTTCATCGGGCACAACATCGCTCTTTTAGCACAGCCGACCATGCATCCCAGCTTTTTAAAAGCGTTCTCAGATTCGGAGATCGCCAAACAGTTTAAGAGCAGTTGAACAAAGACAACACACATTGTGAGGACCCTTGCCATTGGGGACTGCAGAATGGACCATTTGTGTTGGGGACTGATAGAAGTCAGGAAGGGGGTGGGGGGAACAAATTCTTTCCTGAGGTGGTGTGATACTTAAAAAATGACACAATCACCAACCCCAAATGCACAAAGTCAGCAACAGGGGAGAACATTTTTGAGGTTTACTAGCGCACTCTCAAGCCTTGGTGTGCCATGGCAGAACTGCCTGTCCTTGGTTTATGATAATGCTAATGTGATGACTGGCAAGAACAAAGGTGTCGTCGCATATGTTCGCATATGTGTTTCCAGTGTATTCTACATTTTCATAATTTGTAAAGATTTCTTGTGACACTTAAAACAAAAGCTCTTAGCGCAGCCGACCATGCATCCCAGCTTTTTAAAAGAAGTTCTCAGATTCGGAGATTGCCAAACAGTTTCAAGAGTGGTCGAACAAAGACAACACACATTGTGAGGACCCTTGCCATGGGGGACTGCAGAATGGACCATTTGTGTTGGGGACTGATAGAAGTCAGGAAGGGGGTGGGGGTGGGGGGGGGGACAAATTCTTTCCTGAGGTGGTGTGATACTTAAAAAATGACCCAATTGCCACTGAGCTGATCGCCAACCCCACATGCACAGAGTCAGCAACAGGGAGAACATTTTTGAGGTTGTTTCTGGCGCACTATCAAGCCTTGGTGCCATGGCAGAACTGCCTGTCCTTGGTTTGTGATAATGCCAATGTGATGACTGGCAAGAACAAAGGTGTCATCGCATATGTTCGCATATGTGTTTCCAGTGTATTCTACATTTTCATAATTTGTAAAGATTTCTTGTGACACTTAAAAAAAAAAGCTTGTTTTTGAAGAAAAGTAAAGTTCACAAAAATTGTGCGAACAATTTCATCGCATCGTGTTTGTTTGAAAAAAGCTAGATGTCGCACTTGATTACTCTTAGCTCTCTGAAATTACACATTTGCCTCACTGAGCTTCAGTTCTTACTCATTGGTCTCATAGGGGGTTTGGCAGGTCTGTATGTGGAAAACAGTGGCTTTCACAACTTCGATTAACAGGCAGTTGAAATGGTTTCCATTTCGTGTTCACTTTCATTTTGGGTGTGATAGCCCTGACACTTTTGTCCTTATCAGTTAGCGTCTTGTTGCCACAGACTTGTTGAACTTTTTGGACAGGATATCAGACCTGTGCTACAATGACTGTTGCATTGTGAGGTTGAACCACATAAATGGTGATTTTTTTTTTTTTTTTTCAAAACAATTTCGAGTTTTTTTATTTTGATAATTTTTTTTTTTTTTTTTAGCATGCGCAAAGTCTTCATCTCCATCTTAATCCATGTTTTATTACACATTTATGCTTTGGGATTTCCTGTTGCCATGACAGTATTCTAAAACCAACGCCTTGTGAGGTGAGGTGAGTTTGCCAGTCTTCCTTTATCGGAGTCAAAACTGGGTGCAACCATTTTTTTCGTGGAGAAGATACACCTCACACGATTTGCCATAGAATTTTTGTATAAAGTTACAGTTGTCACTGCAAGAACCGGTACACCTCCAGGTGAAAAAGAAATGAATCCCCCAGCCCCTCATCTCCCACATTCTCCATGCTCTTACAAACATTTTGGAAGATGAAACATTGAACTGTCCTGACCCCTTTCTGCTTTTACAGAAATCTACAGATTAGTACGCTCACTTGTGGAAAATATGTTTATTTTCCATGACTGAGGATGCAAATATTCCAAGTCTAATACAATATTCCAGTGGAAAAAAGGAATTCAGGGGAGAAGGAAAAAGTAGCAGAGGAATCCTTGAAGCAGCGGTTTTTCTTTTGGTATACTAGCAGACAACAGTGACATAACAAAATTTTGTGTTTTATGTTTTCTTAAGAGCTGGCAATCATCTTTTCATGTACTCAGTGAAAGGCTAAAGTATGTCACATGCTGACCTCCAACAACAAAGTTCATACGAAAATGAGAGATGTTGACAAAAGTTGTTCAGGCATATGGTCTGGTTGAAGTCATTCACTATGATCAGCATTGGTCGGTTTTGAGTAATTATTCAAATAGGAGACAGAGAGCACACTATGAAAACTCGAAAGTTGTATATGTTGGTGTGAAAATCCTCGGGAATTGTACTTTGTGATATTGAAAACCGTTTCTTTGTGGTTGGTAATATGTAATAACACTATAGGACTTTATATAACCTTTGATCAATGTTCTTTCATCAGAAAATAAGAATATTGTTCATTTTCAAGGTTGTTGATCTCACACTCAAACTGTATGTTTTAAAGGTCAAGTGAATACATGGTAAGAACCAATGAAACAAGCAGGCAAAGTGTGCGTATCAGCAAGCATTAGCTGGGAATTGCTTATTGTTCATGTTGGTAGTTGGGGTTGTCATAAATGGTGATGATCTCTGTTGAAACAGGTGGGCACTGATAATTATATAGCCTTTGAGTGGTTGGCATGGTCACTTTACCCTGTGTCTTTTGATTTCCCCTTCATTGTAAATGGCTTCTCACTATTTTCATTGGATATAGGGGGGGAACCCACAAAAAGCTATTACTAGTATCAGTTAATCATTTTGTGTGATGCACCCAAAATTGTTTACTGACAAGTTAGAGCAAATTGTACAGAATCGGCCCATTTAGGTGTGTGCATGATCAGTAATGAAGCAGTTTGATCTTCTGTGTATGCACAAGGGAAAAGGCTAGCGGCTTTTGATTGAGCAATGTGCACAGTTAAAAACAAAACTGTAGCTAATCGGTTGGTGTTCAAAAATGTATCCAGCCTTAAAACAGTTGCTGTCTGCCAAAGGCTAGGAAAGTTCAGGAACTTTTTTTTTTTTTTTTTTTTTTTTTTTTTTTTTTTTTTAAGAGTGAAGAGTGTAAGTTTCACTGGGACCCAAGCAGACATTTTGGGTCAGTCTCTGTGGTGCAGCGAAAATGTCACACAGAACGGGCTTCAGTGTGTCCCTTCCAAGAATCAGAAAAATGGCTTTACCGAGGAATGGTAAATAATTATAAAGATAGATTGATGCCTTGCATCAGAGGTTGGATCATTAGAACAAACTGTTCTTTCACAAAAGGTGCCATAATTTAATTTCCAGAAAATCCCTTTGATGGCCTCATTACAACTGACAGTCACCTGACTGCCTTGGCAATTACAGGACTGCAGAGAAAGAAACTTAGAAAGCAAGAGCTGAGGCAGTCAGCGCCTAAAAGGGAAAAGGTGTAGGACCTGCTGACAGAGCAATGCATTGGCTTGTAGAGGAAAACATATCTTGTTTGAAATTCCTGACACTGATAGGTTCTTGTGGGAATATGAAGTTCTTGACATCATGCAGCTAAACAGACTGTTGCAGTGGTGGTGGTGTTTGTGATTAACAAATCAAGTCTGAAACAAGTGGATTAATACCTGTTACTTGCACTTGTACAAGCAGTTGGCTTGCTGCATTTGTCATCTTCAGTTGCTGACGCAGTGAATGTCATTGAGTTTTGATTGAGACTAAAACTTTCACAGTGTTGGTCATCAGTTGATAATTCATGTTTGTTTTCTTAATTAGACTCACAATACAAAGACTTGTTTGTGATGCGTTCTTTGTCTAGATGTGGTCAGTATGTCAAATGCTACAACTGACGATAGTGACAATGACATTGATACACATGACATTTGCAAATGATATCATTTTTCATTCCCATGTACATGCAGACACATGTACTGGTTGCAGAGAGCATGGAAGAGCAGTTCAGTGTTGATTATGTACTGATAATAATATTCTCCAAACGCTTGTGTGTCTGGGCATGTCATTGTTACTGTGTTGACTAGGAGAGGAGGGGGACAGAGCACCAGCTGCTGCCACAGCTTTCAGGCTGGTTATTATGGGATGTGAGATCACTTGTCCAAGTTGTTATCAGTGGTGACTCATATTGAATGTTTTAGCTTGTCAGTTTCTTTCTTTTTTTTTTTTTTTTTGAAAGACATTTTATTCTTTGTAATGAACATCAGCAATGAAGGTAGTAGCTTCCAGCAAACTTTCTTGGAGAGGAGGGGGTAGTGCTGGTTATATGGTATTTATTATCTGTCAGACCGAACATGCATATCTTAAATGTGAATCCTTACTGTGTTTGATATTAATTTTTCAGTGCCCTCTTTGCATGGAACCACTTGAAATTGATGACATCAATTTCTTCCCATGTACCTGCGGATATCAGGTGAGGGGTTTTGGTTCTGTGTCTAATGAAGAAAGAAAAAGGGGTAATAGGAAAGTCACATTTTTGTTTAACCTTCATCGTCCTGTGTTTCGTGTGACAAAAGTTGCCTAGACTACTATGTTTATATTGGAATTTGCTGCCCGAATTGATTGGGGTACCGACTTTAAAAATTGTAAAAAATAAACTAATAGATAGAAAGACTTAAAATTTTTCAGCAAAAATCTATGGAAAGCTGAACTTTGGTTTGCACTTGTTATTTTAGGGGGATGTGAAAATATTTTTATGGCGCAACGCTCACACACCTGATTTTACCTGGAAAACACACCTACGTCAGTGAAATAGGTGATAGACAGGCCATACAACATCCATCAACTGTATAGTACATACCTTTTTGGTGGCAAGTGATCAGGTTCACCATCTGAAAAGAACTGATGGGTGTTGTGAGTTGTTAGTAGTTACACAGGTAGATAAGAATACACGTGAAATTTTTGTGACGCTTTTAAGTCACGAAATATTTACATAGCAGGAAAAAATAAATAAATAAAATAATGAGTCAAAATCATACCATATTTACTGAAAATGTATTGGAGAGTGCATGCTTTTTGATCTGCATGAGTTGGTTTGTGTTTGTGAGAAAAAGAATTCCTATGACTGATAATATTTCTAATTAATATGTGGGTGTTAGTAGGAAGGAAGAAAGGCAGGTACCACAATACAAAACAACACTCAAATATTTTTGTTGTACTCACCATATGATTCCAGATGTAATGAATTATATAATCCAAATGTGATCACACACAAACAACACAATCACTGGAAATGTTCTTGCTTTTGAGCACTTTTGTCACACACAGATCACTGACATGAAATTTTCTTTCCGTTGTGCGCTTTTCTTACATGCACAAACTCCAGTACTTTTGTATGTGGCACTTTCAATATTTAGTCAACCCCAAAACAGTCTGCACAAAACAAAAATGACAAAGTCCAGTCCTTGATTTAGTCAAGTATCAGGTGTACTGCTAAGAATGAATGTGTAGGAACCTACTCACTGCTGGTGAAAAGGAAAAAAAGCAGCTACGATCATTGCACAAAACCACCTTACACATCACACACTCATGTGTTTGACTGGATGGCATTGCCTGCTGGGGTTTTCTTGCCTTCCTTTTTGCACCAGACACAGTCCTTCTTGCCTCTGGCAGACTGATTTTTGGAAGGAGTGTGTTTGTGTGCTTGTCTGGATTGTCATGAACGACGGGACGGCGGCCGATCCGTTTTTGACCCTTGAAACCATTCACCATGCCCATGACAATCTCAGTGTGAAAATCCACATGCAGTTTCAGTGGGGCATCTGCAGAGTGTTTGTAGATCACAAAGGGCATTTACTGCAGCAGTGTCCAGGCAGAAGAAGAACAGAAGAAGAACACATATTTCCACCACTTCATGAATTTCTGCTTGGACCATAATATGATTGCAATTGATGATCATGCTTGTCAACACCATTGTAGTTCTTAGTGTGTAATCGCCACAGCCAGGGGCTTAGAATACCTGGCTTTTTCAACACCCCCTGCACCTTTTCTGACAAGCTCTCCATCAGATCCATCATGGGCAGAAGTAAGAAGGGTGACCTTACAACGGTCAAACCAAGCAACAGCCTGAAGCTTGCCCTTCAAATCATCATAGCCAATTTCACGAAACCAGCTCTTTGTGTCCCCAGACTTTTTGACACGTTTTGCTGGCTTCATATCCTGTGGCAGATACTTCGTGTTGTTTTGCACTGTCCCACATGCCAAGGTTTTCTTCTGAAACGGACATTGAATGAGGGGGACTGACATGAAATAATTACCAAAATAGATGGTGTGCCACTTGAAATAATGGGGTTCTGCCAAGTGTTTGACAACACGATCCCCTAGGGCATCACCTGTCCCAGCAGGCACATCATTGGTCTTCCCAGTATATACTGAATAATTCAGCATATAAAAAGAATCGGCATCACACAAAGCCCACACTTTGAGGCCCCACTTTGTTGGTTTTGCAGGCACGTGCTGCAAAAAACCACAACGACCCTTGAACTTGATCATTTCCTCATCTGCTGTGATGTTTTGCCCAGGTAGAAACTGCATAGCAAAACATTCTTGAGTCATAGAAATGAGAGGTCTGACTTTGTACAGGGGGTCATACCCAGCCTGACCTCTAGGAACAAACTGAGTGGTATCAGCGAGGTGAAAATACTGGTTCAGCTGTTCAAACCTGTTCTTCAACGTGACACTTGACACCCAAGGACTGACTGAAGAAGGAGGAGAAGAGTCTTTCCATGTAAAAAGCACGATGAGGTACAGGGGCCATGTTCATATACATGAGAAGACCAACAAAAGCTCTGATTTCATCCACAGTGGATGGCTGAAACTTATCCTCAGGAAGAGACCAGCAGCCATGAGTATTTGTCTTGCATACAGGCTGGTTTCCCTGACCATGAGATGGAATGCGTCCAAAGGAAAAACAAGTGAAAAATAATCAAAAGGTGTTCGAAGATTCACTTGTGGACATGGGGGGCCCCTGTATGTGTCAAACACACGAACTTCAGTCCGAAAGTCGTCGTTCAACCACTGCAATGACTCTGCACATCCACCGACATCAGTAGCACCTGCGTCACCTGCGTCGCCTATGTCCGAGTCCCTGTCACTACTTGCATTCACTCCTTCTGCAACTTCTTAGTCACTGTTGCTGTCTACAGAGTCGAGATCAATGTCCGATTGACTCCAGTCATCATTTTCGGTCGGAAAACACACATTCATATTGAACATTTGGTCCACAGTCAAGCTCATGGTACTGTCACTGTCAGAGTGCGACATTTCGATCGTACTCTGAAGTCGCTGGGATGACGACGAAAAAAATTTGATTAAAAATTTTAAAAGGCATGAACCATTGTTTGCAAATGGCGCTGAGAAAGGTAGGAAAGACACGATATAACGACAGGTCTGTCTTATTACTGTGGTCAACCCAAATAAGGGAGGCACACCAAGACAAGCAACTGAGGAATGGGCGGTACAGGGTGGATCAGGAGTTGGGCGGAATAGGGCGGAAAGGGGATACAAAGGTTAACCTCTCAGTCGTATATTCATATTTTGAAACATACTGACACTCACTCAAGCATACACACACATTCACAACATACATAACTTACACACACAGATTTTTCTTAAAATGATAAACATAGGGAACTTGAAATTAAGCAAGAAATAAATGCTGTTAATAAACTAGGAAATAATTAAATCCTGACCTTGTACTGACCAGTGTTCCATGTACAGATTTTGCAGTTTGACACACATATTTTCACACAGAGGGACCCTTGGACGCATAGATTTTTTTTGCTTTTGTCAAGAGTACAATCCTCTTCATGTATTTTGTTCCAAAAGTCAGAAGTTGGAACTCTTCAGGCAATTCAGGAATTTGGTTTGGTTGATGAAAGCAGTCAAATGCAAGAACTGCAGAGCTGCAACCGCTGATTATCCAAGACTTCACATCGGTCATGGAAAAGAAACAGTCGCAGCTTGGATACAGTAAACTCTTGTCCACAGAAGACCGCCTAGAAGCATGAGTTAGCCTCCAGTTTTGTTGAAGAGATCGACTTCTTCTTCTTTGGCATTCCTGATTGAGAAAACAAACAACAAAGTTGGTACTTTTGGCACTGCTGCCGTATTTGTTTATCTTGTTTTCGGGTTTGTTGAGGAGTGAAAAAAATACTGACAGTGCCCATACCACCAGTGAGGCTGTTGATCTAGCAGGTCTTATACACACATTAAATACCATTTCCATCTTTCAAAAGAGGAAGCCATTGTGTGCCAGTGGAAATGGTTGACTCAACATAATACATGCAGACTGATATGGCTGATTCTTCATAGTTTTGAAGTTGGTTTTCTGTAACAGACAGAAGCAGAATGTTATCGACAGTGAACTGTTACAGCTAAAAAGTAGAGATTCCAAGTGTGACGCAAGGCTGGTCAGTCTGAGTGTTGGAAATATGGGTAACATTCAGCAAAGTCCAAGTTCACCTGTAAGAATTGGGGGGGGGGGGGGGGGGGGGGGGGGGGGGATAAAGTCCTATTTTAGATATCCCTCTCCCCTTTCCGTTTTTCCCTTCCTTCCGTTCTTTCCACTAAGAAAGTCTGCACTCATCTAATTGAGATTTTCTGTATGGAAGGAAGGAAAGGCAGTGGCGGGGAAGGGGGGGGGGGGGTGGCTGTAAAATAAGACTTTACTGATTTTTGTTTGTTTCTGAAGCTTTTGTCTTGAAATCACTCGGTGAATGTTTACATACGCACATGTCTATGGTGCATGCTATGTAGCAGAATGGATGAGTGTGTGAATGTTTATTTAGACGCATGTCTATGGTGCATGCTATGTAGCTGAATGGATGAGAGTGTTGGTGCAGCATTTTTATACAGTTTACAATTTCTTCGGACTGTAAGTCTTTAATAGGATCCTGGAATTTCACTTAAGGCTGTAAGATTTTCCAGTAGAGGATCCCTAGGACCTTCAGTATTAAATGCTATAAGAAAAAACTGACTTCCAGCTACATGAATATGAAACGGAGCAGAACTTGGCCTTGGCCGCTACATGCATGTAAGTTTTCCATCCATGTTATCATACAGGGGTTAAGTATTCTCTGCTCCAGTTCCAGATATCAACTGAGACTGGACTAAATTCTAATCTCATTCAGAGGAAAATTCTCTCATTGACAACCTCTGTTCACATTAACCGACAGACGTATCTTTGGAAAGGAGACCAATGAGGATTTTTCTGCGCAGTGTGGGAGTGCATAATCTCGGCTTCAGAAGATTTTTGTTCATATAGAGTTGACCGGAATCAGTAGTGTGCAGTGAATCGAGTCAGACTCTCTCTCTCTTGATCTCTGTTCCGGTGATTATTGTTGTTTGCACAAAATTATTCTGATTCTGTCAGCAGTTGCAGATCATAATTCTGCAAAAATACTTGATTTTTTTTTTTTTGTCAGTCAGTCATGTTTTTGTTACTTGTTACACAAGTCAGCATTGACATGGTCGTTTACTGAGCATTTTGTGTGATGGGACCAGAAATAGCATACTTTCACAGCTTTATAAGTAAAGCAGTGACGGCACACAATATCAGAATACTAAACAGGTTTTGTCAGACCTGTTTTACCCTTACAGTTTTTTTCAAACTTATTACAAGGTTTGCTAAAACATAAAGAGCAAGTTGAATGAATCTCTCTCTCTCTCTCTCTCCAGGGTTCGTACAGAGTCCTGGAAGTCGGGGAAAAAGTATGGAAAAATGAAAAAATCATTTCCAGGGCTGGAAAAGTCTTGGAATTTTGTAATTTGTGGCCATGGGTCTGGAAAAGTCCTGGAATTTTGTGAAAAACATAAATCACGCACAGTGATCGTGGTTTTCAGATTTCCTCTGGCCGGAGGTTTAGCAGACTACATTTTTCTGCAGAGTAGTTCCCTTTACTGTGAAAAGCATTGCGCATTTGCAGTTGGTACCATTGCTTAGCTTCCTTTCTAGTCAGCAGCGCAGCGAGGGAGAATGGCGTCTAAGTATTAAAGAAAACGTGGGAGAATTTGTGTTTAGCTAGCCTGGCTAGACAGTATAAATTATCGCAAATGGATTGTTCCTGCTTCGATGGATGCAAGACAAAAACCATGGTGCCTGCTGTGCAAGAAAGACTTCGACATTGGGAACATGGGCGAAGCTGCTCTGAAAAGCCGCATGGCAGGCAAGAAGCATCAAGAAATGATGCAGCTTTCAGACAAAACGGTGCACGCGCACACACATTCTGGGGTCTGGAAAAATTATGAAAAGCCCTAGAAAAAGTCTGGAAAAAGTATGGAATTTTGTTTGGTCACATCTGTGGGAACCGTGTCTCTCTGAGTTTTCTCTCTTCTTCCATCTTCTTCTCTCCCTCTCTCTCTTCCTTTTCCTCCCATGTTCTCTATGTTCTTTCATACATTGCCTTTGCTCATTTTGCTTCACATGCTGTGCCTGAACTTTGAAAAATGACAGTAGATGAAAAATCCTCATTGTTACAATAACTCTGTTTTGATGTTTTCAGATCTGCAGATTTTGCTGGCACCGCATAAGGACAGATGAAAATGGATTGTGTCCAGCATGCCGAAAGGTATGCACCGTTTTTCTCTTTGCATTATTACATGTATATTACATATTTCATGAAACAGTTTTTTCCACAGATTTCAAAAGGCCAAGGATTGCATAGACATAACATAAATTTCCATCAGATGTCATGGTGCAATGGTTAGCATTGTAAACTGGCAGGTAGTTTACGGGTTCAGACTTGATCAGAACAGCTATTGTTACAATTTTCTGTTGAGGTGGATCCTGTTCAGGTTTGTTGAGTATAATTTTGATATCTACATCCACAGTTACACATTGTTCACATTGCAGATAACTTGTCTTGAATCTGTTTTTGGAATTGTTAGATTTCAGAATGATACTGTTTATAGCCCTGGTCATGTAGTCTCAGACGAAAATGAAATGCCATGGAAGCAGTATTTATCTCATCTTTATTGTTCATTGGAACATAGAGAGAAAGAAAAATGTCACGATTCTGATGCCTTTGCTCCTGCTGACAGAGGACATCAGTCTCAGTTTCTCCTCCACATCCACTTTGGAGGTATCCAGTGGTGCATGTTCTGATCCAGCTTATGCAAAACATAGATGACCAGCTCTCAAAAGGTGCCCCTGGAGCTGCTAAAAAATTAAAGTGATAGGGAGCTTCACATGGCTGTGTTTTTTTGTGATGGCTAGAGACATCCAGTATTCATGTTTTGTAATAGTATACTTAAACCCTCTTCAGTATGCACTTACCTGAGTTTAGTTACGCCGAAAAAACATCATCAGCAAGATAAGTAACTCCGTAATTTGAACATGGTTACCCAATTTAAAAATTGATTTAAAAGAGAGGAAAGGAAATGATGAAATTGAATTAAATTTTTGAAATTCCTACGAATATATATGTTGCTACATCATAGTTTGAAGAATGTTACACAGCCATTTACTCGGGGAAAAAAAACAAAAATCTTCTTCAGAACTTTCTTCTGAATCGTTCATCATATCTCGAACCTCATTCCAGTCGAAATCTAGGTCACTCTAAGCTTCATTACCCAGCACTTTCACTAAGTCTTATGCCATAAGTCCTACAAATCACAGTATCTTCATCACTAAATCTCATTATAGAACTCATTATAGAACGGCAGAAATCAAGGTTAGCCATGGTGAAAAACAGCATTTCCACCACAAAAATTTAAAATTCATAACTCGAAACTATGGGGTTAGCAGTCTAGGAATTTACCTGAAGTTTGGCATACTGGTAAAGCACAAAAATTTTTTAATAACATTTATGTAGTTGAACTACAAAGAATCATATCAGTCTAAAGAATCACTGGAATAGTGAAAGGAGGAGTGCTTGGATTGAGGAAATGGGTATCGTCTTGGAGAATTTTTTTTTTTTTTTTTTTAGCAGTTGATCTGTCCATCGATCTTGGACGCCATTGTCACAAAACGCCGAGTCACAAGGAACTCTCTGTGTTGGTGTTCCATAACTTGTAAAAAGTATTAATAAAAGTTTGACACATGTTCTAAATCACTATAAAGTAAGCTATAAACTGTTAATAGTACAACTATTATTGCAGTATAATTCATTGAAAGTTCGTAAGATTACTAAGAATGGTGTCATTCGATGATTGTGACGATGTGGTTTACAACATCACAAAATCAACCGGCGTCTGTAGTTTGAACTGAGGCAATGGAAACAACACTAACATTGCCAGAAACGAAATTTTATAAGATTATTCAGTTAAACATACCACAAAAAGTTTACAGAAGTGTCAAAGAGTGTGTCTTTCATGCTTTGTGGGAGTCGGTTGTGACATCAGTGTTCAGACCTGCCAACCATTACGCATTTCACATAATTTATTACGCCCAAGTGATAAATCTTACGCATTTAGCCAAAAAAAATTACGCGCATGAAAGTTTTCAACAACAACACACACAAAAAAAACAGACGAAAAACATCGGCTTCAGTACAGACACGCACGACACCGTGCATATAACCAGAAATCTTCAAGAAGCGCTTCTGGTCTTGCGCAGTTTGTTTCACCATCTTTACCATTCAGCGAAGTTGGCGTCCTTTTGAAGTTGTAGTTGCGAAAAAGAAAAAAAAACTGGTCAAAAGTCCCGAAAAGAATTTTCGGAAAAGTTCCCTGCATACAACCTTCGGCTAAAGGTGTAAATTGTGCACAGTGTACCTTTTGCGAATTGGACTTCACAATTTCCCATGGCGGGATGGTGGATGTGAAGCATCAACTTTAGTCACACAAGCACATCGGTTCTTCTAACGCGCCGATTTCTTTCAGCATCACACAGTTTTTTCAGACTGTAGACACCACAAAAGAGGATGAAATGAGGAAAAGGGGGTAATTCGGGCTGAAGCATTGGTGGCCGGATTTTTCGTCGAGCACAACATCGCTCTTAGCGCAGCCGACCATGCATCCCAGCTTTTTAAAGAAGAGTTCTCAGATTCGGAGATTGCCAAACAGTTCAAGAGTGGTCGAACAAAGACAACACACATTGTGAGGACCCTTGCCATGGGGGACTGCAGAATGGACCATTTGTGTAGGGGACTGATGGAAGTCAGGAAGGGGGTGGGGGACAAATTCTTTCCTGAGGTGGTGTGATACTTAAAAAATGACCCAATTGCCACTGAGCTGATAGCCAACCCCACATGCACAGAATCAGCAACAGGGGAGAACATTTTTTAGGTTGTTTCTGGCGCACTCTCAAGCCTTGGTGTGCCATGGCAGAACTGCCTGTCTTTGGTTTGTGATAATGCCAATGTGATGACTGGCAAGAACAAAGGTGTCATCGCATATGTTCGCATATGTGTTTCCAGTGTATTCTACATTTTCATAATTTGTAAAGATTTCTGTGACACTTAAAAGAAAAGCTTGTTTTTGAAGAAAGTAAAGTTCACAAAAATTGTGCGAACAATTTCATCGCATCGTGTTTGTTTGAAAAAAAGCTAGGTGTCGCACTTGATTACTCTTAGCTCTCTGAAATTACACATTTCTGCCTCACTGAGCTTCAATTCTTACTCATTGATCTCTTAGGGGGTTGGCAGGTCTGAGTGTTACTCGTGACTAGAAAATAAACCGGGACTAGAAAAATAAACGGGACTGTTGTTAAAAATCTTACTAGAAAATAAACCGGGCACATCGCTCCATTGTAGCTGTGGACTGAAAGGAAGAATTGCGCATGCGCATTAGCAATTTCCGCAGTCAAAATGGTGGATAATTGGAGTTTTCGGAATCAAAGAAATATTTAAGAAGAAAAGTGTCCGGCGTGACATTGTGACTAGAATTGATTAAACATCAAAATATCAAACTGCACTATTAAATTCTGCATAGAATAAAGTTTTTTAGTTTGTATTTACATCATTAATCTCAATGAGTACATTTTCCCAGTCCAATCCAAGTTTAGTTTCAAGTTGCCAAGTCATTGTCTGTTGATCCCGCCATGACTAGGTGTGTCACAAATGACTCCCGTTTTTTACAAGCTTGTATCAAAAATCAAAATAAATCAAGTGAATTAAAAGATAAAGCTCAAGCATTTTTTTTTAGAAAACACAAGATAAGCTCATCAACAACAAAACAGCATTTTTTTTTTTTCCATGAAAGCTTTTGATTCTTGCACATGACTGCACCCAAACGATGCACCAAAAAGTATCTGCCTATGAAACGATCTTCCAGGAAGTCACATTATGTGATAATATTTTCAAATACATATGTTTTAGACCTCATGCTGGCTTTAAAATTCTAATATCATCTCTTCAGTTATTTTCCTTAAGTATTTAAAGCTTTCTAGGTGAAAAATGTCAATCCCAATCAAGTTACAACATTTTGTTTATGTTGTGTGTTCAATTGGGCACCTTTTGAGAGAGCTGGTCAGTTAGTAAATATGAGGGTTTTCTGCAAAATACAGAAATGCAGTATTGCTAAATAAAATATAAAACAATTGTCAAAATAAAATTTGGGGGGGGGGGAGGTATATGGCCTATGAGTTCATTAATCTTGATTCTCTGCCTTCTGTCTGTGATTCAGAAGTCAAATAGGCAAACTGTTGCCAGAAACAACTGCAAACATTATGTCGTCCATCTGTGCTGTAGGTTTATTGCCCTGTTAATTGTAGACACTTTGGCAGTTCATAAGAATAAATACCAAACAGTAGTACTGAGTTGACGGCCCAATCACATGAGTTGACGCAATCCAACATTTTTTCCTTTTTTTTAACTGAACCAGTCTTTGTTGTTCACCAATTTTACAACTGAATCGATGAGGCTTCGTTGCAAACTTGGAAAGACAGGAGGTCACAAAAATAAGTTTTTCAAATGAATCGGGTTGGCTTCATTGATGTTGGATCTCTGATGTTTTTGCTTCATATGAATTTCTTTCTGTATGACTACGTCACCCTTAAAGTCATTTGTGTCATCCTCCCAATTCATGTTTTTAAGATAATGCGTAGACAGCTGCTTTTTCTCTTGACAAGATTTTAGCATCTTCCAGTGGGACTGATTGAAACCGTACAGATTTGTTCCAGTTTCAGTGACATAGAAGCTAATGTGTGATGCTTACACAACTGACTTGTTTGCATAAATGTATGTATGCAGTATGTGGTCATGGTTCCAATGAAATGCCAGACTGTGTGCCCTAAACAGGCAGTTTTTGTATGAACAGTTACTGTTGTTTTCTTTGAAACAGATATTTGTTCTAATACCATTTTTCTAATCAAATCAGCAGCCTCCCTTCACCCCTCATGCATTCTCTCCACAGGGGTCCTGCGTATTGTGGACCAGTTTTAGGAGGAAAAGTTTAACTGCAACTCTCTTAAGCATATTTAATGATGATGTGAATAATGATTTTTTTTTTTTTTTTTTAAATTATGTTATCCACAAAGTTAGGCCATTTAACAGGGTAAGTATGAATTTTATCCAGAAAAATGACAAATTTTGTGAAACTAAAACTTCATGGCACTCCCTCCTGTCGCCATGTCTCTCTCATTTCACCCCACCCCCTGTTTGTGTGTGGGTGTTCATCTGCCTCTGTGTCTCTTCCCTGTCTTTCCCACCCTTTCCCTGCCCCCCCCCCCCCCCCCCCCCCCCCATGCCCTCTCTCTCTCTCTCTCTCTCTCTCTCTCACACACATACACTCGTGCTCTCTCTCTCTCTCTCTCTCTCTCTCTCTCTCTCTCAGAAGAAGAAGAAGAAGAAGAAGAAGAAGAAAAAAGGAAGAAGAAGAAGCAGAGCAGGCTATTTCTCAGAACAAATATCTGTGTGAATTAGGAAACTGACAGTTGTTAGTTTAACTGAGAGTGACATTTGATTCATAGGAGGATAAACGGGTTTGTCTGTAGATACAGCAAAGCTGGTGGTTTTTACTTTTGTAAAGAGTTCTTGGACAGATCTTAGCTATTTTCACTGATTATTATGGTTAATGTTGTTCAAAGCTGCCAGTTTCAGCTTCATCAAAGAGGTGTCACTGCATGCAGACTCGTCCATATACCAGACCTATTTACCCATACGATTTCGCCATATTTTGTACGCATGCTTTAGCGGTAGTGGCACCTGTGGTGTATAACCATCGTGTTTGAGTGCAACAATCAAAGAGTAGCAACTTGCACATCATGCGCGCAAACTCACGTCAGTATGACGTTGGAACAGTAGGAGGGACCTCCTGCTTTTACAAAAATGCACAAGTTTGGTAGAGGTGTACACACATTTTTAGGAAAAACATGCTCATTTCAGTTGAGAAATACACCAATAGCAGCTTTAGGGTAAACAGGTCTGATATACGCTACACATCATCTGCAGAGTTTTGAGACCACACTGCACATGATTTAAAGCCGATGGATAAATGAATTAATGACAGAGATGTGCAAATGTAAGAAGAGAGTCTCATGGCTGCGATGTAGCAGATGTCTGACCTACGCATTAGCCCAGTGCACCGGTCAGACCTTGAGTTCAAAGCTACGAAATGATGGCAAGATGGAATTAATTGAGCATTATATGCATACTTACATTGTGAGAAAACGAAAAGAAAGATTTGGAGTATCTGACTGTTAACAAAAATATGTAAAGGTCTCGGATAGCTGAAAATAACACAGACAGGAACTGCTTTTTACTCGGAGTTAAACTTACATCATTTTGCATACAGGAAAAAAAATATGTATTGGATAACATGTATTTGAATATTGATTTTCGTTCAGAACTACCAAAAACATATTCCATGAACGCCGAACAGTTATGGAAGGATAAAGGGATCTAAGGACACTACCTACTATGCTCCCTGTTGGTGACAATAATTGCTTAGGCATGGAGCTAGCCTCCATCCCACGATAGTCCCCACAAATTTGCCGCTATGGATGACCCCTAAAGAATCTCCTGTAGAGCACAGACATGGAGAGGAAGTTAAAACTGAGGTCATCATGAGATGGGGCATAAAGAGCCATGAGATATGAGACTTCTTTGTTGTACACTGATCGATGAGGATGATGAAGATGACGCTACAGATGCTATAGATTTCTGTTCTGGTCTGAGACTGCATGACAGGGCTGTACTGTACGTTTACTTTCATAGTGTATTCTGGCGTCAACCAGCCCTGAGGGATACAGACACCTGAGGTGTTCGTCAAGAAATTTGAGCAACACCATTGAGATGAACTGACTTTGTAGACCCAGTCGGGGGGGACCCCAGTATGAACTGAGTCCATGACAGATTGAACTCTGGCAGGAGCCGGCTAGACAAAAAAATCCACACATAAATTGGTCTGATGAGAATCAAGCCCTTGAATTCTTAGCCAAGAGTCTGCAGTTCTTAGAGTATTTTCTGTTTGTGCAATTTGTTGTTGTTGTTATTGTTTGTTTGTTAGTGGTACTGTATTTTAAGTAGATGTGAAAAAAGAAATTGTCTTTTCAGACTGCAGTTGTAAATGAAAAATTGAGAAAGACCGGACGGACTTGAAGCTTTTTTGTGTCAAGCTTGCACCCACAGTTATAATCGACCTGGTTTCTTTCCTCTACACGATTATTGAACAGTTCATAAAATCTGTGTTGCCATTTGGAAATTCAAAATATTTTTGGATTTTGCATTCCTAGCTCATTAGAATTGGCCACACGGTAAGAATGTTTAACAAGCACCCATTAGACATATGCATCTTAGTTTGGAACTGATTTCACAATCCAGATAAAAAGGGGACATTGTGCAGACTGGCAGGTCGGTGTAAATGCTGAAGGTGTGTTTGTGTGTATGTGTGTGTGTTGGCAGCAATATCCAGAAGATCCAGCGGAGTTCAAGCCTTTGACAGATGATGAGTAAGTGGGCAGCCCAGTCTGTCACAAGTTGCCAACCGTGACCGTACCATGCAAGAGGGCCTTTTTTTAATTTCTTTTTAAGTCGAATAATCAAAGCCATTCAAGTGCAGGGGATCAGGAAGGTTGGGTTTATCTGCCAAGGCTTAAGTCTGTCTTTCAGTTATATAGGGATGAAAGGTTAGTTATGTATATGGCTAACATGTAGGAGAGAAAAGATTTTTGGTCTCTGTTTTTGGTTTGTTTTTGTTAGCTTGTTTTCATGTCCACAATTTTTTGTGTGAAAAATATGAGGGATGGTTTGTAGTGTGTGCCCATTTGAAAATTTGTTATGTTAAGATACCATCAGAACATATTTTGATAATTCATTTTGTGTCCTCTGCATTCTGTGTGTGTGTGTGTGTGTGTGTGTGTGGTGTGTGTGTGTGTGTGTGTGTGTGTGTGTGTGTGTGTGTGTGTGTGTGTGTGTGTGTGTTTTTTTGTTTTTTTGTAGCTCTGATCAGTAATTAATTGTGTGAGAAGATTTTACTTGCATGACCATATTGCCATTAACCATGTCTTTACAGACTTTTTAATACATTTGAATTGGACACTTCTTTCCCCTGGTTATGTCGTACATACAGGTAGTAGAGATAAAGACCAGAATAGTAGCCGTTTGGTGCCACATTCGTTCGGTGCTTGATTGCTTCAGTGCAGATGATTATCTATTGCCTTGCAGAGTACAGAACATCAAAAAAGAAAGAAAACAAAAAGAATGCCAAAGGAAACAGAAAGCGGCCGAGAACAGAAAACACCTGGCCAATGTGAGAGTGGTCCAGAAGAACCTAGTTTTTGTGGTGGGGCTCTCACCACGCCTTGCAGACCCTGAGGTGCTGAAGAAGCAGGAGTATTTTGGGAAGTTTGGCAAGATCCACAAAGTGGTCATTAACCAGAGCACTTCCTACGCTGGTTCCCAGGTAATTGGTACTGATAAGGTTCATATGACTGACTGATTTTTTTTTTTTTCTCTTTAATTTTGTCTGTTCGATGGTAATTTACATAGATTTCATAAATCTCGAAGTGATTTAAGTTGTGGAAAGAAAAGTCACTCTAGGCATGATGACTTAAACAGTCTGTATCAGAGAGAACTAAGTTGATCCACAGTTTCTCTCAAATTCAGTTTTATTCAAATTCAGTTTTTGCTACAAGTAGGTTGTGTAACAAATTTTATTAAACTTAATTTGAAAAAAAGGGGGAGGAGAGAGGGAAGGAAGGGGGGGGGGGGGGAGGGGTATGTGCACAAAAAACTAGTTAATGTATAATCAGAATTAAGAAAAAGCAGCAGCAGGAAAGCTCATTCACTGTAACTGTGCTTTGTCACATGACATAATGACATCTTTTGCAGGGTCCAAGTGCAAGTGCCTATGTGACATTGTGCGTGTGGAAGATGCCTTACGTGCCATCTTATCTGTAAACAATGTCCATGTAGACGGCCGGACACTGAAGACTTCACTGGGAACAACAAAGTATTGCAGTAACTTCTTGCGCAGTTCCCAGTGCACAAAAAATGTAAGCTTTAAGTATAGAATCCTGGCAACTAGCACTGTCTGTCATTGTGAATTTTGTCTGTATTTGGAGGGAATTTGTCTTGTGTGTATCACCTATCCTTCTGCAGTGGGAAGTGTGATACAGCTTAAATGAAATAGTTAAAATGTTGTGATACATGTTTATGACATAAGTAAACATTGAAAACAAACCAAAAAAATTCTCAGAAGCTCGTGGAATTCGCCCAACTTGAGAGTTGGCCCAGTCAGCCACGCAAAATCCTGTTAGGAATGTCGGCACAAAGGCTTAAAGGTCTATGATAAAAAAGAAAGAGGAAGAAATAACAAACTTACGAACATATACACATAGTAAGCTTCATGAATGTCATGATGTAATAGCTGAACTGTTGCCATTGAATTATTGGAAAAGTGAGAACAAACCCAGAACATACATTTGTGTAGACATACTCAGTCTGCATGAATTTATGATGTTATAGCTGAACTATTGATATTCATTAAATAATGAACACAAGAACAGGCAGACATGCTTAATCTGCATGAATTCATGTCATGATAAATAAACTATTGACATTCCCAGAAGAAAAAATACCAAGCCCAAGAACACATAGACATAGTTACCTTCATGAATTTTTGACGTAATAGCTAAACTATTGATGTTCAAGAAGAAATAACAAGCCCCAAAACATAAAGACATAGTTATCTTCATGAATTCATGACAATAGCTAAACTATTGAAATTTACAAAGGGAAAAAACCACGAACCCCAAAGCATGTAGACATCTTCAAAAATTCATGATGTAAAAGCTACACTTTTGATATTGACTGAAGGCTGGCCTATTCAGGCTGTGCTAAGGATGCTAGCCAGTAAGCTTAATATAGTAGTACCTTTGGTTTTGAATTAAGTACAAACATCAATGAAAGCTGCCACTCAGAATGTATGAAAGAGGCTTCATGGGCACATAAGCTGAAGAATGGACAGCTAGTAGTGTTAAAAAGAAAGTGGAGACAACATGATTGGAACGCTCTTGGGGGCACCAAAAGCCCACCCAACAACAGTCCCCATGAAGCTGCCAGTACAGCAACTCTGCTCACAGGAAGATTTGGAGTATAAATCAAAACCAGTGAGGGCAATGAGAGAAAAGCACCCATCCACCACCCTTCTTCTTTTTTTTATTTTTTTTTTTTTTCAATGAAATTCAAAAATGGAGATGATGATGATATAAGATATCGAGTTCGATTCTTGGCCCAGACCACCACATTTTCTCACAAACATGTGCATGAGTGTTATACACCACCAGTCACCATTTTGTCGCTGTTCTGCCTATCCAAATGATTGAAACATTTCAAGAGTTTATTAACCATGCTGTGTTTAGATCTCGGCATTTAATAACGTTCTTTGGAATGTATTAGAGTATGAATTTTTCGTTGTTGTTTTACTGTTTTAAATTCAAGGACATTGCATTTCTGTTTCGACCAGATGTCATACAATGAAAAGATGGCCAAGTCATGCCTGCACATGAAAGTTGGTTTGGTCACTACCATTGCCACCGGGAGCTGTCTGTGCTATGAAGCAGCTGTTGTAAAGAAAGAAGAGGATGAAAGTTGATTCTGTTCTACTTTGCCTCATACAGTTTGCCTTATCAAACTCAGAGCAAGTTATCGCTGGATTGCTAGCTCCGTTGGCTACATTTCATGTCTTACTATTTGGACTGTCTGCACTCTTCTGGTTTAATGTTGTGATCTGTCCTTACATGGTCAGGTCAGCATGTTCTTGACAGGGTTTTTTTTTTTTTTTTTTTTTTTTTTTTTTAGTTGGTCTCTCTGTCACACTTTGCTGCTCCACCAGTCACAGCTGATCCTTGAATGTTTAACATAAACTCCCCCCCCCCCTTTTTTTTTTGTGTGTGTGTGTGTGTGTATTGGAGCATTCAGACTAGAAATACTGATACAAAAGTTGTTTTAATTGCCACATATACACACACGTAAGACCACTCCAGGCCATCAATCATAAATGAGTTTGCAGTAGTTTGAAAATTCACGTTTCCTGAGAAACTTTAATTCACTAGGAATGATGTGGTTGTGTGTGTTGCAGGACTGTATGTATTTGCATGAACTCGGTGAAGAAGCTGCCAGTTTTACAAAAGAAGAGATGCAAATGGGGGTAAGCAACCACCATTGTCAGCAAGATTTCAATGATGTTGAGTTCTTTTAATTCCCTCTTTCATACACATAATTCCCAAAGGATTTTTTGTAGTTTGCCAAACTTTGGAAACTTGAGCTTAGAAAAAAAAAAAAAAAAAAATTGAATCAGTTTCTGGAAGTGCAGATTGCATGGAAATATAGATATGTATAAAAATCTGGTATTTGACGCAGTTTGCTGTGCACGTGTCTCTCCTCTGTCTGTGAATTTATGTTTTTTAGCTGACTACCTTTCTGAAAATTGGTTAGCACCAACTCTCCACTTGGTTATCTCACAATTCCACATAAGTCTGAAGCAAATGCCAATACATGATTTGTACAGTGTACTGTTTTTTGAGTAGTTATGTGTTCAGCGGTGCTTAGGTGGCTAAATTGTACACAGTGCTCTTCGCTTGACAGTCTGTGTCTGTGACATCTTTGCATTAATATAAGCCTCTGGCAGGGATACATGTCTTCGGGAAATCTGGAGCAGCAAAAATTGTGATTCGGTTGCCTCAAGATCAGTGAGAGTATGTTTGGTTATTCTTTCAAGCCATGGGTTGTCTGTGACATCGATGGAATGAATGAGGTTTCAGTTTCATCAAGGAGGCATCACTGCATGCAGACTAGTCCAATTACGCTACACCACATCCACTAAGTTTTGAAACCACACTACACATGATTTGAACCTGATGCATAAATGAATTAACAACAAAGATGAGACAAGTGAAGAAGAGGGTCTCGCGGCTACGACTAGGCGGATGTCTGACCTATGCATTAACCCAACGCGTTGGTCCGACCTTGAGGTGAATGAGTAGAAGAAAGAAAATCAAAAAGGAAGAAAAGTACCTTTATAAAAAAAACAAATTGATATCTTGAGAATCAGCAAAAACCTTGTGCAAAATTTTTGGAAAGGGGAAAGGCTGGAGCAACTAGAAGATGATGTGTTGGAAAGGGGATTGGCTGGAGCAACTAGATGATGATTTGGAAAGGAGAAAGGCTGGAGCAACTAGAAGATGATGTGTTGGAAAGGGGATTGGCTGGAGCAACTAGATGATGATTTGGAAAGGAGAAAGGCTGGAGCAACTAGAAGATGATGTGTTGGAAAGGGGATTGGCTGGAGCAACTAGATGATGTTTTGGAAAGGAGAAAGGCTGGAGCAACTAGAAGATGATGTGTTGGAAAGGGGATTGGCTGGAAAGATGCTGGGAGAAAGGCTGGAGCAACTAAATGATGATGTGTTAGAAAGGCTGAGCATCTAAATGATGATGTGTTGGAAAAGCTGAAGCAACTAGATGATGATGTGTTGGAAAGGCTGGAGCAACCAAATGATGATGTGTTGGAAAAGCTAAAGCAACTAGATGATGATGAGCTGGTGGACAAACTCGAATGTCCCAAGCTCAGTATTCCCAATTTTTGTTGAGTGTCGTCAAACAGCAAAAGTTTGATGGGAAGTTGGGGGTGGGGGTGGCTGGGATCTACTGTTCATCTCTTTGTGCAAAGGATCCAGTAGACATAAAAACTTGGGCTGGACTTGTTGACATGAAGCTTGAGCATGCCGCCATCTTTGCAAGCACTTGTATCAGTATGAAACAAAGAGCGGTCAGATCAGCAAGATGAGTGTGAAGTAACATTTTTGTTTTGTTCCTTTTTAGTTCTTTGATTTATCCATTTTTACCTAGTTCTGTTTGTAGAGAATGTTTTATTTATGCTGTGGATGTCATATTTTGTTCTGGGTTTGATTGTTTAACAGTTCATGTCGCTGTAAACTCCAGCATTCCACATGCCTTTATAAAGCGGACTGTGTATTCTAATGAGTTTGGTTACAATGAGATGCCAGAAAATGGTTTCAAAATGTCTTGTTTTGTTCAGAGTTGCTAGGAAAGATTGCAGTGTTGGCTGGGGGGGGGGGGGGGGGGGGGGGGGCTTTGCTTTTCCCAGCTTGCATTTTATGTTGTAATTATCTTTTTTCCCCTGCAGAAAAAAACATCAAGAATATGAACAGAAGCTGGTAGAACAGTTCCACAATTCTCAGAATTCCACAAACAACCACGTTTCGAACAACAGGATACAGAACAGGTGAGTTGGACTGGATCTCAAACCTTCACTTGCTTTATTTAAGGAAAGAGTTTGCATGCATACATGCATTGTCTGCTCTGTGCAGTCTCCCACTGCAATATTTTCTTTGGACACATCAGTAGAGCCAGACTTGATTTCTGTGATGGACCTAAGATCTTGGGTGTCTGTATGTGGATTGTAATCATGAACACGCACATTGTGCTGTGAACTTTCACCTTGGGCCTGTACAGGGCACTGGTATAGTGCTTGAATGTGCTGTTATTTTGTGATTAGACTGGATTGCTCTCTATCCATGTCAGTCATTGGAAGTTCAAATTTTGTGTAAAAATCAGATTTTAGTATGGTATGCTGTGCTTTTGTAGTGTGTTGTTTATTTTCATAACTTCATATGTCTGTCCCCCCCCCCCCCCCCCCCCGTTTTCTTTCCATGGCAGTGTTCTCTGTGAAATGTTAAGTGAGGATGGAAAAGACTGTGAATAGGATGGGAAATTTGAAAATGAGGACCAGACTCTGAATCAACTTTTACTGACTCCAACTATCCCAGAATGTTTCATGTGTTTCATTTCGACAACTTAAATCAGTCATGTGATATTGTGTGCGTGTTAGGGATCCAGATGAGGTGTAGAACATATTCAAAAAGGCCTCATAAAAATTACTCAGACTGGCAAAATTATTGATATAGATGCACATGAGAGTGAGCTGTTCTGTGACGTTCCCCGCATTACCAAGAGCCTGTCGCCCTTTATTACTGCACTGTTCTGTAGGCATGGAAAGGATTTTACGGTTTTTAGTTAGCTGAAAAAAATCACAGGCTCCCCCCATTTAATGGGTCTCTGCAGCCTGTACGAATTTGAAGCAGGAAAAAAAAAACATCACCAAATGTTTTGAAGAGGTTCTGGGATGTATTTAAACTGAGCAAAGAGGGCCAGGGGACACGCTAAACCTCCAGTGAAGAGCTGTCATGTCTGCTCGTTGTTTGGCGTCATATATTGTACGCTGTCGGACATAGCATCCAGTGGCAGTTAGTCAGCTCTGCCAGGCCGAAGATTTTGTGGCTAATGCAGTAATAAGACAGTCACGTGACACCCACCCTACTTCCGCCGAAGCCGGTGTCAGCTTCCTTTACCTTATTTTTCTTCTTCGGCTGCCACCCAAGCAAGATAAGCCTTGTGCTCTGTCTCGCCTTTCTTCTGCCTTTGTGTAAAGATTGCTTGTGTGTTTGCTTTCTTTACTTATTCATTTGTGGCTTGCGCTAAACCCCGGGTACACTCGCCGTGTGAGGCTTCGGTTGGTGTGCTTTATTTTAATTCACATTTATCCCTTGTTGCTCTCGATTTTTCTACCGGTTGTTTACTCGAATTTTGCCTTGTCTTTGCTCTCTCGATTTTCGCGACTGTCCTGTCGATCTCGCAACTTAGTGCTTACATCTTGAGCGCAACTTTGCGTCCCCTCACTGGGCACGCATTTCCTAAACTTGATTAACCCTCTTCAGTATGCACTTGCCTGAGCTTAGTTACGCCGAAAACCATCAGCAAGATAAGTAACTCTGTAATTTGAACATAGTTACCCAATTTAAAAATTAGTTAAAGGGAGGAAAGGAAATAATGAAATGAAAATAATCTTTTAAAATTCCTACAAATTTATATGTTGCTATATCGTAAGTTTGAAGAATGTCACATGAGCCATTTACTCAGGGATAAAAAATTCTTCTTGTTCAGAACTTACTTCTGAATCGTTTATTATATCGGGAACCTCATCCCAGTCGAAATCTAGGTCACTCTAAGCTTCATTACCCAGCACTTTCACTAAGTCTTATGCCGTAAATCCTACAAATCACAGTATCTTCATCACTAAATCTCATTATAGAACGGCAGAAATCAAGGTTAGCCATGGTGGAAAAACAGCATTTCAACCACAAAACTTAAAAAATTCATAACTCAAGAACTACGGCACGTATCGACTCGCATTTTTTTGCAAAAACTGAAGTAAATGGCTACAAAAAGAGGGAAGTCATGTTCTCGCGAGACTTCCTTTTCTACAAGAAAGATGGTGGCGCCCATGGTTGCCACATGTTTTACCGGGCACTGGCAGGCGCTCAGCCTTTTGGCTGTGTGATTTCCAGTTGGGCGCTAGCGGGCACGCGCTTTTGAAGAAGGTTAATCTGTTTACCGGCCCTCGCGCTGTGCGCGTCTTTTTCTCCTACTCGTGCTCGATATTTTCCTCAGGCCGCCATCTTCTCCTCACCAGTCGTCCTGGGACATTTGCCTCACTCGTACCTTGGCGTTTAGTTCACGGAGTTCTCTCCGCCTGTAGCACCTTTCTCGTGTTGTTATTGTGCCAGTGCATATCGACCGAGTTTCTCTCGTCGTTGTGCCACTCCATATTGATCGAGTTCATACTAGTTTTAGTACTCCGATTGAGCTTTCTATTCGAAATTTCGATCCTTTGTTCTGTGGTAGATTGAGCTTTCTATTCGAAATCTTGATCCTTTGTTCTTGGTCGATGAGCTTTCTATTTGAAATCTCGATCCTTTGTTCGGTGGGCGGATATCGCCCTATCTATCGCTTATTATAGGTGCTTAGTTACAGTGCTGTAGCACTAGGTCGATCGAATTATTTCATTACTTAGGTCGATCGACTTGTCTCCACTTTGTGGTCGTCGTGTGCTCCGTGATTGCCCAGCCGCCATAGCCCAACATGGCGAAGGACTACAACAGGTCGAGCCACTTCACCTTTCCAAAGTCGCTTACTGCCCCAGAGGACCCACCGTCGATTCCTTGGGGCAGTCCGTTCTTTCCTCGGAAGAACATAACGGCCGGTGTAGAGGAGGGCTCCGTGGAGGGGATGCGCAACTATGCCTCCTCTACCCAACCGGCGGACACACGATCATGGTGTCTGAAGGCAGCAAGGCAAGCTGCCACCACCATCACTAAGTGCCTGTCTTTTGATATTACTAAAAAAAATCAAAAGGCAAGGTTCCTCTCAAAGGGAAGAGTCGAACTAAAGGCTCTTCTTCCAGTTCTCCACCCCCCCTCCCTACGCTCTCTGGCTACCCCCTCCACCCTGGTGTCGCAGGTTTTCCAGGCCCCCACGGAGATTCTGCCCCAGGGCCACCACAGCCCCCATGCCTCCGCGGGGACCAGTGGCTGTATGCCCCTGAGAGGAAACAGTGGCTCAGAGCAGACGTTCACCAGGACCTTATCTACAGTCATATGTGGTACCCAGCCTTCCACAGCTGGCTCGACCTTGGTCCACCTGCCTCTCGGGCGCTGTCCGATCGGCAGGACGGACCCTCCCCCCTGGTCCGCCCGCCGATCATGGAGCCACGAGGGACCCGCCCTTGCCTTCCCCTACTCCCCAGCCAGGGTGGGACCCTCACACACCCCCGTTGTTGCCTCCTGCCGTAGGTTCCCCCCAACCTCGGCAGGTACCCGACCACCCAGAGGACGAGGACGAGGAGGACGTTCCTGTCTCTTCTTTGAGCGAACTGGCTGCCCTGGAACGGGTGGCGCCCGGACCTTTTTGTCAGGGGACCGCTCCCCCCCCTCGGGCAATGTCCTTTCCCTCGAGAAGTACGTCGGGCCTCACCCAGTGCGACATGCTGTATCTCGCCCCAAAATCCTCGCCATGTCTTTGTTGACAGGCTCCTGCAGCGGGTGGAGGAAATCTGGCTGGAGGAGGACGGTGACGTCTCTGTGTCCCCAGTCAGTGACTCAGGGACACACCAGGAGATGGAACCTTGCCCTTTCGGCGACCCCCTGATCCGAATCTTGGTTAACAAGATCTCGGATCACCCTGTCGGCTGCGGCTGACAACACAACCAGGACCCATTTCAATCTTGTTATGTGCAGGGAGAGATGCCGTGCTGTCATGGTCCAACCTCTCCCCGGCGCTCAAGGTGGCCTTGAGGTACATCCCGGGGCAGGACCAGTCGCACTTCAGCGACTGTTCGACTGCAGTCATATCACATGCAGTCGAAGAACGCAAACAGGCAGCTTCTTTTGCAGCCAGGCCCTCCCCCCTCAGCCGCGGCCTGCTGCTAGAACCCCTGGGCGTTCCACCACTGCCCCGGCCAGACCCATGCCCTACCCCAAGCAGGCACCACCTCGCTCCTCTTGGCCCGCCAAGCGCCCTGATAACCCTGCACCTAGGCCGAAACCAAAACGCCCCACTCAATTTTCGGTTCAGCCAGCAGGCAAGGCCCCGGAGGTGACTGGGGGACTAACCCCCTGACGACCTGGTGTGGGGAGCGGGAGTACTCTTACCTGCAACCCCATCCCCTGCACCTGCAGGGGAGCGCGGGAGCTAGTAGAGATCTCACTCCCCCGGGCCCCTCAACCCCTCTGGTGGGCAGCCTATCACAGCACGCTCACCAGTGGCGACGTGTAGGCCTCAACCCATGGATAGTAACAGTGTTACAGGAGGGGTTCCGTCTGCCTTGGGCACACGAACGCCCCCCCCCCTTTACTAGCCTCCCCCCCCCCTCCCTCAGCAAACCCCTTCCGGCCCAGGCGGAGGCTCTTCGCATGGAAGTCAAGGAACTCCAAAAAGGGGCCATCACAGAGATATCCCATCCCAACCCTGCCTCTCACCTTTTCATGGTCCCCAAACCCTCGGAGGGCTGGAGGCCCATCCTCGACTCTCCCCCCTCAAACAAGTTCCTCAGACCCACCAGATACAAGATGGAGACCCCATCCCAGATCCAGGACTCCATCCACCATCAGAACCAGGCCACCTCAATAGATTTGAAGGACGCTTACTTTCAGATCCTTATACACCCTTCCCACAGACGATACCTTCAGTTCATCTGGCGGGACCGGGTGTTCCAGTTCAAGGCGCTCCCCTTCGGCCTCTCCCTGGCACCCTTCCTTTTCACAAAGGTAGTCAAGGAGATGGCCTCCCTCGCCAGGCAGGAGGACATTCGCCTCCTGGTGTACCTCGATGACTGGCTCGTCCTGGCTCCCTCATGGGCCCACACATCCAATCTTCTGCGCCTTTGCTCCTCCCTAGGGTTCGTCATCAACCCGAACAAGTGCGAACTCCGCCCCAGTCAGCAGTTCTCCTTTCTGGGCATGAGTTTTGACACGCGTTCCATGCAGGTCTCCCCAAGGACCTTGTCCTCCTTTCTGGGGATGACGGAGTCCCTATCGTTCCTCATTCCCCTAGGCCAGGTCCCCCAAGCGTCAGCTCCTAAGGGAGGTCCGCCGTCGTTGGTCTCAGACCTCTGACCGCTGGGATCAGACCATTCCCCTCGGGCCTTGTGTCCTTGGGACATGGAGGAGTGGCTCAGCCCCTCCACCCTCAACCCCGGGGTTCCCATCTCCCTCCCCCACCCAGGCCCTGGAACTCGACACACAGACGCTTCCAACTCTCGGGCTGGGGGGGCCCACTTGGAGAGCAGTCTCCATATCAACGTTCTGGAACTGGAAGCGGTCAGGCTAACCTCTCCAATTTCCAGACCTTGGTCTCGCACCAACTTGTTTCCTTCTCACGGAAAACACCTAGGTGGCTTGTTATGTCAACGGAGGGGGGGGGGGGGGGGGGGGGGGGGGGGGGGGTGCACGCTCTATCAGCCTCTCCCTCCGGACGAAGGCTCTCTCCGCTGGTATCATGTGCACGGAATCACCCTCCGTGCCAGACACATAGCGGGGACGCACAACATTCTGGCAGACTCTCTCAGCCACTCCAGGTCCGTCCTCCACATGGAATGGACCCTCAGCAATCTCATCCTAACCTCGGTGTGGGACACATGGTTTCAGGCCCATGGTCGACCTGTTTGCCACCTGATTCGCTCTATCAGCCTCTCCCTCCGAACGAAGGCTCTCCTCCGCTGGTATCATGTGCACGGAATCACCCTCCGTGCCAGACACATAGCGGGGACGCACAACATTCTGGCAGACTCTCTCAGCCACTCCAGGTCCGTCCTCCACATGGAATGGACCCTCAGCAATCTCATCCTAACCTCGGTGTGGGAACATTGGTTCAGGCCCATGGTCGACCTGTTTGCCACCTGATTCATCATCATCTACCAGTGTATGTTTCTCCCGTCCCCGATCCCCAAACGTATGCAGTGGACGCCCTCTCCCTTCCCTGGACGGCCCTCTTAGCATATGCCTTTCCTCCCTTCCGGATCCGCCACAAGGCCACAAGGTGATCAGGAAGCAAGACTCGAAAAACCCAGGCTCATTCTCATAACCCCGTGGTGGCCGACTCATTCCTGGTTTCCAGACCTCAAGTTGCTCACTCATGTACCCCCCCTCCAGTTGACCACCCAGTGGGACATGCTCAGGCAACCCCGCTCGGGTCGCCCGCATTCAAACCACCAGATGCTCCGCCTCCACGCTTGGCTCCTGTGCCAGCCCGACTGCGAGCCCCTGCCCCTACCTCCAGGACGGACAGGCCTCAGTCCGTCCTAAACCTTCTCGCTGGGGCGGGGGCCTCACAGGACCTTCGGGACCTTGCGATGGCCTCTCACAGGGCAAGCACAGAGTCCCTGTACGACTGCCGCTGGGAGAAATGGGTCTCCTGGTGCTGAGCAAACTCTGTTCCCTGTGATCATCCTTCCAATATCCAGATAAAGACTTTCCTATCTCACGACACCTATCCTCCTCCCGTAAGCTCTTGGCTAGCTCCATACTGGCCTACAGGTTGACCATCTGCACGACCATCTGCCAGCTTGGCGGACCCTCCTTTGAGAATGACTTTCTTCTCAGAGAGCTCTCTAGGGGGGTGGTTCTGCGAGAGTCACAGTCCCCTTGGCACATTCCCCTTGGGACCTCTTTATCGTTCTCAACGCTCTCAGAAAACCCACTTTCAAGCCTATCGCCACCTTGCCCTTTGACCTTTCCATGAAGACCACCTTTCTCCTCGCCCTGGCTTCCGCCAGAAGGCAAAGCAAGATCCATGCTCTCAGCGGGGACCCCAGAAACATTGTCTTCCACAGGGACAGTTCTGTCTCTCTTTAAGTTCCTTCCCGAATTCTTAGCTAAGAATCAGGAACCCGGCACTCCCTCCCCGTCCATCGTCATCCGCATGTTGGCTGATATCCTAGGAAGCGGGGAGACTGGTGGGGACATGGATCTGTGCCCTTCCAGATGTCTGAGATACTACTGGGAAAGTTTGCGCCCCAGGCGCGCCTCCCAGAGACATCTCCTTATTTCCATCAACCCCAACAATAAGAAAGACATCTCGGCGGGCACTGTCTCTGGGTGCTCTCCCAGACGGTGAGATCTGCCAACGCCCAAGCGTCCAGGATCTCCCCGTCTTAGCCCCCTGGGCACAGGAGGTCAGAGCCCTGGCCGCTTCCACAGCGTTCCAGCACTCTGTCCCCTTGCGCCATCTCCTAGAGGCAGCCTACTGGCGTTTGGAAAATCCCTTTATAAGCTTTTATTTAAGGGATATCCACATGACCAGGGCTGATGGTTCTAAAGGGATTTCCTTTGTGGCGGCTAATGCAGCCATATCGGTTAACCCCAAGAACCACTAGGGCACTCACCCTCCGCCCTATCCTGTAAATTCTGCTATGGCCTGACAGGGTACAGTATATGACGCCAAAATGGGAGTTTGTATTATACTCCCTGTTTGGCTAGTATACTTACCCTGTCAGACTCTAATGCCCGCCCTACCTTCCCCTCTAGCGCCAAGGTTCTCGGGGTTTCCTTGCTCGCAGGCCTCGCTCAATGAGGTAAAGGAAGCTGACACCGGCTTCTGACGACTGCGGAAGTAGGGTGGGCGTCACGTGGCTGTCTTAATTACTGCATTCACAAAAATCTTCGGCCTGGCAGAGCTGACTAACTGCCGTAGAATGCTATGGTCTGACAGGGTAAGTATACTAGCCAAACAGGGAGTATAATACATACTCCCCATGTCTGCTTTTCTGCATTTGTCTGACAAGTGAAAAGAAACTGCAAGAGCAACTTTCTGTGCACACTGCCATGCCTGGCAAGGTTTTGGGTTAACTAGTTGTAAGGTGATTACTGCGGTGGGTAAGATTGCTGCCAACCATAGGCTCTTTGCTTTCTGATGCATGACAAGGAGTTGGCATGTGGTGTCCAAAGCACTGTCTGATGATGAAGTTTCATCTTCTCCAGGTCTGGTGAAAAAAGCTTGGAGATTGAGCATGGACTTGCCAGAACTGTTCTGCTGGCTTGGATGTGGGGAAGTCAGGGTGCTGTGTTCTGTTTGCTGCGACTCAAACTTTTAGGAGTATGTCAAACATGCAAAACTTCAAAGAATGTGTTCCCACCAGTCCAGACAACTATCAGAATTTGGACCAGCTGTGGACAGCATCAAATATCAACTGACAATGATTCTCTGTGACCCTTTACAACGTTTTTGACCAGGGACCAGGTAGACTTTTGATCTGAGAGTTTCACAGCTCCTTAGAAGTGCAGTGTTAGGGGGGGTTCCGAGAGCCCTTTTAAAGTGCAGGAAGTCCTGAAAATGAGTACTTCCTTTTTTTTTTTTTTTTAAAGTGTGTTTACTTCATGCTGCAATTTGAAATGTGTCGGATCTGACATCTGTACATGAGAAACTGTAGAGGGGCACTATTGGCAACACTGCATTGGTTTGTTACAGTTCAGATATCTGTCTATTCAGTCATTTTCTCCTCTAGTATGAATGATTCATTAATTTTCAAAACAAGGCAAATCACATTGGTACAACACTATTCTAGTCTAAAAGAACACTTATAAAAGAACATTGGATATCTTGTATTGTTGCTTGTAGACATTATCATGTGGCAGTTCATATTTACAGAATATCTGAATGTTTTTTTTTTGTTTGTTTGCAGTAATAAAAAATCCAAGATAATGTGTTTTGTTTGCAGTAGTAAAAAGTCCAGCATAGCAGTGACCCAACAGCAGCAACCAGCATCTCAACACTCCCCTCCCCTCACAGACCCTGGATCGGCAAGTTCCACCAAACCTCCACGGCTGATGGCCTTGGGGTCTCATTCAGGAGAAGCGTTTCAAGCAGGTAGTGCGTCCGAGGCCTGGCCCTCCCTTCAGCCAGACTCTGGGCAGAGTGGAGGCGGTGGTGCTGTGGGGTCCAAGTCAGAATTATTAACAAACGGGAGTCGCAGTTCTTCCAGCAACAGTTTAAATCGAACAAATACACCTCCCATAGCTAGTGCAGGTTCCAGCAAAGCTGTGGGTAATGGGCGACACAGATCCACATCAGAAAACAGTCCACAAATGTGAGTGATCTGGCCTGCCATGTGTGTGTGTGTGTGTGCAGGAGTGAGTGTGCATTCGCTAGAGGAAAAGTAGTTGTGTGCCATATACCCTTAGTTTTCAAGGTAGAGGACATTGTTTTTTCCATGACTTTGAGCAAGAGCACATTATAGGTACATAGTATTTAACTCTCTCATTCCTACTTTTCTGTGAACCATTACTTCTTGTTCCTATATTCTTATGATACGAGTATTCCCTTCCTTCATTCCTGGATTTAGAGAAAAAAAAAAGAAGTGTAAAGTGAGAACTGCCACACATGCAGTAACAAACCAGCCAGAATAGAGTGGCGACCACTTTCCCACACTGTAGGGGCTGTCTGGCATCCATTCGATTCATAAACACTGCTCCGCAGTGACCCAGTCACAACATGTACCGATGACATGACTCACGTGAAGTTAAAGCGATTACCATGAGAACCAATTTTCCGGGCTGCAGGAAGGAAAGGAGGGATTTGTGCTGCCCGGTTTTCCGGGCTGCAGGAAGGAAGGGTACGATTTCTACAAACCGGAAAACCGGGTTGTAGGGATGAAAGAGTTAAGAGCGCTTGCAAGCATTCGGATTTTGATTGAACATGGTTAAAGGGCAACATTTTCTTTGACACATGCATAAAAATACTTTTTGAATTCACTTCTGTATGCCTCAGAAAAATGAAGAACCTCCTGAAAAGTGAGTTCTCCACATGCAAAGAAACATCACAGAACCTGCATCTTATTTCATCACAAACCAGCACATGTGTGACAGATCATCACTAAGCTGGAAGGGCCGCACACAGCATGTAATGCTTCATTCATATTGCAGGGGATGGTTCTGAATTCCCCGAACAGTTATAGGCATTCAGGCACTTGCAAAAGATGCCAAGAAAAGGTGCCCAGACCTTCAGGAAAATTGGGACATTCTGTTCAAGGAATGGGAGTAAGTAATGGGCCATGCCTGTGCCCTAACAGCCAATTGTAGGAACAGAGTTTTGCAGTTCATCTGATCCAGATCTGAGAGCTCATTGATTCTACAGGTTTTTCATGTGTGATAATGAAATGGTTGCTTCTCTCTCTCTCTTCACTTGTTATCAAAGTCACATGTGTAAGAGTTCACCAGTTATCATCAAGCTTGCGTGAGCAATTGTTTATGTAATGTGGCGTGTTAAGTTTGAAAGTCACTCAGGTTCCTTCCTTTTGCTCGCAGTGCTACATCATGAAGTAAAGTAGACGAAACAAAATCCCAAGGCTGGAAGAGAGGGGACAGATTCAGTTAGACCGAGCATTGAAGGTGTACTTGCAGAGGACGGAGTCGGGCTAACAGGGCTCCAGACACCAAGCCATATGCTCGTTGATCAGGTTGCCTTAGGGTGTTGGCCAGGAATCACAGAGCCTCCCAGAGCCAACATAGGGCACTGGACACCACAGCTCTTTCGGTCAGTCTTAGGCTGTGGCAGTGCAGTGTGCTAGTAGCCAGCAATGTGACACAGTGAAAGTCTTAAACAACTTTAAGAAGATATTGTCTCAAAAGATATGACAGACATGACAGCCCTTGATTTTTCAGAGGGTTGATGGTTGCCCAGACTACAAAACCCATTCATGAATTAACTTTAGGTGTTGTCTCTTGTTTTTCCTGATTCCAGTGTTCTGTTAAAATACTGAAAAAGAAGGTTTCAAGGTAAGAAAACTGGCCCGTCTGCATTTGCTAATAATCATATTATGAAATACATTCACTACATTGATTAATCCCAGATTTGTGAGGGAGAACAGGAACTAAATCCTCGGACTGTTTAGACTCCTTGGGGGAGATACCTGTTCACATCAGAGACATTTGTATGGCCATGTTGAAGCAAACCTGGCCTGAGAGCTCTTTGTTGTTTGTCTTGTAGTGGCTTGGCCTCCCATGTTTAAGTTGACCATGTTCTGTTTCCCCTTCCTTTCAGTATTCAGGCACTAGACTGAACTGGTAAGAATGAGAAAAAGAAATTTTCATACTAAAACTATATATACCAACCTGTTCAACATTTGGATTCTTCTCTCTCCCTTCTCTCCCTGAAAACTCACAAAGGACCTTGCTATGGTCACGCAGATTGTGGTCATTTTTGTCTTTATGTTGTGTTTCAGATCGGACAAAGTAGGTTCAGAGCCTGATGTCATCTTTGTCTTTCTGTTGTGTTTCAGAGATCGGACAAAGTAGGTTCAGAGCCCGATGTCATTTTTGTCTTTCTGTTGTTTCAGATGACAAAGTAGGTGTGTCATTTTTGTTTTTGTTGTGATTTCAGATCGGACAAAGTAGGTTCAGAGCCCGATGTCATTTTTGTCTTTTTGTTGTTGTTTTTTCAGATCGGAGATCGGACCGATGTCATTTTTGTTCAGAGTTTGTGTTTCAGATCGGACAAAGTCCGATGTCCGATTTTTTGTGTTTTTCGGAGGTAGGTGTTCAGCCCGATGTCATTTTTGTTTTGTTTGTTTTTCAGATCAGACAGAGTAGGTTCAGAGCCCGATGTCATTTTCATCTTTGTTGTGTTTCAGATCGGACAAAGTAGGTTCAGAGCCCGATGTTGTTTTTGTCTTTGTTTTTTTTTTCAGGTCAGACAAAGTAAGTTCAGAGCCCGATGTCATTTTCGTCTTTGTTGTGTTTCAGATCGGGACAGAGTAGGTTCAGAGCCCGATATCAGTTTTGTCTTTCTGTTGTGTTTCAGACCGGACAAAGTAGGTTCAGAGCCCGATATCAGTTTTGTCTTTCTGTAGTGTTTCAGACCCCCGATATCAGTTTTGTCTTTCTGTTGTGTTTCAGACCGGACAAAGTAGGTTCAGAGCCTGATATCAGTTTTGTCTTTCTGTTGTGTTTCAGGGCCGGACAAAGTAGGTTCAGAGCCTGATATCAGTTTTGTCTTTCTGTTGTGTTTCAGACCGGACAAAGTAGGTTCAGAGCCTGATATCAGTTTTGTCTTTCTGTTGTGTTTCAGAACAGACAAAGTAGGTTCAGAACCGGATTCCAGCAGCTCTGACAGTCCACTCACACTTCCAGGAAGCCAGTCACTACTAGACCCCAAGGCCCAGCCCCAGTCCAACAGCTCCCTCTCCCCACCAGTTCCACTTGGCCTTCCCACAAATCACTCCCACAGCCCGACACATGAATCCAACGGTCAGAGTTTACCAGGTAAGTGTGACAACTCTTGTCTGTTACTGCAGAGTGACTGTTCGTTTGAAGACTGACCACTTAATTGTCATAAAGTTTCTCTGCGTGTATAAAGTTCAGAAGAGAGTTATGGTGAAGATGTGGGTTTCCTTTGCATTCTGTCTTCAGTTTAAAGAGAATTCTGTCTGCAGTTTAAAGAGAAATGGACATGGAGAAAAGAGAATGGAGATGATAACAGAAGATAAGATTAATCATTTGTTTTACTGCCATAGTAGCAGCAGTAGTTATGCCCCCCTGAAGCCAGTGACATCAACTGGTAAGCCTCCGTTCACCGGTTCGAGGGTTTCACTGGTGAGCCTCAATTCACCGTTTCACTGGTGAGCCTCCATTTACCGCTCTGAGAGTTTCACTGGTGAGCCTCTGTTCACTGGTTTGAGAGTTTCAGTGGTGAGCCTCCATTCACCGCTTTGAAAGTTTCACTAGTGAGCCTCCATTCATCGGCTTGAAAGTTTCATTGGTGAGCCTCCATTCACCACTTGAGAGTTTCACTGGTGAGCCTCCATTCACCGCTTTGAGAGGTGAGCCTTCATTCACTGGTGAGCTGGTGAGCCTTCATTCACCGCTTTGAGAGTTTCACACTGGTGAGCCTTCATTCACCAGTTTGAAAGTTTCACTGGTGAGCCTCCATCACACCACTTTGAAAGTTGCACCGTGAGCCTCCATTCACCACTTTGAAAGTGAGCCGGTGAGCCTCCATTCACCACTTTGAAAGTTTTCACTGGTGAGCCTCCATTCACCGCTTTGAGAGTCCCATTGGATGCGTCTCTGAGAGTGTTGCTCAAATTTCCTGACCAACACTGCAGGTGTCTGTATTTCTCGGGCCTGGTTGATGCCAGGATATATTACGAAAGGAAGCATAGAGTACATCCCTGTCATGTGGTCTCAGACCAAAAAATGGAAATCCATAGCATCATCTTTATCATCCTTATTCTCATTGATCAGCATAAAAAAGTCTCAAATTCTGTAGCCCTTCATGCCCTGCTCCCATGGTGACTTCAGTTTCAATGTCCTCTCATGTCTGTGGCCTTGGTTTAGTTCTGTTGGGGTCACCGGTATCGCAAAGTCCATAGGGGCTGTCAATGGAAGGAAGTGGTGACGCCCTCCAAAGGGAGAGCTCTCTCGCGCCGGCTCAGTGACTAAGCAATTTCTGTAATTGGTAGGGGCTTTGTAGGTGGTGTCCTGCATATGTTGAATCGGAACAAGAACCACTGAACATCACCGAAGTGAATCAGCAACAGTGCAGTGTCTCCTCCGGTGGGTTGCCTCTTGAGGACTTGACATTGACTGCTCCCTGTGGATTGCCGGTGCCAGGGCTGCGGTGGGACTGACCGGGTTGTGGCTGTGGATGAGATGTCGGAATGATGAGCGGCGTGGGTGCAATGCCACTGAGCTGGCACAGAAGATGGGACAGCAAAAAAACGAAATGAAATAAAGGAATAAAATAAAATAATCACCAGAACTCTTCACCTTTCTTCTTCCTCTTTCTAACATAAACACCGTCCCCAGCATCGTATCCCCTTTCTCCTCTCTCTCTCTCTCTCTCTCTCTCCCCTTTCTCCTCTCTCTCTCTCTCTCTCTCTCTCTCTCCTCTCTCTCTCTCTCTCTCTCTCTCTCTCTCTCTCTCCTCTCTCCCCTCCCTCCTCTCCCTCTCCCTCCCTCCCCCCTCTCCTCTCTCTCTCTCTCTCTCTCTCTCTCTCTCTCTCTCTCTCTCTCTCTCTCTCTCTCCACTTCTCTTTCTCTTGCACACTCTCTCTCTCTCTCACCACCTCTAGGTCTGTTGCACACACACAGGCGCACACACACACGCACTCACACACACACGCACACACACACACACACACACACACACACACAGTATATATCATTCACACACATATGCAAATGCAAAGCATACTTACCTAACTGCTTATGCACATACACACATGCACACACATCATTATGTAACTGGCAATTGTGTAGTCTGTCTCTGTAAACTGGTGTAGGTTACAAGCATGTTGGGATGATAATTGTGATGTCATGAGTCATGACATTTAAAATCTGACTAATTTAGATTGGGTTGTTCTCATATTTGTTGAAGGCACAGTCCGGCCACCAGCCGTAATCTCAAGCACCCTCAGCTGCTGAAAGTTTTTGAACTGTACCCCTCTCTCTGAAATTGGATGGATACAACCTGTTTGCCACCCGATTCAATCATCGTCTGTCAGTGTATGTCTCTCCCATCCCCGATCCCCAAGCGTTTGCAATCAACGCTCTCTCCCTTCCCTGGAACGGCCTCATAGCATATGCCTTCCCTCCTTCCCGATCCTCCACAAGCTGATCAGGAAGGCAAGACTTGAAAGACCCAGGCTCATTCTCATAACCCCATGGTGGCCGATTCAGTCCTGGTTTCTGGACCTCAAGTCCCTCACCCATATACCCCCCTCCAGTTGAACACCCGGTGGGACATGCTCAGGCAACCCTATTCGGGTCTCCCTCACTCCAACCCCCAGATGCGCCGCCTCCACGCCTGTCTTCTGTGCCCGCCCGACTGCGAGCACCTGCCCCTACCGCCCGGTCTGATAGGTCCCAGTCTGTCCTAAACATTCTCTCGGGGACAGGGGGCCTTGCAGGATCTCCGTGACCTAGTGACAGCCTCTCGCAGGGCAAGCATGGAGTCCCTCTACGACTACTGTTGGGAGAAATGGGTCTCCTGGTGCTCAGAAAACTCTGTTCCCCATGATCACCCTTTCAATATCCAGATAGGAAATTTTCTATCTCACCTCCTCCTCCCTCAAGCTCTCGGCTAGCTCCATACGAGCTACAGGTCGGCCATCTGCACGACCATCCGCCAACTCGGCGGACCCTCGTTTGAGAATGACTTCCTTCTCAGAGAGATCTCTAGGGGGGTGCTGTACGTGAGTCCCAGTCCCTGATGCGTTCCCCTTTTGGGACCTCTTTATCATTCTCGACGCTCATAGAAAACCCCCTTTCGATCCTTTCGCCTCCCTGCCCTTTGACCTTCTTTCCATGAAGACCACCTTTCTCCTCGCCCTGGCTTCTGCCAGAAGGCGAAGTGAGATCTACGCCCTCAGTTGGGACCCCAGAGACATTGCCTTCCACAGGGACGGCTCTCTCTCTCCTAAGTTTCTTCCCAAATTCTTGGCTAAGAATCAGGAACTGGGCACTTCCTCCCCTCCCTCATCATCCGCTCGCTGGCGGATATCCTAGGTGGGGAGAGTGGGGGAGACATGGATCTGTGCCCCTCAGGTGTCTGAGATACTACGGGGGGGAATTCGTGTCCCAGGGTGTGTCTCCCAGAGATGTCTCCTTATTTCTACCAAGGCCAACAAAAAGAAAGACATCTTGGCTGGCACTATCTCTTGGTGGCTTTCCAAGACAGTGAGATCTGCCTACGCCCAGGCGTCCAAGGATCTCCCTGTCATATCCCCCCGGGCCCATGAGGTTAGAGCCCTGGCCGCTTCCACAGCGTTCCAGCACTCTGTCCCCCATCTTCTGGAGGCAGCCTACTGGCGTTCGGAAAATCCCTTTATAAGCTTTTATTTACGGGGACATCCACATGTCCAGGACTGATGGTTCGAAAGAGATCTTTGTGACGGCTAATGCAGCCACATCGGTTAGCCCCAAGAACCACTAGGGCACTCGCCCTCCGATTCCTATAAATTCTGCTATGGTCTGACAAGGTATAGCATATGACTCCAAAATGCGGAGTTTGTATTATACTCCCAGTTTGGCTAGTATACTTACCATGTCAGACTCTAATGCCCGCCCTACCTTCCCCTCTAGTGCCAAGGTTCTCAGGGTTACCTTGTGTGCAGGCCTCGCTGAATGAGGTACAGGAAGGTGACACGGGCTTCTTCTGACTGCGGAAGTAGTGTGGGCATCATGTAACTGTCTTACTACTGCATTAGCCACAAAAAAAATTTCGGCCTGGCAGAGCTGACTAACTGCCGTAGAATGCTATGGTCTGACAGGGTAAGTATACTAGCCAAACAGGGAGTATAATACATACTCCCCATATGTGTGCAGAAACTATTCTTTTTTTGTAAAACCACCATTGGAACATGCCTGTCCATCCCCTAAAGGCCAACAAAACTAGGTTATATTATATAGCATCATAGCTTGGGTTAAAAGGAAAGAGAAGCCATAAAATCAAAGTCATATGGCAACAAATAGATAAGCAGTGATTGAGGTATTGAACCTACCCCAAATAGTAAAATTATGTTCCTTTCTAGTGGAATTGGCATGGGTGAAACTTTTTGAGTCTGAGGACGGAATCCGTTTTATGAAATTACTTGAGATGAAATTTCCTTTTTTTGTAAATCTGAAAAAAAAAAAAAAAAAAGTTTTTCAAAAGTCTCTAAAATTACATAAATTATGTATCGAGTGCATCTTTACCTTGAAAGTGCTGAATCGGTACTCTTTATTTTAGGGAACAAAGATAAACCACCATTTGCCGAAATCTAGATTTCGGGTTGGAGTTTGGAAACTGTGAGAATGTCCTATCTCAAAGAAGCTGATTCAGTTCAGGAGATCGACGCTGGCATCACTAATAAGAGGCAATGGGCTTGGCTGAACAAAATAGATGATGAAAAACGACAGCATCGTGTTTTGTGTTTGAAAACAAACAAAACCTGGTGTAGCGTTTTGCCGCATGTGCAACTTGACCTCAAGTATGGATCCAATGGAAAATCTCAGCTAGCAAAAACATGCCAGAAGTCCGGACCATATTAAAAGCATGAAGGTAAGAATTTCAGTAAAATCTTTTTCAGCAGCCCTCCATGCCCCCCCCCCCCCCCCCCTAGTCACACACACACACACACACACACACACACACACACAGATGGATGTAAGGCAAAGAGAGAGAGACATAATAGTATATAAAAAAAATATTTAAAGAAGGAAAAAAAAAACATAAAAGAAAAATAAATATGAGGGTTTTCTGGGAAAAGGATGGGGAAAACTACTAAAGGTTCTATTCTTCCATGTAATAAAATGGGCTAGCTAGTTTTGGAAGTACAGTGGAAACTCTCTATTAAGACCTTAGAAAATGCTCAGATTTGTGATCTTAACATGAAACATGGATTTTTTTTTTATTAAAAGAAGAAAAAAAAAAAGGTAATTTAACAGACAGTTTGATGGAACCGTCACAGAATTTAGAGTCACTTTAGAGAGGAAGTCTTATTATGGAAGGTCTAAATAGAGAGGATTCACTGCACTGTATTTCACACATACCAAAAGAAAAAAAAAACAACAAACAAACAAAACAAAAAAAAACTTCATGTATGGGAAACTGTTACATAAGGAATAAATGTGTGTTTCAAACAAGGCCTCAGTTCCAAATTTCCTTTCACCAGAGGTCACGAAAACTGTCTGCAGACCCATACCTCCTCCTTGGGGATGATGGAGTCCCTCTCATCCCTCATTCCCTAGGCCGTGTCCCCAAGCGCCAACTCCAAAGGGAGTTCGTCGTCGTTGGGTGTCCGACCTCCATCTCTCCATCAGCCTCCCTCCGGACAGAGGCCCTCCTCCGCGGGTGTCACACACGGGGAATTGCCCTCCGGTGAGACACATAGCGGGGACCCGCAATATCCTGGCAAACTCCCTCAGCCGGTCCAGGTCTCTCCTTCACACGGAATGGACCCTCGGCAGGCTAACCCTAACCTCGGTGTGGCCACATTGGTTCAGGCCCATAGTGGACCTGTTTGCCACCCGATTCAACCATCGTCCTCCAGTGTATGTCTCTCCCGTCCCTGATCCCCAAGCGTATGCAATCGACGCTCTCCCCTTCCCTGGTCGGGCCTCATAGCATACACTTTCCTTCCCTTCCCAATCCTCCACAAGGTGATCAGGAAGGCGAGGCTGAAAGACCCAGGCTTATCCTCATACCCCATGGTGGCCAACCCAGTCCTGGTGTTCTGGACCTCAGGTCCCTCTCCCATGTTCCTTAAGCTCTCTGCTGCTAGCTCCATCCGAGACTACAGGTCAGCTATCTGCACCACTACTCGCCATCTCGGCGGACTCTCCTTTGACAGGGTTCGTACGCTCCTTGAAACTCTTTGAAACTCCATGATTTCTGAGAGCCAATTTCAAGACCTTGAAACCCGTTGAAAATCATTAAAATGTGGTTATGGTGACCAAACCTTGAAAACCCTTGAAAATCAGACCATCATCTCCAAAAAAATTTAATGTGGCAAGAAAAGAATGGCAGTTTAATTTTCTGCGTTCAGGTTGATGAAAAATTATTTTTTAAATTTGACATCATCGCGATCCTGCGTTGTCATCTGCTAAAGAATGAACCAAGGGAGATAATTTGTAACTTCCGCAATTTTTAAATTCTACGCATGTGAGAAGAAAAGGTCTTGTGCTTCCGGCTTGTTCAGTTCATTGTGAACGGAGCTTTCAACCGTCTGTGGCTGGATAAAGCCGAGTTTTCTGACTGGGTGAGAGAAGACAAAGCAAACAAACATGCCTGCTACTGCACAGTCGGCAAAAAACGTTCAATGTGTGAGCAATGGTGAGAGTACCTTGGCTAGCCACAGCAAAGGAAAAAAGCACGTGGCTCTACTGGCGGCGAGATCTTCAGCAGCGATACCCATCTTGTACTTTCTTACGAACAAGACGGCAGCAGCAGTATTGCGTCGTCATTAAATCCTGATCATGATGATCAAATTCTTAGCTAAGAATCAGGAACTGGGCACTTCCTCCCCCTCCCTTGTCATCCGCTTGCTAGCGGATATCCTAGGCAGGGAGAGTGGGGGAGACATGGATCTGTGCCCTTCTGGGTGTCTGAAATACCACTGGGAACGCTCACGCCCTGGGCGCTCCTCCCAGAGAGGTCTCCTCATTTCTATCATTCCAATAGTAATAAAGACATCATGGCTGGCACTATCTCTAGGTGCTTTCCAAGACAGTGAGATCTGCCTACGCCTAGGCATACAAGGATCTCCCCGTCTTATCTCCCGGGGCTCATGGGGTCAGAGCGCTGGCCACTTCTGCAGTGTTCCAGCGCTCTGCTCCCTTGCGCCATCTACTGGAGGCAGCCTACTGGCGTTCGAAAAATCCCTTCATAAACTTTGTTTAGGGGATATCCGCATGACCAGGCTGATGGTTCTAAGGGATCTCTTTTTGTGGCGGCTAATGCAGCTATATCGGTTCCTCCCACTAACCCCAAGATTCATTAGGGCACTTGGCCCTCCTCCGATTCCTTTAAATTCTGCAGTGGTCTGACATGGGATAGTATGTGGTGCCAAAATGGGGAGTTCGTATTGTACTCCCTGTTTGGCTAGTATACTTACCATGTCAGACTCTAATGCCCGCCCTACCTTCCCCTCTAGCGCCAGGTTTCTTGGGGTTACCTTGCGTGCAGGCTTCGATGAATGAGGAACAGGAAGCAGCCACTGGGCTTTCTTCCTATGGCGGAAGTAGGGTGGGCATCACGTGACAGTCTCATTACTACATTAGCCACAAAAATTCAGTCTGGCAGAGCTAACTAACTGCCATTGAATGCTGTGGTCTCGTCTGACATGGTAAGTATACTAGCCAAACAGGGAGTATAATACAAACTCCCTATGTTAGTGAACATACCGTGAAAAGCATGATTATACCCCTTTTGACCTTAAAAAAAAAATAGTACCCCCAATTATATGAACAACATTCCCAGGGATTTATATGACAGTCATGTGTTAGTGCTAATGTGAATAATTAGTAAGACCACTTTTTCAGTGTTTTGACTCATTTCATTTGGCACAGTGTGTTTGTGTCTACTGGAAGACTGTTTTTTTTTTGGTAAAAAAATTTTATAATGATGTCAATTTCTGCTACACTAATTATCAGCATAATCAAGTCATTTTGACAGGACATTATAGATCAGTGCATAAGAACAAAATATGCCAAAAATCCGAAAGATTTGTCGAGAAATAAGTGAGCTGTAACCATTTTACTGAACCTACCAAAAAAAAAAAATTTAACTTGGCACACAGTTATTCAAATGTGCTATTATACTGTGGCAGTGAAGGGGTTAACATATTTCATCTGATCTAAGATTTTATGGAGGAATGATTTTTTAATGAACTTTCTGGTGCGTTTTAGAAGGTGTATTTTAAAGAGATGTGTGAAAGGTGGGGGATTTTTTATTTTATTTTTTTTGTGCGACTTGTGAGCTGACTTCAACGTGGTGACAGCCCTGATATGGCCCCTTTGCAGTCGGCTGGGCTATAAGCAACAATATCTTACCTTAACAGTCTAGCATAGCTAGGACTATGGAAGCTCATCAAGTTTTGGGGTTTTTTTTAAGGAAGAAAATAATGTATGGCTGGGTTCATATTTAATCCATGTTATACACACCCAGGTGTGTCCACAAGCACCAGGCTCTCCAACCTACAGGCAGATACTCGTAATGCACACATTTTCTGTCCATGTAAGCACACCTGTTTTTTCTTCATAGACACTCGCTGTATTGTTACCTGAAACACGCTCTGAGCTGTTGGCTGGTGTGGTGGTGCGTTGTTTCATATGCACATCAGGATTAGTTGTGATTGTTTTGTGTTGTGTTTGTTTTTTTAGGAGTGGATGAAAGCAAGTTTGCTTTGTGCAGGTTCAAGTCTCATTCACTTGCCTCTGTCCGTGTCCCAATCCTGTGATCCACTGTCCTCCATGGGGCCCAGTCGCCACTTGGCCAGTTTCCACCAAGCCAACAACAGTCTTTCATTTTTTAGTAACAGTATATTGGGCAGTAAACCTGTTCTGCCTGTTCACAACCACAGACACAGCAAACAGGTCAGCAGATCGAGAGTAGCTGCATGTGTGTGTGTGTGTGTGTGTGTGTGTGTGTGACTTGCAGATACAGATGTGTAGTTGGTAACTTTGTTATTGAGGGCATTGGCTTGATATAAAAAGAAAGGTAGAGAGAGAGAGAGAGAGATGTTTGTCTTTTTGTGGTCTTTTTGTTCCATTTTCGTAAAATCAGTAGATTTGATTGTAAGGAGAGCAGCACATCTGTCAACCATCTGAAATGTATGTAGACCTTACTATGTATTGAACACGAGTTAAAATGATACTGTGACAACTTGTACTGATCTACAGATTTGTTCCTGAAGTTGACAGCAGTTGAGAACATAAGTATATTTGAATACATGTTCTTCATTTTGTTTGTTTAATTTGATCTACGAAATTGATATGTATGTAACCAATTTGTATAGCCTTTTAACTGTCAGTTATGTATAAATTTGATTTACAGAAATTGATATGTATGTAACCAATTTGTTTAGCCTTTTAACTGTCAGTTATGTACGTATCATTCTAGCAGCTGTGAAAATAGAATTTTAAAATGCGGTTTCAATTTCAAGCGAGTGCTGATTGATGAGTCTTCATAAACTGCCCATGTTTCTGTGCCATTGTTACTGATTCAGCTGGGCCAAGCCACTAGGTTATCAAAGTCACAGTTAATGGACAGCCCGTTATTACTGTCATTCATATTCACACTCCATACAAACTGAAAAATATTGAGTTACATCAAAACCCACCGCTGACAATGGCCACTTCCTGAACACCAGTTGTCATAATCAAAGCTTGTCAAAGGGAATGAAATGGTTGCTCTGAGCAGGTGAAGTAGCAACTGTACTTCACTAGTAATGGTGTAATGGTGGTGTATGGCAGAATGACAGTTAGGAGGTAAATAATGCATTGAATGGACTGTTATTTGCCTGACAGGCTTTCAGTGAAGATTTGTTGACAGGGGCATTTCTTCATAGATGGATCAACAAACTGATTGTTGCAGAGGGCTTTCCTCCCACAGAAATGTCTGACTCTATACCAGTGAGGAGCACACAGTAGATTGGCAAGCAGCTTTCGGATTTAAACACAATGAAGAATTGAAAAACACAACAGTGATGAAGTGAAACACAATGAAGATGATCTTGGTAAGTATGCTACAAATGGTTTTCCTCCTGATGTTCTCTATCACAGCTGCCATTTCCAAGAATTTTGTTCTCAGGATTTTTACTTTCTGTAGAGCTGGAATCCAAAACAGACACAGGGTTCGTACAGTCCTTAGAAGTCCTTTAAAAAGTCCTTCATTTTGAGGGCATACTTTTTAAGGCCTTAAAAGTCCTTAAAAATCAGGCTTTCGCTGAAAGGTCTTTAAAAAGTCCTTAAATTTTGTCACTGCCTATGATTTTGAATAGAGTCTATAAAATCCTGAGTTTGTTTTTAAAAAAAAAAAAAAAAAAAAAAAAGGAAATGAATTTTAAACAAAAGAAAAAAGAAGTTGAAGTTAAGATCGACGGTCTCACTGATGCGTCGTGTGCTATAGGTCAAAAACACCAGAGTTACCGGCCTTCATAGCACATGCGAGTATGTGAATGAATGTTCCACCATTTTGAAATTAAGAAGTCAGCATGCGGGCGAAGTGTTTGTTTTACCATGGTTTGGCAGGAAAAAGATGAGTACAAAGAATGGCTGCAGGCAGACCCAGGTGGAGACAGAAGCAAGGCCTTTTGCAGCATTTGCAAGGAGATCATAGACATTAATTAGTACAATGGGAGAATTGGCTGTAAATAGCCATAGAAAAGGAAAAAATCACTGCGACCTGATGAAGGCTTCATATCCTACAGTTCATGTTTCGAGGTGTTTTTTTTTTTTTGTTTTGTTTTTTTTTTTTAATTCTACAATGAGCGACCAGCCCATTACTTCTAGCAGTTCACCATCCTGCGGTTCATCAACCAACACAACTGCTCCAGCTCGGATATCAGTGAAAAGCCTGAGCCATATTAAAATAGAGGCAATGAAATCTGAAATACTGAGGATTTTAAAAGTAGTGACAAGTCAATACAGCTTTCGTTCGTGTGAAAGCAGTTCAAATCTGTTCTAGCGAATGTTCTTGGACTGTGCAATTGCCAAACAGTTTCAGTGTGGAGAAAGAAAAAAAACTTGCATCCTCTCAGTGTTTTGATGTTTATGCCGCCAGTGTTGTGACGTGTAGAGTTTTAGTTATAGCTCTAGGCATTTTACCCTCAGCAAACATGTATGACAAGAACTGAAATTCTTATGGACGTCAGGCAAACAAACATTTTTGTCAACTGCAAGATTGGAGAATCTGTTGTGTACAGTGAACATTTTCAAACCTTTTTGTCAGTTGATCACAAGAAGTCAGAATCCTACGGTATTTTGCTCTGCTATAGTGTAGCAAAACAAAACATTTGTGTCTGTACTTACATTGACAATAACAGCAGAGATTCCTAAAATCTATGCTCGCAGAGGATCCATGATGTGAGTATTGAAGAGTAACAGCAAATGATTTAATTTGTGTCTGAATTCATTATTATTTTACTTAAAATTATCCGTGAAGTCAGTCCTTAAATTAAAAAAAAGGTGCTTCAAAAAAGTCCTTGATTTTTTTGTATGGAAATGTTTATGAACCCTGAGACAGGAAAGTCAGGGATTTCAAAAGTTTAAAAAGTAAAGACATTTCTGAGTGCTCTTTCGTTGTCCCTTTTTTTCTGTTTTTTTTTTTTAAAGGTATAGGGCAAACTGTCGCAGGGTAGGACCAGATGATCTGCAAATAGTTGCAATTTTATTTACAGAAAGATTGTGTGTGTTTGAGCTGTGCAATTGGTATATACATGTAGAGAAAAAAAAGTCTTTTTGCCCATACATTTTCACAACATCAGATTTGACACATATGTGTTAGTGCTGTGCTTCTGTTCATATGTTAAACCACAGATGTTTTTTAATCCCACAGAAGGGGTGGTGTGCGTGTGTGTCTGGGTTGGTTTTGTTGTTGTTGTTAATAAGAAAAGTTTTCAAAGGCACTGAATGTTGCAGAGAAAAAAGGAAAGAAATAAAAACAACGAATATGTCTGAAAGTCCCTTGTAATGGTGGTCTGTTGTGCAAGTTGTCATGCTTGTAAAAAAAAAATGCAAAAATTACGAATTTTACCCTTTTAAGTTTATGGCTAGGGCAGCCTCTCCTGCCAGGCTAGTTTGGACTGGTCTGATTGAATGGATGGGATACCTCACTTGAACTCAATTATTTAAAAAAAAATTTTTGCTAAGAGGCTTTGGAAACCCTCATGGCAAATGCCAAGTGACTATATAGCAAGATATTACAATTTTATGCTGTAGGATGTGCACTTGGGTTTTTCTTGCTGCTGTACACGAAACAATGTTTATATTACATGAACAGACTGGGTACTTCAGATATGCCTTATGTTTCATTTAGCTTTCAGGTTTAGTTTTCACACACACACACACACACACACACACACACACACATACACACAAATGCATGCATGTGCACACATACACATGCTTGCACGCATGCACACGTGCACACACTTCAGTATCACTTCTGTGTGCTTGTGTGATATTACCAATGTAGCCCTTTCCAGAATAAGAGTGCATTGTTATGCTTTGGTGGTCATAACAAATACATCCTGAAAAATCACATGTTCACCCCATCTTCAGAGTTTGACCCATGTGCGGAGTCGTTTAAAGGCTTGGCAGACCTGATGGAGAAGGAAAACGAGAATGGTCGTCAGTGGGGATTGAATCACAGTATGGGACAAGAACAACACCTGTATCCTTCCCACATGCATCAGGCATTGCCAGGTTCACTCCCAGCAGCCTCGGCCCCTTCCCAGCATAATTTGCCTCCAGGTTTCTCCCTGTCCCACATACAGCACCAACACCAGCAGCAACAGCAACAGTTCCAGCAGGACTTCTTCCGCCAAGGTGAGGCAGCACAGGCCACTGAAAACCAGTTTGACACCTCTGTTCCCTTTTTTCTTTCTTTCTTTTTACTGTTAGGTTGGGATGCAGCAAACACTGCATGTCTTGCCTTACCACTCAACTTATTTTTCAAGAGTAATATCCTACTGCTGTTCTGAGAGGTTTGAAGGACTGGATTACTGTTTGTAAAAGAAAAAAGGATTTGATACCATCCAGAAATGGGATGTACTTTTTTTTTCCTTGAATATTGTCAACTTTTAGCCTTGGTGACATAATCGCCATGTGTGAGCTGTTCACAGATCTGCTCAAAACAGACCCTAACAGATTACAGGGTTCCAAAGGTCTTACCTAGATACAGAGCATATCTGTCGTAGAGACAGCAACTGGTCCACTTCTGGAAAGAGCCATTCAGGCCCTATTCTGCCCAAGTTTTTCATTTTTGCATTTTTGGGTGTCATGGCTTTTGTGTCCCCCCCCCCCACCCCCCCACCCCACATTTGTGGAAGGTAAAGGATACCCTGGTTCTGACAGTCACGTGATATTTTATGCTTTAATCAGACGGTATACTGTTAAAATGAACTTGTGTTGAAGTAAGTCCATTCGAAAAATACAATGCACTGTGCAGACTTATCAGACTCCGGCGATCATGACCTTTTCTTTGTAAGTTTTGTTTTTGGACACTGATGACTTGAGTATGATTCTGTTACATGATAATTCTTAAAGCTGTTCTGCTGGACTATTTTGTTTTGTTTTCTTCATGCTGCATAAAAAGGAAAGTAAGTAAACAGTAATTTTTAATGGTAGAAAAATTGCAGAATTCAACAAAAAGAAAACCCAAATATTCCATAGATGCATGAACATTGATCAGTTCATGACACAAAAGAAAAGTTAAAGACACATTTACAGATATTTACTCATACAATTTCATCGTGTTTTGATCACATGTTTGGCGTAAAGATGACGAACATGACAACTATTTAAAAAAAAAAAAAAAAATTCTGAAAACAATTTTACTTAAACACTCTCTCTCTCTCTCTCTCTCTCTCTCTCTCTCTCTCTCTCTCTCTCTCTCTCTCTCTCAGAGCACCCATTTTCCTATTCTTTTTCTTCTTCATAGATTTTCTTTTTTGTTCTTGAGCGATTATTGCACTTGGGCAGAGGCTTTGACAAAAAAAAAAAAAAAAAAACTTGCTAATTTTCGCACACAAACTTGCATTATGCAGTGTCTGTTTCTTCAGCAATATGGCCTCAAAAAATTGGAGAAAAAAAAAAAGTGAAAGAGTATGAGCTTGTACCACAGTTTGCTGATAAATCTGGTGTGAGAGTAATTTGTAATAAAAAGAACCTAATTTACTATAGTTACTGCACGGTCAGGTGGTTAAGAAGCCTTTGTATTGTGATGGCAGTTGAAAACAAAATGAATGCACCCCCACTCCCCACCCTCCCACCACCCCCCACCACCCCCTCCAGCTTTTACAGAAATTTGGAATATTTTGTGTACATTTTTCATAGAAAATGCACACGTTTGTTGCGAAGAAGACGGTTGCAGTTTAAGGGTAAACAGGCCTGCTCATACACATTTTCAACCTTTTTTCCTTTTAACTTGCCTGACACCACCGGCGGTAGCTGCTGCCGATGACATTTCCTATACCTGAAAGCCAAAGGCAGTAGCTGCCACCAAAAAGCACATGACTCACACTAAGCTAATTTTCAAGCTGATATCACTTCCCTGGACCAGACACCCAAAGGAAAGCCCTGACCATGGAGTACATCTGCAACCAGTACCCCCAGGAAGACTGAACCCGTGTCTTTACAGATGGCTCCGCCACAGAAGCAACGAGGGATGGTGGAGCTGGAATCTTCCTCCGATACAAAGACGGAGATGAAGAAATTGCAATCCCAACAGGAAAATACTCCACCAACTTCCGAGCTGAGCGAGAGGCTCTCTGTGAGGCAGCCACAACAGTCTCGCAGAACTCCATAAGAACAACAGGGCAGGTGGTGGTGTTCTCAGACGCTCTCTTCTTGCTCCAAGCCCTCAAGAACTCCCATGGCAAAGAACAGAATCATCTTACTTCAGCCCTTGTTGCCCTAAGTGCCAGAGTGGAGAAAGTGGTGATACAATGGGTACCAGCACACTGTGGTATCAGGGGCAGCGAAAAAAGCGGATATTCTGGCAAAAGATGGTGCACAGAAGAAGCAGGCCAACACCTGGTGTCATACGATGAAATCGAGACAATCATCAAGGCACAGCAAGGTATAAAATGGCACCTCCAGCACCCCAAACACAACCCAGAAGACAGATACCATTTGCTGGGACGACGGGAACAGGTCAAGATCTTCCACCTGAGGACTGGACACAATCGCCTGCTCCACCACATGGACACAAAATTTGGCATTGGACAGAATGGAGAGTGCCCTTGTGGTGATGGACCAATGACAACCGACCACATCCTTCAAGACTTTATGACGCATGCTGCATCCAGAAGGAAGTACTGGCCAACACCGACAGCAGTGGAAGCCAAGTTGTACGGCACCCTAGAGGAGCTGCGGTGGACGGCAGCCTTCATCGAGGACACAGGGCTGCTCAGCTAATGGGAAGCGAACGAGGAAGAAGAAAAAGACTTCCCCTGGACAGCCTGGTGCATGCGCACTTGAAGTAAACATAGCTACTTCCTTCGTCTACATTTTCAAGCACCAAAACATCAGTTCAGTGGGGATTTTTACGATTTTTTTTAAAGCGGTTCTGTGATTGAGATGAGAGAAGCATTTTCTTGCTGAACACTTTGGTGACTTAGGGAGTGGTGACAAGTATTTTGAAGGATTTAAACTGGAGGATGATCCGAGGCGACAAAGAGTGCTGAAAGAACATGTGGCTTAACTGATCAGTTGAATGCAGTTGACGGTTTCTGATTTGGAAGAAGAAGAGGATGAAGTTTAAGGCGACCCGAAAGTGGGAGCGTATGACCACTTGAAATCAATGTCAGAACAGTTTGCATGGATTTCTGAATAATTTCACCAAATGTCATGGCAGTTGAATTAGAGTATTATTTTCTTGAATTTTTTGTAACGTAGGTGATGAAATTACGAGTCTGTAAGAAAATACTTAGTTTCCATGTGTAGAAACAGTACTTAAATACTTAGCATGAGAAGAGCTAAACATTTGGTTTTGTAAATGAGAGCTGTAACTGAAGAATATGACAGAAAGAAAAAAAGAATATACTCATTTTCAGTAATTTGGGGGCATTTCCTTGATATGTGAGAGCAGCAAATGCGGAAATCACTACTAAGGATGTGACAGAGAGGGAAGAAATACATACATTGCAGTCAGAAATGTGTGTTTTTTTATTGGAAAATAAAACGGTGCTCCCAGATTGACAGTGTTTTATCGGTCCTAATTGGTGCTGAATTATATCACTCATATTAGGAGTTGTGATAGACAGACACAATCTGTGACAAAGACGGTGCTGTTGAAGAAGTTTGATTCAAGGCAGAAGACATTGACTTCATATCTATGCTTAAAGATGAGTGCAGCACTGGGAATAGGAAGGCTTGCCAAGGGTTTCCAGGTTGGAAAACTGTCTCAGTCCTGCCATTTTTTTTATCATAGCTGAACCACTACAAATCCCCATGCCAGTCATGTCTGTGTTGTGTAGGCGCTAGTTTGGAGAGACCGATACCAAAACATGTCTTGTGACATTTCTCAACCACCTAGATCTATATACAGACCTTGAGAAAGCAGCTGACAGACAACCTAAGAAGGACAGATCAGTTCTTGCTGGCATCCACGCTCTGGCCATGATGAAACCAACTGTCAAATAAAGTTGTAGTATTACAGCCAAAACTTTTTTCCCCTTGATTATCGGGGGGGAAAAATGTACTGCCATGAGGTGTGTTATTGGAAAAAAGGTAACTGCAGTGAAATCAATGAAATGGGCAGCACACAATTTGTGGGAAGTATGCCTGTAATCCATATGTGGAATTTGTCTCGAGTTGCTGTAGTTTTTGATTATTGGAAAAAAAAGGTGTTGCAGTGAAATCGATGAAATGGGCAGCACATAAGTTGTTATGGGAAGTATATCTGTAATCCATTGGTGTAATTTGCCTAGAATTCCTGTAGGAAAAAAAAAAAACACCTGCTGTTTTGTTGTAAACAGTAATGGATCTTTTTCCTTTGTATAACGGTGTGCAGAAATGAGAGGCAGTCGGATGATGGACTTCATGCCGTTTGGTGCTCGCCCTCGCTTTCCACCAGCTATGCACAACAACTTCCACCACGGTGTTCCTGACATGAGCTCCTCTGGCCCCCTTCACCACTCCTCCGTGTCTCAGCCCAGTAATCCTCTGTCTTCACAGGTAACACTGCCTTGGCCTTCACACAGCACTCAAATTCAACACCTTTTAGTCGGGCGAAGTAGGCCTGAGTATTTTATCTCGAGTGCCCACTCTCCCTTACCGGCAGGAGCCCTCCCACACCCTGGTCCCATCCCTATCGCATTGCCTGCGCTCCCACGCATGCCAGCTTGTCTGCTGCGAAGTACGTGCCGAATCATGTGCTGGCCACTGCACTATTTGTTCTGCTGGGCCGAAGGCTCAGGGGGAAGAGAGAGAGAGAGAGAGAGCAAACACACACACACACACACACACATGAAAACAGAGAGACAGACACACACAGAAAGAGAGAGAGAGGGGGGAGGGGGACACGGAGAGAGACGGACAGACAGGAAGAAGGAGATTACTTACGGCATACGTACGGTCACTGTTTGCTGTCCTCAAAATGTTGTCAAGCCCGATCACCAGACGTAGTCGTAAACACACACTACTAGCCAGCACAATTTGCTTAATTTCCACATAAACATGAACAGATTTTGGTTTGCATGTTTCATGCTTTTTTTTTTTGGATTGTAACATGCTTAATTTTCACTTAAACATGAACAGATATTGGTTTGCATGTTTCATGTTTTTTTTATGCTGCATTTGTAACATGCTGAGTTTTTAAACACACACACACACACACACACACACACGCACATACACACACACACACACACACACACACACACACAGGCATGAGTATGGGGTAGAGAGAGAGAGAGAGAAAGCTGGAGAGAGAGAATCGGAGCAATGCAAGAGGGGCAAAAGAAAAAAAGGGGGGGGAGAGATGCAAGACAGGACAGAGACAAATAGACGGACAGACCAACGGAAACGAAGAGATTTTATGCTCACGAGCCGTAGTCGATGTAGGATGTATCCATCATTGTTATAACTCGGCACAACATGTTAATTATCACGGACTGTCCCATTAAATAGAAGAGGATTTCCCGTTATGCAGACAACTAATAAGTCTCACAGACTGATTCTTTTTATTACTTTCCTGTGAACTGATATGGAAATAGTCGTGTCGGTTGCCAGCCAGTAATTACTGATGAGTATACAGTTACGTATACACGCACATACACACTAGTGCGCACGTACACACACACACACACACACACACACACACACACACACACACACACACACACACACACACACACAGTGATTGATCCCTGTGTCAGTGTGTGTGCGCTCACATGGGATTACACGTGTGTGTGTGTTTGAATGTGTGTGCACATGTATGCATGTGTGTGTGTGCATGCGTTACCACGCATGTGTATGGGATACATGTTTTTGAGAGAGAGAGAGAGAGAGAGAAAAAACCCTTTGCTTCGTAGGGGGCACAGTAGGCCTACCGTGTTGAGTGGACACAGGCTGCGATGTCAAGACAGGGAACAGCTTACTAAGCTGACAACAAACATGATTTTTTACTACTCTAACCATTCCATGTACAGCCTTCCAGCAGCTTGCTGCCAGTATATGACTTTGATAACTTAATACTTGAAACTAAAACTTTCCTGTGAACAATTGTTAGAGCAGAAAAAAGCATCCAAAAGACCAAAATTTAAGTTTTGATTTTGTCAGCAAACCCCAAAATGCTTGATTTTTACTCATCTCAGAGAAGCAACATTTTTCCAGTTGTTCAGACTGATGATGATGGCACTCTGAAGATTTGAATGCAAGTGATAGCCTGTCTACTTCTTTGCAGAGCTCTGACTATATGAAAACGGCAACAAGCAAAGATGATGAACAGAAGTATCCAAAACACACTGAAATTCGCACTTCTGCACGAATTCAGCAGAGACAGCACCATGCTCTGCAATGGCGGCCTGGCGTCTCTCTTCTTTCACTTGGCCTGGGGGGGGTGGTTTGCAATACGCATGCTGGTAGTGATTGATCTGAAGCGGGGCACTATATTTAGCCAACAGCCTGTGGAAAAACCAAGTTTTCTGCTGTCTAAGAGAAGTTGAACACGGGGGAAGTCGACCGCCTTGTTCACTGCCTTTCTGTCTGTGCTCTCAGCGGCAGGTATCCCTACTCTTCTGTTTTGTGGGAGAATTACTGTTGACCATGCAGCATTGCACATTGGTCAATGTCTCTCTCTTTTAGGGTAAGTAATGTGACCTGTGAAGTGCAGGAAAGAAGCAACTTAATGGAAGGGGTCATTTGATAGATTTTTTTGACAAGTTTGGGTTATTCTGGGGAAGTAGGAAAAAATTATCTTTCTCATATATATATATATATATATATATATGTATATGTATAAATGTATGTTGTTTTTTTTAGAATACTTCAATTTTCAGATACCATTTTGGAGTGGTATGTTTACTTGCCCTTAAAAATGAAGTTCAGAATGGTACATAATCTTTTTAATGGTGATAAGCATTATGATTTTTAATAACTTTTGACTCTAGCTTTGTTTTTCTTTTCTTTCTTTTTTAAAAGTGAGACCTGGACAGCTGTTTTTTCAAAATGCTTCACATGTTTTAAGATACACTGTAATGCAGTGATTCCCCAGTGTCGCTGACTGTTTTCAGGTCATGCAGCAGGTTCATTCAAACCTGTTCCAAGTCTGACATCAAGGTGTTCAATGTGATGGTTCTTTTCAAACCTGTTTCAAGTGGGACAACAAGGTGTTGTGAATGTGGTTGCAGAATGAGGTCTACAATGTTCAGGGTATGTGTGTGACAATAGGGTGTTGACTGGTTGCAGAATGAAGTCTACAATGTTCAGGGTATGTTTGTGACAACAACTGGTTGCAGAATGAGTTGTTGCTGAAATGAGGTCTGCAATGTTCAGGGTATGTGTGTGACAACAGGGTGTTTGACTGGTTGCAGAATGATGTCTCTACAGTGTTCAGGGTATGTATGTGACAACTGGTTGCAGAATGATGCCTTCAATGTTCAGGGCATGTGTGTGGCAACAGGGTGTTGATTGGTTGCAGAATGATGTCTACAATGTTCAGGGTATGTGTGACTGGTTGCAGAATGATGTCTACAATGTTCAGGGTATGTGTGACTACAGGGTGTTGATTGTGGTGCCAAAATGACGTCTACAGTGTTCAGGGCATGTGTGTGACAACAGGGTGTTGACTGGTTGCAGAATGATGTCTACAATGTTCAGGGCAGCAGGAGGCGCTGCGCTCCATGCTGCCCAATGTCAACATCAGCTTTGGTTCACCACCACAACAGCTTCAGCATCCTCCTCCACCCCCGCCGGGGGTCTCGCACCCTTCTTCAGGTCAGTGGCTTTTGCCGTGCTTTTCTTTTTTTTTTTTTTCGCTTTTTTGTATTTGTTGTTTAGTGTCTTTGCTACATGTGACCTCTTCTCTCTCTGTGCTGTCTTTTTGTGGATCTTAAACTTGCTTCAGTATTCTTATGAAAGATTAGATGTTACTTTTTTTGTTTTGTTTTGTAGACGTTTCTGGTCTTGTTTTCATAAAACCTTATGCTGTTTACTTGTTGCTTTTGATGTAGTACACAGTGTTGTTAACTTAAAATAAGATGTAACAAATGAAATAAGTAAGCAGATGTACTATCAGTTTGATAGTACGTTTGTATATTAACCCAATGCCTCCCAGACCGCCCGATAGCGGCCGACATCCATGCCTTGTCTGTTTCCCGTAACGCCCAATAGCGGCCGCTAAACACACTGTCCGTTAGTTTCACTTTCGCTTTCAACCTACCCACAATGCAATATAATAAATAGTGTCTTCCGCTTCCGCAGACTTCCGTTTCCGTTCTCTTGTTTACCGCCTTGAAAAATTCGCTGTAGTTCGTCTGCTCTGAATTTTTGAAATCGACCGAAAAAAATCCCGAGTTTTCGTCCGCAAGATGGCTGAAATGAGCAACATGGAGTTTGGAGAAGTATCATGGGTGATAGTGACGACGATGATGGTGAAGTTTTCGAAGGATTACGTTAGAAGAAATCAACAAAGAGAGAAGAAAGTGATGTTGATTTGGACTTGGTGGTGAATACCGACGAGTTCAATGCAGTGGCATCGAGTGATAGTGATGACAGCGAAACTATCGGCGATCCTGAGGAAAGTGACAGTGACATTTTGCCACCTATTGCTGGCCCCAGTCGCAGAAAAAGAAAAAGGAAACAACAAAGAAGAGAAGAATGAAGTAACTGTAGACTGGAAAAAGAATTATCGACAGTGAAGCCGGAAAAGGATTTTGATGTGGGGCCAGAACATGTTGGCCCTTGTCATGACTTGCCAGCTGACGCAACAGAATATGATTTCTTCTCCATGTTTCTGCCAGAAGAATTTTGGGAGAATGCAGTTGCTCAGACAAACTTATATGCTGTCCAGTGCCAAGAAAATCGTGGAGAGGACAAATATTGGTCTGAAGTTAAAATTTCAGAAATGAAACTTTTTTTTTTTTTATTCAGTTCATGTTTGGAATTCACCATCTGCCAGACACATCCATGTACTGGTCAAGTGATCCTCTCCTGCGTGTGCCTGCCATTGCCGATGTGATGAGCAGGAACAGATTTCAAAAAATATCACAGTATTTCCATCTCAATGACAACAGCAAGGCAGTTAGAAAGGGAGAACCTGGGTATGACCCATTGTTCAAGGTGCGACCACTGCTTGACCTGGTGAGAACCAAGAGCCACACCCACTTTCAAACCTGGTCGTGACATTTCAATCGATGAGGCCATGATCAAGTTCAATGGTCGCTTGAGTTTCAAGCAATACATAAAAGGTAAGATTTTTTTTTATCTGTATCTGTGTGTGTGTGTGTGTGTGTGTGTGTGTGTGTGTGTGTGTGTGTGAGAGTGAGTGAGTGAATGAGCATGTGTGCACTTTGCATGTGTGAACGTGTTAATAGTTTGCACTGTCACTGAGTGATAAAAATTTATGTCAGCACAGGTAAGTGTCTTGTATTGTGTTTCTGTTCATCTATGTCTTTTTTGGTTGTTGATACAATGGGTAACTTGCTTTTTTTGTGCAGCATAAATATGAGAAATAATGTAAACAAAATCTAAATCATGCTCTGACTGTTCCAGGCAAACCGAATCCTTGGGGCATCAAGGTGTGGTGTGCAGCTGATCCACGGACAGGCTACATGCTGGACTTTGATGTATACCAGGGGCGGGCAGCTACACCCATTCCAAATGGCCTGGGTTACCACGTGGTCATGGACCTGGCATCACCCTTCCTGAATGTTGGCCATCATCTGTTTTACGACAACTACTTTTCGTCCGTAAAAACTGGCCCAGGACCTGCTGCAAAGGAACACCTACATGTGTTCCACCATACGTCTCAACAGGGTGGGATGGCCAAAAGATCTAGGCACAGCAGCAGTGAAAACCATGAAGGCTGGAGACGTCAGCTTCAGACAGGACGGCAACATGGTAGCCACACTGTGGAAAGACAAGCGGCCTGTTGCTGTCCTCTCCACCAACGCTCAGCCCGCCATGGGAAAAGAAGAGAGGAGAGCTCCTGGTGGGAAGAAAGAGGTCAGTGTCCCTCAGCCTGTGCAGGTCTACAACAAGAGCATGGGGGGTGTGGACCTGGCTGATCAGCTGGCCTCTTACTACCCAGTTGGCCGGCCGTCTGTCCGCTGGTGGCGCTACATCTGCTGGTGGCTGTTGCAGACAGCCATGATCAACGCCTTCATCATCTTCAGGCAGACCAAGCAGCCAGCACCCAAGAGAGGACACAGACACATCGACTTCCGCCTGAATGTTCTTCGTGCCCTGTCCTGTGGCAAAGTTTCAAGAAGACGTGCCACAGAAGAAGGCGTATCGCAGGCAGGTGTGGCATATGCCAACCCTCTTGCCCACAAGCTCGTCCGCCTTCCAGGCAGGAAGAAAAACTGCAAACTGTGTGTCAAAAAAAAGAAAATACGCACAGCCACAGGACGGGGTGTGGAAACAGTCTTTGGGTGTGTCGTTTGCTGTGTTCATCTCTGCAAAGAATCCTGTTTTGCAGAATTTCACCAGCGCCTGGCTCAGAGCATCAATGAGTGAACAGTGTTTTTTTTTTTTTTTTCTGTGTAAATAGAATGCATATTCTTTTTTTTTTTTCATGTGTAAAAGGAAAAAAAAAACAAAATACATGCAACAGACACAAGACATTTTTCTTCAAGAGTTTATTCAGGATTATAAGTAGGAGTTTTCACATCAACATTTTTGTGAACGTCAGTCTGCTTGCCCTGTAGAGAACATCAGCAAAAAAATAAGACAAATAATGATCATTTTTCTTTCAAAGTTCTTTAAAAAGGTTTCACATTATTTTCTAGTAAGTCTTTGACTTATTTGATGTAAATTAGAGCTTGTTGACAAAAAGAGGTGCTCTGAAATGAAAGACGACAAAACACCTACCTGTGCAGCGCAGTCAGCTGTGTGAACTTTGGATTTTTTTTTTTCCCATGTTGTGGCTTGTTGAATAACATTGTGTGTACACTCCATTGAAAATACCATCATTTCTGCTTATCATCCTGATCTTTTCAAGTAAAGGTGAGTTCTATGTTATTTTCTGTGATTTTTTAAAGTGAGTGAGTGGGTGTTTTGTGCGGAGTTATTTCCCTTGTGCCGGGAAACAGACATAAGAGCAGACACAGTCTATGCGGGAGGCATTGGGTTAAGGTGACTGTTGAAAGACATTAGATGTGCAAAGTTTGAATTCGATTCCGTAGTTGTGAAGAATTCATCTGAAATATTGGATTTGGATGATTAATCTGTTTTGATTACCTTTCATATTGAAAAATGTTAAAGACTGAAGATATCAAAGGCTTGTCTTCTTGACATGAAATTGCACCTCCCAACACAGCGGAAAGAGCACTTTCACTGATCTATTTATCAAATGAAAGGATCAACAGAAAGTGGGAGAAAGTGGAGTGATGACTGTCAGATCTATGAGGTGGTGATGGAAAACTGTTGTGTTGTTTTGTTTATGTATGTTGGTATTTTAGACTTGTCCCAACAGTCACTTTAAAACTGCACATACCATTCATAACAAAGACATGTTTGCTAGGTGAAGCCACAACAGTTATGGACTACAGAACTGTGCAGCAGTTGTGTGTGTGTGTAAGAACAAAATTACTCTGACACCTCTGTTAAAGATAAAGTTGTTGATTATGCATTTCATTCAGAATGACTGGGTAGTATTGATCAATGACATGAGAACCAGAAGAGAACAGCATCAATGATTCAGCAGTTGGAGACTTTCTCTACATTGTCTCCATTGTTGCCCAACATGCTGTCATCTCCTAGAGTAGAGAATAGTGAGGGAAAGGGTGTGGGCCAGAAGGAGGGAGTTGTTCAGCTTTTGATGTGTGTGTGTGTGTGTGTGTGTGTGTGTGTGGTTGGTGTGTGGCAGTGGTTGGGCACTCTGCGCCTGCCTCTGACTCCAGCTGGCACCCCAGTGACCCTGCCATTGTCTTCTCTAGAACAATTGGAGAAGGTGCGCATCATCTTTTCTTCTTTCGTGTTCATTTTGTGTGCACTCCTTCACCACTGGAAAATGGTCACATCATGGAGACTTCTGTTGCTTGTTTACCTGTCAACAGTTGTTTATATGCTTGGTTGGTCGTTGTAAAATTTTTTTTTTTTTTTTTTGTATTGTTTTGTTCAAGTGTTGCCTGTTTTTTGGTAATGGCCACAATCATGGGGCTTGACAGAAAGTGGAAACAGATCCAGATTTGGTGAAAAGCGGAAACTTGTCCACCTGCGTAGCAATTGTTTTACAGGTAACTGGATGAAAAAAAAAGAAAAGAAAAATAACCTTGACCCAGTGCATGTATACCATGTTAGATGATTAGCTTGTTTGATGGCCGGAGTGCGGTCATGCTCTAATTCATCAGCTTTATCATAGAACACCGAAATTCACCATTCAAGCCTTGAGCATGAGATCTTGACTTCCTCTGGGAATTGTATATCTGCATAAAGCAACACATTGTTTATTTTGTTCACATAAGCAAGATAAGGGATGGCGTTCAGTTGTGTGACAGAAAAGGACATGTTTGAGTTCAGTCTAAATGATCTGCGGAAATGGTCCAGAAACTTGACTTAAATGATAAACGGAAATGGTCTTGGTTTGAAGAAAGCATTGACACAAGATTGTGAGCAGTTAAGATTGTCATGATGGAACAGTATTTGCGAGATATAACAAAAAATTTGACAAAACTTTCCAGTGATGCAAGCATTTCTTTATGTTTTGTTTATGATAAGTGACATGTTTATCATTTAAGGTTTGATGACTTTCACAGTGAGTGAAGTGAGAGGTATAGTGCAGAGTAAAGTAGTTTTATATGTGTTTCTGGCACGGCATTGTCTTTTTCTTTTGCGTTTGAACTTACAAGCCTTTGTCTGCAGTAGTGCAGTAATGCATTAGTCTTCAAGACGCTTTGCTTTCCTGTCCATCGACTGACCTGCACTACATACTCAACTGTAGTGATGTAACACATTCTTTGAAGTTATTTCTTCTTCTTCTGCGTACGCAGGCTGATACTCCTGCAAACACTGCCTGTATGAAAAGGCAAGGATTGATCCCATCAACCCAACAAAGGGAGTGGAGTTTTGTGTGTATGACCTTATATCTCGCCATCAAGGCAGCCATACTCCAGCTATGGGAATGAAAGAAGTTATTGAGAAGCTTCAGAAAATGTTTTTCTTCCAGAGAAAAAGGAACCCACAGCACTGCACCACCATTGGAATCTTTAGCCAGTTTGCACCATGTAATGATAAAGACTGTTGCAAAGAGCAAAAGACCCCGAAGCATGGCAGATTTAAGAAGTTGATTTTGACGAACATTTTGGCATTGTGTTCAGTAATACCCCCGCTTTTTTTTCTTTTCTTTCTTTCTTTCTTCTTATATATGTGACAGATTGACTTCTCCACTTCCTGGTTTCTTACAGATTTTGGATTCGCAGTGCAGTTGTCCATTTATATCATGATGGAAAGTTCATCATGATCTTGAGTGTGGTGCTCTTGCCTCCTCAGTCACAAGTGACAAGGTCAGAAATCATTTTCAGAAATAGTAGGATGTTCATCAAACTTGACATACAGATGTTACACAACAAGAGTTCACAAATTGGCTTTTCAAGGTCATCGTTCCAAAACAGATCAGTCATTGGGGTGTCTGCCCTCGCCCACTTCCCCCCTCCCCCCCATTTTATATATTTATTTTTACTAATTCATTTATCATATTTTTGATGGAGATTTTCACCCCTGTCAGTCAGCAAAGTTGCACAAAAGAAATACTTAATGAACTTTAATGAAACTTGGTGAAAGATAAAATGAGGCCAAAGTAGAAACCAATTGAATTATGATTTGGATCCGGATCAAAAGGTACATAAAAATTTTCATCTTAAATGTTGCGAGACATTTTGGTCCATTTCTTAAAAGTAGTGAACAGATCGGAGGAGGGGGAGTCTGGCTTTTCTGTTGTATGATGATTCAAGTAAAGAAGTCAAGTTATGACCTGCATTCAGTGACTTGAAGACTATACCATCTTTGTGGAGGTTGAAGGAGGTCAAAAGCTCTTCCGAGTGCCCTGAACTGTGTGTGTGGGACTGGTGATCGCTAGTAACATTTCATAGGATGACTTGAGTGACTTCTGCTTTGGTTATCACAAGTATTCTGTTTTATATGTGTATGTTGTAATGATGAACTCTTGCTTTTTTTTTTTTTTTTTTTTTTCCTCACACTTCCCTCCATTTTCCTGGATGTTGGTGTGCAGTATGTTGCTGGCTTGTCCATAATAATAATGTCAGCTTACCGCTCTGTGCATGCAGTTGACTGAAAGGCGGCAGGCACACTTTTTTTCCCTCCATTTTCTTAACATGACAATTAGTTTGGGCTTTCAGCCCTGAGAGTGTTGCTTTTCAGACATAAATTTGAACAGGGGAAAAAGGCAGTGAAGAACTTTAAAAGGACCAGTAAGTAACTTTTCAAAAGCACAAACATATACGTAGAGATGTATACGTTTGTGTATATAAATGTGAATTGCATGTACTGCAAGTCCTCCTGATCTCATTTACCATTTAAATGGGATAAGAGTTTACATAGTATGATTAGTGGAGACCTTTATTTATACAGCTGCAGACATTTCCTTTTGTTCTTCATTTCAGCTTGACTGTTCAGGATCGATGCACCTTCAGTCTGCCTCTTTTCTTTTTTCCTTATTCTTAGCATGTTGATTTTTGGTTGACTCAGATTATTGTTGGGTTTTGAAACCATGGTGCAGATAATGTGCAGGAGAATGGACTTTTTGTGAGTGAATGCCTCCTTATGGCCATCTGACCACATGTGTGTTAGGTGCACAGCAGATGCTTTTTAAAATTGTCACGTCTTAATTTTTCAGTTAAATTGTAGATTTGGCGTCATATACTTTACCATGTCAGACCTAAGCATTCTACGGCAGTTAATCAGCTCTGCCAGGCTGAATTTTTTGTGGCTAATGCAGTAATAGACAGTCACGTGACACCCACCCTACTTCTGCCATAGGAAGAAAGCCGGTGGCCGCTTCCTGTTCCTCATTCATCTTCGGCCTGTCGCCCAAGCAAGATAAGTCTTGTGCTCTGTCTCGCCTATACCTCTGCCTTTGTGTAAAGATTGCTTTCGTTTTGCTTCTTTACTTTTTGAATTGTGGCTTGCGCTAAACCAAGTACACTTACTGTGTGAGGCACTTGGTGGGCTAGGATTTCAATAATTATTTCTTTCACGCTCATTGTGACTTTGTGCGATTATCGTGTGTGCTTCTCGCGACTTTGTGCGATCATAGTGTCGCTCTCGCAATTTTCTCTTGTCAGTGCAAGTTACATCAGCACTGTTTCGGTTTTGCCGTTACACTCGGTAACACATTTCATCCCCGCTTCTTACTGCATTTTTTGTGCGTTATTTCCTTCGCTCATGCGCCAGTATTTTCAACTCAACAATCGAACACTTGCCGGTCCTCAGCCGCCATCTCTTTCTACCTCTTCAGTATGCACTTATCCGAGCTTAGTAACACCGAAAACCATCGGCAAGATAGGTAACTCCGTAATTTGAACATGGTTACTCAATTAAAAAATAATTTAAAAGAGAGGAAAGGAAAGAATGAAATGAAAATAATTTTTAAAATTCCTACGAATATATATGTTGCTATATCGTAAGTTTGAAGAATGTCACATGAGCCATTTACTCGGGGGGGGAAAAAAAAATTCTTCTTCAGAACTTTCTTCCGAATCGTTGCTCATCATACCTTGAACCTCATCCCAGTCGAAATCTAGGTCACTCTAAGCTTCATCACCCAGCACTTTCATTTAGTCTTATGCCGTAAATTCTACAAATCGCAGTATCTCCATCACTAAATCTCATTATAGAACGGCAGAAATCAAGGTAAGCCATGGTGAAAAACCGCATTTCGACTTCAAAACTTTAAAAATTCGTAACTCGAGAACCACGGCACGCATCGACTCGCGGTTTTTTGCAGACGGTAGAAAATGGCTACAGGAAGAAGGAAATCACGTTCTCGCGAGACTTCCTTTTTTACGAGAAACATGGCGGCGCCCATTGTTGCCACGTGTTTTACCGGGCGCTGGCAGGCGCTCAGCGTTTTGGCTGTGTGAATCAACTGACTTGTTTCCTCTTTGTGGTCGTGTGCTCTGGGTTTACTCTACCACCATTGCCCAGCATGGTGAAGGACACTGAGGGGTCGAGCAACTTTGCCTTCCAGAGGTCACTCACATTCCTGGAGAGTCCGCGTGTCGATTCCAATTTAGAGCAATCCATTCTTGTTATGGAAGAAGGTACGGCCAGAGTAGAAGGAGAAGACTATTCCGCGGAGGGGACACGTGACCATTCCTCCTCTACCTGACCGGCGGACACACAATTGCTGTGTCCGAAGGCTACAAGGCAAGCGGCCGCCATTACTCAAGGCCTTTCTTTCAACCTGCCCAGAAAATCTTATGGGCAAGGCTCCCCTAAAAGGGCAAAGCCAAGTCAAAACTTCTCATCGAAATTCTCCCACTCCCCTGTCTTCGTCGGCCAGCTTGCCTTCTACCCTTCCAACACACAGTGAGACTTCTATCATGCTGTGTCATGCGACCCTTGGCCCCTGGGGAACTTTGCCGACGCAGACCAGCATGGGTGACGACGGGGTCAGGGCTGGAATCACCACCCGTCACTCGCCTTGATGAGCCGCAGGTCAATAGTTTCCCCCGGAAATTGACATGCAGACTCATGACGCTCTCCCCCCCACCGTGCTTGAGTGCAGCCACCACTCGGGCATGAAGAGTGTCAACACTCTGGAGGAGGAGTTATGGGCCAGTCTTTGGGACCCCCCCCCCCCCCCACTGACCATAACTCCGGGTCTCGGCCGCAGGCGTCGACTCGGTCGGATCTGTCGCCCAGAGACCCCTGACGGTCGACCCACCCCGATGGACTGTCGCATTTTCCCCTAGGGGTACAGGACGTTGGGGAGCAGACTTTTTTTTCGCTCCCCCCACTTGGGCAAAGTCCGTGATCGCTTTCCTCTGGGGGGAGGATCGACCAGCAGGACCATGGATAACCTACCCGATCCGAACTTGGGGGGTGGACATGTCACCGCAGCCATCCCAATCCGCATCCATGCAGGCAGGGGGCTCAGTTACCATGCCACCCACGTCCTTTCTGTTAAACAGGGGGCCGGCACGGATCACACCGGGGAGGTGCAGGAGGCAGTGCACTCTCCGGGGCAGGTACAAGAGACCACGCTGTCTCGACCCCCCCCCCAGTTTCTCAGGTTACCCTGGCCCCCGAGGAAACCCTGCTGTAGGGCAGCCCGCTGTCTTCCTCAGGGACTGGTGGCTCTATGCCCCCGAGAGGGACCAGTGGCTTACTTATGACCAGCTCCACAGTCGTATGTGGCATCCAGCCTCCTCAGCTGGATCGACCTCGGTCTCTCTCCCTCTCGGGCGCTGTCCGATTGGCTTTCCCCCAAGAATGCCGCCGATCATGGAGCCACTGGGGACCCGCCCTCGCATTCCCCCCAACCCAGCTAGGGCAGGACCCCCATGTACCCCTGCTGTTGCCTCCTGCAGAAGGTTCTGCGCAACCTCTCCAGGAACCCAATTCCCCAGTCTGAGGATGAGGTACACTAGTCCTTCCCCTCATCTGGCGATGTGTCCATCCTTGAGCGGTGGCGCCCAGGACTTGTCGTGAGGGAGCCCCCACCCTCTTACAAGATCCTTTTTCGCTAGGTTCGCTGGGCTCCCCCCAGCCCAGCGACCTCACTCAAGATTTGTCACACCTCAGACACTTCCCCCATTTGGGGGAGTCCGGCAACTCTAGCCAGGGGTGCACAGGCCGTCCCTCCGCCAGGGTTTAAATTCCTCTTGGCCCCGAACATGGTTCCAGTAGGCACCTTCCTCAAGAACCCCCGGCTGGCCCACATCTCCTCCCTGTTCTCCAACACTCTGGTGACCAGAGAAATTACCATTCTCCCAGCAGACTGCTGGCTCATCCCCACCTGGCCCCCCTACCTCTGCCACGATCTCTGTCAAGACCTGGCGGAGTGGGACCGTATAGCCAGATGGGGATCCTGCACACCACTGCTGGTCATGTCTTCCTCGACATGCTCTTGCAGCGGGTGGCGGAGCTCTGGCCAGAGGAGGATGGCACTGTCTCAGTGTTCTCAGACGAACCCGATTCTGAGACACACCAGGAGACAGAATCTCGCTTATTTGGCGACCCCCTGATGCGTTCCCTGATCTTCAGATGTTGCATCACCTTCGGCTGCGGCGGACAGCGCGGCCAGGAGCCACTCCAGTTGCCTACTGCCCTGTAGAGATGCTGTCCTGTCACAGGCTGATCTCTACCCAGCGACTTATTTGCCTGCTGTCATTTCCCTTCAAGTGCCCTATTACCTCCTATAGGCCGAAGCCGAAACTCTCCCAGCAGAATTTTTGTTTCGTCCAGCAGGCACGGCCCCGGAGGCGACTGGCAGACTCGCCAACGGGAGCACGGACACCGGCAGAACCCTCACCTTAGCCCCATGTATAATGGCGGTTTTCAGGGGGGGGGGGGGGGGGGGGGGGGGGGGGTCTGCATGCCTTGGGTCCACAGACGCGCCCCCACCCACCCCCTCCCTCCCACCCCCCTCCCCCAGCGAACCCTCCCCGGTCAAGCGGAGGCACTTTGCCGGGAAGTCGAAGAACTCCAAACATGCTTATAATGGAGATCTTCCAACCCAGGGTTTTACTCCCACCTCCTTGTGGTCCCCAAACCCTCGGGAGGAGGGAGCCATCCTCGACCCTCTCCCCTCAACACTCCGTGGAGGACTTACGGCCAGTCTTTGGTGGGACCCCCCACACTTTCCATAACTTTGAGTCTGGGCCACAGGCATTGCTTCAGTCGAATCTGTGCTGCCCAGACCCCGACGGTTCAGAGATCCCTCTGACCCACCAAATTCAGGATGGAGACTCCGACTCAGATCAGAGACTCCATCCTCCACCAGGATTGGGCGGCCTCTGTAGATCTGAAGGATGCTTACGTTCAGATCCCTTTACACCCATCCCACAGACAATACCTACAGTTCGTCTGGCAGGATCGGGTGCTCCCAGTCAAGGCGCTCCCCTTCGGCCTCTCCCTGGTACCCCATGAAGGTGGTCAAGGAGAGGGCCTTCCTGGCCACAGAGGAGGACACATTCGCATCCTGGTGTTCCTGGATGACTGGCTCGTCCTGGCTCCCTCCCCGGCCCAGTACTATCCCACACAAATCATCTTCGTCGCCTCTGTTCCACATTAGGGTTCGTTACTGACCCCAGCAAGTGCAAACTCAACCCGGCCAGAACCCTTACCTCCCTTCTGGGGATGATGGAGTCCCTCTTGTCCCTCTTTCACCTGGGCTGTGTTCCCAAGCGCCAACCCCAAAGGGAGTTCCATCGTCGTTGGCCGCAGACCTCCAACCGCTGGGACCAAACCATTCCATTAGGGCTGCGTTGAGTGGCTCACCCACAGAACCCCGGGGTTCCCATCTCCCTCCCAGCCCAGCCCTCAACTCTACACTTGGAGAAAAGGCAGACCTTAGGAGTGTGGGTCACAGACTGCCCGTCTCACAGCCTCACCTCCGGACAGAGGCTCTCCTCACACACACTCAGGGAACACACACACACACACACACACACACACACACACACACACACACACGTGCGAGACTTACCGAGGACCTGCAATATCCTGACAGACTCTTTCAGCAGCCGTCCAGGTCCCTCCTTCATTTGGCATGGACCCTCATCAGGCTAGCCCAAACCTTGGTGTGGGAACATTGGTTCAGCCCACAGTCAATCTCTTTGCCACCCGATTCAACCATCGTCCACCAGGGTATGCCTCTCCCATCCCCAATCCCCAAGCGTATGCAATCGACGATCTTTCCCTTCCCTGGTCGGGCCTCATATCATACCTCTTTCCTCCCTTCCCAATCCTCCACAAGGTCATCTGGAAGGTGAGGCTGGAAAGACCCAGGCTCATCCTCATACCCCATGGTGGCCAACCTGGTCCTGATTTCCGGACTTAAAGTCCCTCACCCATGTCCCCCCCCCCCCCCCCCTCCAGTTGAATTCTCGGTGGTACATACTCAGCCAGCTCCGCTCAGGTCGCCCTCACTCCACCGTCACAGGACCCACTATTACCGATGGGAGATATGGGTCTTCTGTGATCAGGCAACTCTGTTCCTCTTGATCACTCCTTCAAATCTCCTGATAGGCAACTTCTGTCTCGCCTATCCTCCTCTCTTAAGCACTCTGCTAGCCCCATTCAGGGCTACCGATCGGCTATCTGCCCCTCTATTCGCCAACTCCTGAGAAAGACTTCCTTCTCAGATAGATCTCTAGAGGGGTGGCTCTACGTGAGCCCAGGTCTCCTAGGCGCATCCCCCTTGGAACCTATTTTCCCTGAAGATCACATTTCTCCTCGCCCTGGCTTCGGCCAGAAGGCGAAGCAAGATCCATGCCCTCAGCGGGGACCCCAGAGTCATTGCCTCCCACAGGGATGGCCCTGTCTCTGTAACTTTCTCCCAGTCTCTTAGCTAAGAATCAGGAACTGGCACTCCTCGTCCTCCCTCATCATCCGCTCACTGGCGGATATCATGGGGGGGAGAAGAGCAGTGGAGACATGGACCTGTGCCCTTCTAAGTGTCTCAGACACTACTGGGAACCCTCGCACCCCAGGCGCTCCTCCCCAAACATCCCCTTATTTCTGTCTACCCCAGTAATAAGGAAGACATCTCGGCTGGCACTTTCTTTAGGTGCCTGTCCTAGAGGGTGAGATCTGCCTATGCCGACGCGTACTAGCATCTCCCCGTCCTATCTCCCCGGGCCCCATGAGGTCAGAGCTCTGGCCACTTCCGCAGCTTTCAAGCACCCTGTCCACCTGCGCCACCTTCTGGAGGCAGCCTACTGGCGTTGGAAAATCCTTTCTAAACTTTTAGTTAAGGGATATCCGCATGTCCAGGGCTGATGGTTCTGCTGGGATCTCCTTTGTGGCGGCTAATGCAGCTATTTCGGTTAACCCCAAGAACCACCGGGCACTCGTCCCTCCTCCGATTCCTTTAAATTCTGCTATGGTCTGACATGGTGAAGTATATGACGCCAAAATGGGGAGTTTGTATTATACTCCCTGTTTGGCTAGTATACTTACCATGTCAGACTCTAATGCCCACCCTACCTTCCCCTCTAGCGCCAAGGTTTTTTGGGTTACCTTGCACGCAGGCTTCAATGAATTAGGAACAGGAAGCGGCCACCGGCTTTCTTCCTATGGCGGAAGTAGGGTGGGTGTCACATGACTGTCTATTACTGCATTAGCCACAAAAAATTCAGCCTGGCAGAGCTGACTAACTGCCATAGAATGCTATGGTCTGACATGGTAAGTATACTAGCCAAACAGGGAGTATAATACAAACTTCCTATCTTTGTAAGTTCACATAGTACATTGTTTTTACTTGTTTAGTGTGCGTGCGTGTGCTTGCTTGTAAGACATCTAGATAATGAAACTCATGTTTTTGCTTGTAAAGCTTCCATTGGCCTCCCCTTTCCTTGTCTCTTGTTCACATCCTTTATTTCGTGTTCCTCTTTGCTCTTCCTCAGTGTACCATGTACACTTGAAACATAGTGAGTGATGGTAAAAGATATAAAAGGGTTCAAGTCCTTTGGAATACACTTCAAATCCTGACCACAAAATTTTTTATTGTTTTGTTGCAAATTGATAAAAACTGAAAATACTGCTGGAAATAGGAAGGGTTGGACAGACCTGGTGTGGATGGATTGGTGCAGAGACTTGTGTGCCAGAAGATGGACATAGGACAGACACAATGTTGATGGAGTGGTGCAGACTTGTGTGCCAGAAGATGACAGGTGGTGTAAGTTGAGTGATACTTCACCAGGTCAGATAATGGAATACCATTGGTCACCACCACCACCTACAGATGTCATTTGTGTTTGACTGGTGAGAAAGTGGACCATGGCCTTCATGCATAGTGCTGTGTGCAACCAGCACAACAGTGTATATGAGCTGAAGTGTGAAAATGTGCTTCCATCTTGTTGTGTGCAGAAGCTCCTCACTGGATGAAGTCGATCCACCAGCTGACAGAGAGTGATGGGCCTGTGGGCAGCAGTCGCCTACCCTTTGTCCAGCAGTTCCCATTGAGCGGGCCTGGCAGTGCCTGGCCCCCACAGATGCAGAACCCTCCACCTGGCTTCCGCAGTCCCATCAGACCCAACAGTGGTCCACACAGAAACTCACAAATTGACTGAAGGTCAGACCAGCTTTCCAAAGAGAGGGGGAAGGGTGTAGAGGGGAGGGTGATTCAAGAGCTACATAGGTAGGGCAGGAAGGGTTTGTATCTTTGGTGATCTATTTTCCCTTACTGAATTTGGGGAAGTGACATGAAGGAGCTGTCTCATTTGGCCCTCATGTCCTGCTGCACTGCTTGTCACTCTTGCCCCTTTTCAGCATCAGCATTGTTAACTCTTAGTGGACCAAGCTTCAGGCCAAGGTCACCACTCCCAGCCCCAAGGGAGTCCGTCAGTAAGGGGACACTGAGAGAAGGGGACTGGAGGGTTGCAGATCATGCCATTTTCATTTCAGCTTCCAGTTGTTAGTAAGGTGACATCCTGATACTGTAGTAAGTTGACAGTCCTGATCCTGTAGTAAGGGGACAGTCTTTATACTGTGGTAAGGGGACAGTCTTGATACTGTGATAAGGGGACAGTTCTGACATTTTGGTAAAGGGGACAGTCCTGATACTGTGATAAGGGGGGACAGTTCTGACATTTGGGTAAAGGACAGTCCTGATACTGTGGTAAGGGGACAGTCTTGATACTGTGGTAAGGGGGACAGTCCTGATACTGTGGTAAGGGGACAGTCCTGATACTGTGGTAAGGGGGACAGTCCTGATACTGTGGTAAGGGGACAGTCCTGATACTGTGGTAAGGGGACAGTCCTGATACTGTGGTAAGGGGACAGTCCTGATACTGTAAGGGGACAGTCCTGATACTGTGGTAAGGGACAGTCCTGATACTGTGGTAAGGGGACAGTCCTGATACTGTGGTAAGGGGACAGTCCTGATACTGTGGTAAGGGGACAGTCCTGACAGTGTGGTGATAGTCCTGATACTGTGGTAAGGGGACAGTTCTGACAGTCCTGATACTGTGGTAAGGGGACAGTCCTGATACTGTGGTAAGGGGACAGTCCTGATACTGTGGTAAGGGGACAGTCCTGATACTGTCCTGATACTGTAGTAAGGGGACAGTCCTGATACTGTGGTAAGGGGACAGTATAGGTAAGGGGACAGTCCTGACAGGGGACAGTCCTGATACTGTGGTAAGGGGACAGTCCTGATACTGTGGTAAGGGGGACAGTCCTGATACTGTGGTAAGGGGACAGTCCTGATACTGTGGTAAGGGGACAGTCCTGATACTGTGGTAAGGGGACAGTCCTGATACTGTACTGTAGTAACAGTCCTGATACTGTGGTAAGGGGACAGTCCTGATACTGTAAGGTAAGGGGACAGTCCTCTGATACTGTAGTAACAGTCCTGATACTGTGGTAAGGGCACTGTAAAGGGGACAGTCCTGATACTCCTGTACTGGTAAGGGGACAGTCCTGATACTGTGTGGTAAGGGGACAGTCCTGATACTGTGGTAAGGGGACAGTCCTGATATTACCTTTCATTGTCAGCTGGGCTCTGAAGAACAGGAATTGGTTATGTGTCTTTTTTTTTTTTTTTTTGGAGGAGAGGAGATGCGACTTGATCTCTTTTTTCATTTTATTTAAGATGACAAACAAGTGAAGTGATTCATGCCCTGAGTAAGGCCTAGTTTTATGAGACTTCAGAAAGTCAGGAATTATTCTCCTGTATTATTTTTACTTAGTTTGCTTCTTTCATATGAGTGTCGATGCATTTTCCTGCTTTCACTTGCCATAAAGTCAGTAAGACCCACCATCTATCTGACTTTGACATAGTTTTGAGAGAGGGCTCTCCTAGTTGGTGCTGTAACAGGACTGTCGAGTCCAATCTACCTATATGTCTACCCTTGTATCCTTAAGAGCCATTGGGAGACTGTTTTGCCAGGTCTACCTGTTTATTGGGAGATTGTTCTGCCAGGTCTGCCTGTTCATTGGAGGATTGTTCTGCCAGGTCTGCCTGTTTGTGTGGATGTCCATATGGTACTGGGGTCACCAGGGTATACCAACACACTGGTGGGCCATGCAGGCCCTAAGTTCATGGGGCCCCACCTCCACTCTGACTGCCATGTAGTCTGGCCCCATTCTCACACAGACCTTTCCAACTGAATCCAACTACTGCATGCATTATGTCCAGCCAGCATAGCATAGGGGACTGTCAGGGTATATAACACTTTCCATGGACACAAGGCAGCAGTGGATCTCACACAGTCCACGCTGCACACCAGGTGTGTGTGTGTGTGTGTGATCTGACTAGCACTTCCATTGATGCCCTTTGACTGCATTGATCCATAAGCATGATATGTTGGCAGTTGCCAAGTCTTGAACTGGAAAGCATGGTGTTTAATCTTTGTCCTGTCTGCCTCTTCCTCACAGCTCTACAGTAGCAGCACCCTACACAACAGAACATTCAGCGAAACCTGTGCCAGAGTTGATGCTTGTCCAGAGATCCCTTCAGTTGCCACCAGCCCACGTGCCCATCCAGCCAGTGTCTCCTTTGCTGTCTTCTGGCCAATGGTTGCTCTTCTCACAGTCTCAGTAACCAGTGATAGTCTTCGTAGCAGTGTTTTTATCAGATAGTGTTATGGTTAGCCAATGGTTATCATCCCTCATTTGTTATATGGAATAATCTAAAAGACTTGTCTCTTGCTTACCTGTTTATATCATCCTTACATTGCTCTGATGAGCGAGTTATTTCTCTACAATAATCTTGTTTCTCTCTCCTTTCCATTCACTCTTGACTCGTTTTGGTTTTGATTCAGGATGGGAAGGGTGCAGATTAAGTGGAAATCTGTGTTAGTTGTGAAGACAGTATGCTAGGATTTCGTGGCTGTGAATATTCAGAACTATACCAGTTTGAAAAGAAGGAAGCAGTATATATATTAGTATAGTATATCGATTTGAAAATTCAGATTGCATTTGTGGAATGGTTACTATTATGTGCTTTACTTACTGTGTGATCACACACATGTGAAAGCATTGTCTCTACGTTTATTCTGCATGTTTTGACAAAGTATATTCAGGATAGATTAATAGCACTATTGTATTGTCTTGCTAAGTAATTTGAAAGAAGGAGTGACCATGATTAAAGAACTATGGAAGATGACACTAATAAGAATGTGATATGGTCTGACATGGTATAGTATATGACGCCAAAAAGAATGTGAAGACTCGGGTGCACATGGTGATCACATGCTGACATGAAAAATGTTTCACTTCAGCTCTGATATTTTCTGCTCATTTAAGTATAAAAATGTTAAAGAGGTCTGATTAATTAAATCAGTTAGAAGTCTTTTAGCATTGAAGTAAGTGTTTATGTATGCTTAATTAATCTCTGATAAAACTCTGTTGAAAATATTGTCATATTGCTTGTAGGGAGTAATGCATTGTGAGCATTTTCTTTTATGTTTCATTTGTTCTAATTAATTTATTTTACAACTGTAAATTAAGAGGCAGTTATATCCTTGACACATTCACTGCCGCTGCCACATCCTTCCTTTAATATTTTTGTTTTAGTTACATTCATTTAATATACATTTTCAGTTTAGAATTAATGCTAAATGTCCCTACAATGCCAGAGTTGAAAGGTTCTGAAATGCACTGAAGATGATGTAAAGAGTGGAACGCAATGACTTGTCATGCGTGCTTTATTATGGTGTGATAATTATTTTTAATGAATGATTTAAAAGAAAAACAAAAAAAAAAATGGCCAACATGGATGAATTTAACGGGAGAAGTCTATTTAGTCTTTCTTTTTTTTCCCTAAGAGGCAGTTGGCTCAGCACTGTACTTTTTCATTATTTGCATTAAGTGCACTCTGATTTAATCATCAGCAGCTTTGTGCTTCATTAAGTTACAAAATAATCAGTGTCTGAATTTTTGCCCAAAGTTAAACATGTTGGTATTTTCATGTGTAACCTTTTTCTTTCTTTTAATTTTTTTTTAAAGAACTTCCAATGTTAAAAGTGGTTGGCATTTTGGAGAATGTAGGTTTGACACCAACACATGAAGCCTGTAATTGACATAGTCTTTCTATGAATGTTCATCAGACAGGAAAACTTTTGATGTGCTTATCAAGCTAATAAAGATGTGGCCAGAGCTGTTCTGCTGATTTATGCATGCCTTCAATCCGTTAGTTGTACAGACAGCAGAATGAAGATATGCCAGTGCACTGGTACTGTACCTGCATCATTTGGCACAATGTCTGGCAAAGTTTTCTTATGAATGTGATAATTAATTTGATCTGTCCTCAAGTGACTGCTGCATGTGTTGGTGTCAGTTTGGTTTTGCAATGTAGTCCCAGTCAGTATTAGTGCACTATAACTATAGAAAAGAAAACCTGACCACATCTCACTCCTGTCTCTCGTATAATTTTTGTGTTGTTGTATGATCATCATGATTGTTGAGTTGCTGGCTGGTGAGTTGTAGAGTTGAAATGATGTACCGGCTTTCAAGTGTTCCATCTGTGATGCTGGTGGACAAGAGGCATTATTTTGATTCTAAACAGATTCTCATTACCCATAGGAATCCTTTCTTCCTCCTGGTTTGATGATGCCTTGGTTATACCTCTTAGGCATGGAGAATCATTTTGCTAGAGGCTGTTAAGGCTCCGGAGGTGTGTGGACAACCCTTCCCCCTCCCCTCCTTTCCCTCCCTCCCAGTCCCTAACACATGATGGTAACTGCATTGGAGGCTTACTTTGCAGAGGGCCCTCTGGTTTGGAACCTTGGCCTTCTTGGATTTTGTCTGTGATGGGAGAGAATGGAATGCATTCACGGTTTGGTTGCTTGAGCTCTCTTTGTTTCGGTGGACTGAGTAATTGATATCGAATGAACCAAGCAGTTTCACCTTTCTTAGTTTTATGGACAGAGTGACCGGTATGAGAAGGAACAGAATGTTTCTTCATTGTGACATATCGGCTGAATGCGCTTTAGTGAAAATGCATGCCGACAGACCAACATGGAGTCTGTGCTCAACTTGTTGAATCTTGTTTTTCCTAGACATGGCTTCTTTTCTGATGTGACTTGACTGGGTGGAGCTGTGAAAGAAACCTTTTGTGGGTGTTTCACTTACTGCATAAACTAACTCTGTACACCCTTATCTGATTATTTATGAACACTTGGTTGACTGTGGATGAGAGTGGCCAAGTGATGGATACAGGTTTCCAATACAATAAAAAGAAAAGAAAGCAAAGATCACCTTCTTTGGCTTGTGTGGGTGTGAAGACGTTGGCTTTCATGTGGGTGTGTGTGATGGCAGCAAATTCCATTCTTGTACCTGGAAATACAGGCACTATGAATTGCACAAGTGATACTGTTGATTGAGATTCAGAAAACAAATCGGCAAATCACAGATTGGTGAAATATTATAGTAAATATTTCCTTGTCCAGCCATTCACCTTTGAATGTAATGGGGACACAGTCAGAAGACTGATGGTGGTTGGTTTTGTAAGCTTTCATGAACAATTCATTAGTCATGATGTGTATAGACACTTGAACCAAATCTTTGTTTTACAGATAGTCTGCCTTTGTTTCACCATTGTCTATTAGGTGTTAAAACAAACAAGAGCAGCCAGTTTTTCATCAGTTTTTTTTTTTTTTTTTTTTTTTTTTTTATTGGTGGAGATTTTTTTAACAGGTTTGTAGCACAGTTCCAGACCATAATGCAGCAAGAAAGTGGCCTGCTACCTGTCATACAGTGTTAGGGATAACCTAGTGACAAGTTTCATTTTGTAAGGCAGCTGTGATTATCTCTCCTTGTTTTAAAACTACATACTACATACTCCATGCTGTCAGGTTGTATTTGAAGTTTGGGTCAGGAAACATGATACTATTGAACAAAGGATGCTTTTATATTTCCTATTTGTTTTTATCAAAGATGGATAAATCTTGTGCCTTCCAGTTAAACAAACTGACTTTCATTGAGGAGGAATTTACACAGATTGTAGAAATGTCGCTGTCTGCAAATGCATGCATTGCAGGCAATACATTGTAGAAGTGGGGGCCAGAATAGCTCAGTGGTTGAGCGCTGGACTCATCTTGGGGTTGCGGGTTCGAATCTCCACTGGGCCGTTTCGGTACAGGGGGATTTTTCCCTTGGTGTTAACATTGGTTCTGACCACATTTCCCATAGAGTCCTTCGAATGGGACTATAAACTGAGGTTCCCTGTGCGAACACATGCAAAACATCTTACACGCACATAAAAATCCCATCACCAACTTTCGGAAGAGAAGTTTGGCCGTTGATATGGGTGACATATTACACATAGCATGTACCTTCCCTGAAGATGGAGTATGGATGCCTTAATGGTGGGATGAAAAAAAAAACTGTCATACACACAAAACTCCACTCCCTTTGTTGAGCAGATGGGGTTAATCCTTGCCTGTCTATACAGGGAATGTCCGCAGGAGTATCACCCTGTGTACGGCAAAAAAAAAAAAAAAAAAAAAAATCGTAGAAGTCTATCTTGGCATATAGAGATGTTCTTGGTAATGCATTCTATAATGGTTCGACATCAACATATAAGAATAAATCATTTGCTTTAGGATATGACATTCATGTCTTTAATGCTTATCCTGCAACATGTTGGGTCATAAACAGGTTGATGTAAGAATAAAACCTAAGGAATATGGCCACCTAACCAGTCATGTTTTTAGATAGAAAAGCTCATATACAAGTGAGTGTAAACATTGTGTTCTGTAATGTAAAGGGTTTGTAGATGTGGTAATTCGATGCTTTTTTTTTTTTTTTCAAACATAAGCAAAGAATCAGGCAGTACCAATCTTTCAGTGGACGGCACACTGGTTTTTTTTTTTAATCAAAACTGGTGAGCCCAGGATTGAAAACACAACACAACCTTTTTGCTATGTCACTTCATTATCTGTCCTTGAACTTCTTTCCATACACATGGTGTAAGATTTGGTGAAACATGAACAAGGGGGAAAAAATGAAAAAAAAAAAAAATTCATGAAATATAAAAGTAATTCTCTCAGATTTTTTTTCTCCTTCTAGCCAAACAATGATAGACCTTGCTGGAATATTTGATCTTGAGAGTATGGCTGTCTATGTGACCAAGCAAACAAAAACATACATTGTTTTGCTTGGTGAATTAACTTGATGCCATGTGTGTGGTCACAAGGGGTTATAATTGTACACCCAAGTGATTTCCTCCCTAGCCCAAGTTGTGTATGGTCTTGTAAAGAGAGCTGCTTGAATCTTGGTTTCCTATAACTTTGTAGTATTATACCAGGATCAAGACTGATATAACTCATTTCTATATCCATTCACTCTCAAACAGTTTTAAGATTGCAGGGAGAAAAAGCAATAGAAATGGACTTGAGTCAGAACATGCTGATCAAGTTGTATAAACCTATTTGATTTTTTTCTGTAGATTATGGCAATACATTTATAATTGTTGCTGCTTCATGCATAAGCAGAGCATCTGTTCTTGTAGAATGTGCGATCATGTCTGTACTTGGAAATTTCATGCACCCAGGTGACCAACAATGGTCAAGACTTCTGAGAACCACTTGACCGCAATGTGTGGACAAACATGACCCAGCTTTGTTGCCCCCATGCATAACACAGTGTAAGTATTGGCCACACATTTTTCTTTTTTTTTTTCTGAAACAAGATGTCATTTACAAATATGCAGGTCAAGCAGCAAGTACAAAACGTGGATTACGAATATGCAGGTCAACAAGTACAATATGTCAATTAAGAATATGAATGCAGGTCAAGCAACAAGTACAATATGTCAATTAAGAATATGATTATGGGTCAAGCAACAAGTACAAGATGTCAATTCTGAATATGATTGCAGGTCAAGCAACAAGTACAAGACATCCATTACAATTATGATTGCAGGTCAAGCAACAAGTACAAGACATCCATTACAATTATGATTGTGCAGGTCAAGCAACAAGTACAAGACATCCATTACAATTATGATTGCAGATCGAGCAACAAGTACAAGACATCAATTATGAATATGATTGCAGGTCAAGCAACAAGTACAAGACGTCCATTATAACTGTGATTGCAGGTCGAGCAACAAGTACAAGACATCCATTACGAATATGATTGCATGTCAAGCAACAAGTACAAGCAAAAGATAATGGTTTCTTCCATCATCCCAGGTCAATACTGAGGGAGGGGAAGCTGATGTTGCCATGCTGGTGATTTTAAAGACTTGATCACATACATATAACAAATGTCACAAATGTTGTATAATTGATTTTGTGAACCAAGGAAAACAAGCAAATCTAATTACCTCTTGCTGTCTGACAGGTCTTGACACAAAGCATCTTCAGATCTTCGGTATTTACAAAATGCTGTGAAACAGGTTTACTACAGCACACACACAACAGGTGGCAACCCTCTAGCCAATGCTGCACAACATCCAATCATTGACACATCATCACAAATCCCTCTACCTGTGTCCATCTCGTTGAAGATGTTGGATCATCAGGTAATCGACACATCACAAATCCCTCTACCTCTGTCCATCTCATTGAAAGTGTTGGATCATCAGGTGAAAGACACATCATTACAAATCCCTCTACCTCTGTCCATCTCATTGAAGGTGTTGGATCATCAGGTGATAGACACATCATCACAAATCCCTCTACCTCTGTTCATCTCGTTGAAGTTGCTGGATCATCAGGTGATTAACACATCATCATCAGAAATCCCTCTACCTCTGTTCATCTCATTGAAGGTGTTCGATCATCAGGTGATTGACACAACATCACCACAAATCCCTCTCTCTCCATCTCATTGAAGGTGCTGGATCATCAGGTGATTGACACAACATCACCACAAATCCCTTTTCCTCTCTCCATCTCATTGAAGGTGCTGGATCATCAGGTGATTGACGCAACATGCTGGACCTCTCTCCATCTCATTGAAGGTGCTGGACATCAGGTGATTGACACAACATCACCACAAATCCCTTTACCTCTCTCCTTGAAGGTGTTGGATCATCAGTTCGTTGACACAACATCACCACAAATCCCTCTACCTCTCTCCATCTCATTGAAGGTGCTGGATCATCAGGTAATAGACGCATCACCACAAATCCCTTTACCTCTGTCCATCTCATTGAAGGTGTTGGATCATCAGGTGATTGACACAAAATCACCACAAATCCCTCTACCTCTGTCCATCTCATTGAAGGTGTTGGATCATCAGGTGATTGACACAACATCACCACAAAAATCCCTCTACCTCTCTCCATCTCATTGAAGGTGTTGGATCATCAGGTGATTGACACATCACAAATCCCTCTACCTCTGTTCATCTCCTTGAAGGTGTTGAATCATCAGGTGATAGACACATCATCACAAATCCCTCTACCTCTGTCCATCTCATTGAGGTGTTGGATCATCAGGTGATAGACACATCACCACAAATCCCTCTACCTCTGTCCTTCTCATTGAAGATGTTGGATCATCAGATGATTGACACATCACCACAAATCCCTTTACCTCTGTCCATCTCATTGAAGGTATTGGATCATCAGGTGATTGACACATCACCACAAATCCCTCTACCTCTCTCCATCTCATTGAAGGTGCTGGATCATCAGGTGATTTGACACATCACAAATCCCTCTACCTCTGTTCATCTCACTGAAAGTGTTGGATCATCAGGTGATTGACACAACATAATCACAAATCCCTTTACCTCTCTCCATCTCATTGAAGGTGTTGGATCATCAGGTGATTGACACATCATCTCCACAAATCCCTCTACCTCTGTCAATCTCATTGAAGGTGCTGGATCATCAGGTGATTGACACAACATCGCCACAAATCCCTTTACTTCTCATCTCATTGAAGGTGTTGGATCATCAGGTGATTGACACAACATCACCACAGATCCCTCTACCTCTCTCTCCATCTCCTTGAAGGTGCTGGATCATCAAGGCTCTCCATAATGCCCACTTCATGCTCAGAAACCCCTCCAGCATCTAAATCTAAACACAGTCAATGCGATGATGGTGGACATTATGACCGGAGAAATCTAGATTGGAAGTCATGTTACATGTACGCTCGTCCAAAGAGATGTCAGTGTCTAGTACATTGCCCAGTGATTTGCACGGATGATATCTACCACCAGCAGCAAACTCAACATTCCTTGTTCAGTTGGACCCTGTTTGTTCTCTACACAGCACTTGACTTAACCCTTGCTGGTGTTGCCTGCCACCAGTATGTCCATGGACAGTTTCTGCAATGATGCTTGAGGGAAGACACTTGGGAGAGCTTGACAGCAGAAGGACCTGGAGAAGACACCTTCTTCAGATGAGCGTCTTGGCCAAACTTTAAGGGGGCTGGGACACATCCAGCTCATGACTCCTCGATGCACTTTTTTTTTCTGGTGCTGCCTGGATTCAACCAGCAACTTCACTGTCTTCAGAATGTGAGGGTGTCTCAAGGCATCATTGGCTAGAGTACGAACTCACATTGTTATTGGCAAAGTTTACTTTTGTTCCTCCTCAACCAGATTCGTTTGGAACTCCATTAAATGCCTCTGCTATTGCTGTCAGGGTTCCAGTCCTCCTCTTGCCTGAAATCCCAAGCTGTTCCATGTGGTCACAGGCTAATGAGCATGCAACCCCCTTGATCCACTTCTATGGCCAGAATTTTGGCTTGGAACCCAGATTCTCTCAAGCTGCTGCCTAGACTGGCATACTGACCAGTTTTGCAGATGTGAACTTACTCCATTCTGCTTTCACCTCTTTCTCTCAATGTGTGTGTGTGTGTGTGTGTGTGTGAGAGAGAGAGAGAGAGAGAGAGAGAAAGAGATAAAGAGAGGTTGTATGATCGTGCATACCTGGCCAACAACTCAAAAGGTCCGGTGGTGTCATTCTAGGTGGTGGTGGGTAATAAGGGCTGATCCATTCTGTCCCCTTCTTCCCACCATCCTCTCTTTACTCTAGTCAGTACAGGCTGTTATTATTATCATTATGTATTAAGAGTACTTATGTAGTGCATATCCTCGATTTGAGACTAATCTCTAAGCGCTGTACAATGCACACTTTGCTTTACTGAACAGACTGCCTACCTTGGTAAGCCATCTGAAGACTTACCTGCTGGCACTACATTAAGTCGTTTCCTACATCATTCAGTCCGTCACTTTCTCACTCATCTTTTCATTCTTTCAGAGAATGCCATGTGGATACGTGTCATCCATTCCAATCGCCAAATTGGCCTTCTCTTCCGAAAGTTGGTCAGGGGATTTTATTTGTGTACAAAATGTTATGTGTGCGTCCACACACGGAACCTCCAATTGTAGTGTCATTATAAGGATTTTCGGGGAAGTAGAGTCAGAACCAAAGTTCATTCCTAGGGGAAAATCCTCCTGTACCAAAACACCCAGTGGAGGTTTCCGGAACACACACTCCCAGATCGGCAGAGTCACGAGTCTGTCACTCTTCCACTTGAGCTGTTCCGGCTGATACTGTCGCTTTGCCACCTGAGGCTACCCCACTGCAGTGCCCCCTCCCCACATGGTGCTGGACTATTAGATAGCTGAAGTGTCCTCTTGCTGACCACAGGACCTTACTGTTAGTTTGGTGTCAGGGGGTAAAGAAGTGGGTGAAAAGTTTCTTTTATCTGTGTTCATTTTCTTTTAAAGATAGATTTCTTCTTTGATCTCTAGCTCTCTTGCTCATATCAAAGACGCCCCGAGAGTAAGTCAGTCTTGGGAAGTCTGTAGTAATGACCAAGGGCAACAACAATTGTTGTCATCCTGATTAAAACAGCTATAGCCTTCATCTCTAAAAAGAAAATATGGAAAACATATCAAAGACGCCCCCCGAGTAATCAGTCTTGGTTTCATCAGGTCGTAATGACCAAGTGCAATAACAATTGTTTCCCATCCTGACTAAAACAGCTATAGCCTTCAGAAAAAAAAAGAACATATGGAAAACAATTTTAATCGGATAATGCATCCCCGAGAATCAGAGCTGGGGATATCAGGATCGTAACTGTGTTCCTTAAGATCCCAACCGTTTCCCCAACCCAGTTTTCTCGTTGACAACCGTTTCGCGCCAGGATCACAAATTGTCTCCCCTATTTTCCTTAGGATTATGCATTAGCATAATCCGTGTTTTTCCTGGGGATATTGTTTCACTGTATTATTTGAGGAAAACAGCAACAACAAACAACAACAAAAGGGGGGGGGGGGACATTTTCAAAACTGTCAATATGACGCGGTTGTTTCTGACGAACGGGACAAAAGTTGTAGCCTATTCATTTTCATCCATCTTCACGTCACTATATGACGCGGACTGTCAAGCTTGCCGAACAGGGACAAAAGTTGTAGCCTATTCATTTTCATCCATCTTCACTGTCACTATATGACGCGGACTGTCGGCTTGCCGAACAGGGACAAAAGTTGTAGCCTATTCATTTTCATCCATCTTCACTGTCACTATATGACGCGGACTGTCGGCTTGCCGAACAGGGACAAAAGTTGTAGGCCTATTCATTTTCATCCATCTTCACTGTCACTATATGACGCGGACTGTCGGCTTGCCGAACACGGACAACAGTTGTATTCATTTTAATCCATTTTCACTGTTTGTTTGGTTTTTTTTTTTTTCTGAGAAAGCCAGGAGGAAAACAGTGGTGATCTTTCAGATGACAACAATGACAGTCGGGGGAAAACAGGGAAAAGCGTCGTCATCCTTAGGGGGAAAATTATCCCAATACAAGGGAAACTGTTGTGATCCTCAGGGACAACAGCAGAACACAATTTTTCCGGGCGAATAATCCCTGTCATGAAAACTGACATGGGAAACCGGCTCTTATCCCCGGCCTTCAAAATTAAACATCTTTGCTTTCACCCCCCCTCTCCCCCTAGTTGCTGTATTGCTGGAAGATATCCCTCTTCTGCCCCCCCCCCCCCCCCCCAACCTCACCCCCCCCCCCCCCCCCCCCCCCCTCAACACCCCCTCTCCCACCTTCACACACATCCCTTCTTCCCTGAAGCCATTCTCAGAGAACGAAAATGCTGACCGCCTCATGCACTGTTCAGAGGGCTTCGCTGATTATGATTCCAACTGCGTGTAGATGATGGCGGTAGAGAATTAGAATTCCTATTTCACCCGGCGCTCGTCATGTTTGGTTGAATGACATTCTCACTGAGAGAGCCGCTCTGTGCTGTTGCGTCTGTTCAGGCAGCGAGGTCCCATACGGATCTAACGCGAGCTTTGTTTTGTTTGAATTTTTTCAAGTGTTTTTTAATTCAAGTCCTGAAGACAACAAATCATGACAGGCCGTTTTGTAGCGAGGCTGTGAAAACGGTGGGATTATTAATCAGACACGTTGTTTAGAGACCTCTTTTTTTCATTTGTTATTGCCGCGGGTTTCGTTCTCTTTCCTCCATCTGTCCTTATTGAACTTTTATCTATAACTTCATTTGATGGCCACAATCAACATATAATTGTTTTGCCGATTTATGTCAGTGTATTGTCGGGCTATGTTACGCAATGTGAGAAGTCAGCAAACTTCTTTTTGTATTTGTTCGAACTGCAATTCAATTGGTGCTTGTAAGAGAACTGGCATTGTTTTGGTTCTTGTATCTTGTGGTTGTTCTGTCCGTGTTAGGTAGTGTGTATGCTGCACAACCAAGTCTAATGCTGAACGTATTACGGCGACTGATCTCTGAGGCGCAAAAGATCTGTGACCATTTTGCGGGTGTGCACGGATTTACTTCACACGCCTTTCAAGGCCAAACATATAGTGAGTTTAACGTCCTAACCGAGCGATTGGTTTGAAAATAAAGTTGTGATCAGAACGACGTTTGTGGTGTTGTGTAATATATACACGTAGCCTCAGTGAACGTACACCCCCGGATCGCTTTTCACATTGCATTCCAAGTTGTTTTATTTCCCGGAAGTTGCGAAAGAGACATAACTCTTGATAACTAAGAAAAGCAACTGATTCACGTTACGCCATTTTGCATGGTTCGTCATTGGTTGTGGAATATTTTCATGTTTTGATTTAATCTTGTGCCAAAAGAACGCCGTCTCTCCAGAGACACCGTGAGTTTGAATTCTTAAGAACTCTTGAATCTGTACTAGGTATCAGACAGTCTGAATTAACTCTGTTAAATCATGTTGCCGTGAGGCGTTTTTTGTTTACAGTGTAGTATACAGCCACGCTCGGTTGCTGTGTAAATCTTCTCTGTAGAACTAAGTGGTAAGCTGATCTTTCTCACTGTGAGATATGATAGACAGCGATCTGCTCGGGGTATAAGAGCCAGTCATACACAGTCAGTAGATAGCCTTGTCAGCCTTGGTCGGTTTTAGTCTGATTGAACGCAGATCAACACATGAGAATAATCAGTAAGTGAATAAGGATCAAGAATGAGGTAGATCATCTCCGCAATCTCTCGACAATCTTCTTCTGTTCAGGGCCCACGATCAGTCTGTTGATCATTCCGGCACCAAACTGAATAAAAAAAAGGTTCGTTGTTATTCTGAAACATGTGAAGATGTGTCACTTGAGTTTCTTCTTGTCTGTTTTTCATGTACAGCAGAATAACGGGTTGAGGAATAGGGAGGAAGGGAAGGGGGTGCTAGAGAGAGAAGAGCCTTGGTCGTTAAATTATTCAGGCTAGTACTATTGACACATCTGACGTGTCATGAGTTGTGGTCCACACAACTTCTATTGACAGGCAGTTCCAACTACCATTCCCTGATTGTTCTCAAACTTTTTGAAGAATGAGGACTCGATGTATTAAAAACTTTTTAGAAGGAATGAGGACTCGCTGTATTTTGTTCTTGGCTTGATGAGGCATAACTGCTGGTCATGTCCATAATGCTGCCAACAGGGGAGTAGAACAAGTTTTGCTTGCAGGCCGTGGCAGTGGACGAGAATGACACAGATCTTATGCAGCGTGGACAGCCAGGCTTACTGCTGTCTGCTGTCCAGTGCTGGCCAGCCTGGAGTCTCTAGCATGCAGCTGATACTTGACATGTGTCTGTGACAGTTGAGGTCACAGTGTGGTGCCTGTCTTTGCATTGCCTCCATCTTGTAGACGTTCTTCTTCTGTATGTAGGGATCCCAAACAGGACCCGTTTTCCAGCAAGAGGTAAACAAAGGCATTTTAAGCTTGTTCCTTCTTGCTGAGGCTTTGAAGTTCCATCTGAGAAATCCCAGGGTCTTGTATGTCATGGCAGAGATGGCACTAATGTTGTTAACAGTAATACTGTGGATGATAATGCTTAGGTATTTTGCTCTCATGACTATCAAAAGTGTGTCCACACAGCATAGAGGAGTAATGAAGTGGTTTCCTGTCATGTGATGTCAGAATTCGACATTTCTCAGGAGGAAACTCTACATCCCAGCTCTTCTCCCTGTCAGCTATGGTGGAGACCTTGTCGTAGAACTCTGCTCTTGCTCCTGATAGGTGTCCATCATCCTGCTAGCAACCATGTCATATATGCAAGCTAGCTTGCTGTCAAGACCAGGCTGTCTAACCAATCATTGATGTATGCCAGGGACAAACATGGTCCCAGCGCCTACCGTTAAGGTATTCCTGATCTCATGTTGACTGGTAAGGAGGAAAAAAACCATCCACCACAAGTGTCTGACCCCAGTCTGTGAGAAAGGTGGAGATTCATGCGTGCTTAGTACCCCTGACATGGTAGCATTGGAGTTGATGTGGTTCACTTTATCAACCCCACATGGAAAATCCATAATCAAGACATCCATCTGCTTGCGGCTGTCCAGGTTGGCTGTCAGTGGCTTCTGTGAATCCTAGGAGTTTGGTTTCACAGGATTTCCTATTTCTGAAACAGTGCTTAGTTAAACTATAATGTCACAGTCACCACATAATATACATGCATTTATGAGGGCTAAAGTAACTGTTTCAATAACAATGCCTTGGCCAAGCCCATGATACACGAAGATATTATAATTCAATGAATGATTCAGTGACTGTACCATCAAAAGTTGTTTTATGTTACAGATTCTATAAATTGAAACTGAACTGAAACAGCAAAAAGACAAAGTGAAAGGTGAAACAAAAATTCTCCCTCTTCTTTCTGACAGTTTGGCCTTTCTCCCTTCAGTTTTACTCCCTACCTGGTACCCATAACTCTTTTGTGACACACAGGCATGTACCTCCTCCCCCTCTCCCAACTCCATATAGAGACTCACACAGAGACACACACTGACAGACAGACACATGTACGCACACACATGCCCATGTGCACACACACACACACACACACACACACACACACACACACACACACACACACACACACATGATGTAGTAATTTTTATGGACATTTATATTTATGTAGTTGTTGATCAAGGGAAAATGTTGTATAGAGTAATAGACCAACGTACACAAGTACCATACATGTAGTTTAGGTCCTGTTTTCTTGCCTTTTTTTTTTTTTAATCTGGAGTAGACTGAAAAGCAAACTTGTAATTGTGAGAAGATAATTTTTTTTTTTAATCTAAGGATTTACCTGAATGGTTTAGAGTGTTTACCTTTAGCCTGAGCTGAATCCTTTGTAAGATAAGCAGGTAGAGGTCTCTAATTTAACTGAGCTGAATCCTTTGTAAGATAAGCAGGTAGAGGTCTCTAATTTAACCTGAGCTGAATCCTTTGTAAGATCAGCAGGTAGATGTCTCTAATTTAACCTGAGCTGAATCCTTTGTAAGATAAGCAGGTAGATGTCCTCTAATTTAACCTGAGCTGAATCCTTTGTAAGATAAGCAGGTAAAGGTCTCTAATTTAACCTGAGCTGAATCCTTTGTAAGATAAGCAGGTAGATGTCTCTAATTTAACCTGAGCTGAATCCTTTCGTAAGATGAGCAGATAGATGTCTCTAAGGAATGAATCACACTGCCAATGAATATGCGATGTATTTTGCATTTTTTATAGCCAGACTATTTTCCAATGAATGAGAGTTGGATTCTCCACAGTCTAATGTTATTGAGGAGATAAATTCATTTTCTAGTTCTCATACACATGTATGAGTGTCAATACAATTGTACTCGTAGGCAGCAATTCCTCAAACATGTGTGTCTGTTGTGTGTGTATGTGGTGTATATGTGTGTGTGTGTGTGTGTGTGTGTGTGTGTGTGTGTGTGTGTGTGTGTGTGTGTCCCAAAATCAGGTGTATCTTTGTGCATGTCAAGAGTTGTTCAAGCCAGCAATGTCATGATAAGTCATTCATCTAGAAACTGACCCGAAACTCAGACTATAACTTTATTGGTGGTGGAATGTTGATCAGTCACACACACACACACACACACACACACACACACACACACACACACACACACACACACACACACATACATAGAATATTTTCAACTGATAATCTACAAATCTTTGGTACAATGGTAGCTAATGTCCGCAACTGCATGAATATTAAAAGACAAGAATGGTTTCATATGCATGCCCATGTATTGAGGTTCAGGCATAAGCCATGAACTCTCATTTTCATTGTGTATGTTATGACAGTTTTATAGTTAAAATCAGGGTCACAGACAGTGAGACACATACACACAGGCACACACACACACACACACACACACACACACACACACACACACACACACACACACACACACACATGCAGGACTGAGAGTTAACTTTGACCAGCTTACCAGCTGCTCTTAAAAACTGCATCAGGTGGAATTCAATGAATAGTTCCATATTCCCATGTGGCGACCTGAATATTTCTCTAAAAAGTAGCAGTTTTTATAGTACTCTGTAGTCTATATACACAGAGGACACATGCACTGCAGCACACACACAGAGATGTTATTATCAAGAGAGCAGCAGTCTGCCTCAGGTGTGATATTTCATCAACAAACACCTTGCCTGCAGGATGAGCCACATGACAGTTGCTTGTGTTTCGTTTTGTGCATACAGATTGAGTATAGTAATTAGTATGTATACATCTTTTCTGCTGGTATTAAGGGAAGTAATTTGCAAGGGCAGAATTGAGAACTAGAAGTGCTAGATCACCAAATGAAGGAAGGAACAACATGACATTTTCCTCTTTCTCCGTCTGCTTCTTCTTCTTCTGTTATTATGATAAGAGTTCTGTTTTCATTTTTTTAGTACGATTATTATTGGTACATGATCATAAGACAATTTATTATTCATCATCATTATTATTTTGACCTGTATCTTTTCCCTTCAACCATCTCCCCTTTCAGTTCCATTCTGTAATTTCAACTGTTCACTCAAGACCAGATTTTTGTACCCAGGTCTAAGAGATTTAGAAGTGGCTGTCTCTTCATCCTTTGTGTTCTTTGTTTTGAGTGTTGTTTGTCCAGCCTGAAGAAGACTCAGTAAGTCAAAACACATCGTGTTTTTTTTCCAGAAGTGACTGTCTGTTCATCCTTTGTGTTCTTTGTTTTGAAATAATGTTTGTCCAGCCTGAAGAAGACTCCGTAAATCAAAACACAGTGTTTTTTTTTGTTTGTTTCAAATGTTACTGGTCCAGTCTGAAGAAGAAGACCCATAGGTCAAAACGCATTGTGTTTGTTTCATGAGTTGTTTCTTCCCTTCGCTTGGTGGCCCTGTAATTCAGTTTTTTTCTCTTCTTTCGTCTCCACCTGCAGTCATCCCACTTTGAAGCCAGTATGATATCAATCTGTTTTCTGTTTTCAGATCTGGCCTACAATCAAGACAGGATCTGGCAGCATGGACTGAGGGGTTGCTGAGGTCATCGCCTGGTGCCCCATTGCTTGATGGCCATGGAAGAGCAAGTCATCTTTACCAACCTCCGCCGCAATCACATGTTGGATGTGTTTCGCATGAGAAATCCCCGCAAGATGAAGCGAAACGAGGAGGAGAAGAAACCAGGCGCCGTGGTCCTGCCCCGTCGCTATGAACGTATGAAAACTATGACCAGAATGTCATCAGGTGAGGGTTGGGCCCTGCTTATTTCCCCTGTGCTGACACAAATGTGTGTGTGTGTGTGTGTGTGTGTGTGTGTGTGTGTGTGTGTGTGTGTGTGTGTGTTTGTTTGTGGTCAGCTGTGAGGCATCATCCCTCACTGACTGGCATGTGTCAACATCCTTGCTGCTAGCATCAACATTGGGTGGTTCTAAACACCACGGAAGTGACTTACACAGTGCAGTGTGTCTTCTAGGCAATGGTCTCTCAGGAACCTAATATTGACAAATAGCACTGGACTGCTGCTAAGCTTATGACAGGATACAGGGCTTGGAATGTTCATCAGTCTGATTGTCTGGGACAGCTAAACCTTCTGGTGGACTAGTGGAAATGCTCTCTCAGCTTCTGTGTTGGGAAACTTTTTTTGACTGTGTCAGTGAAAAGGATAACTTGCAAGTCAACTGTAGAGCAGACCAGTCAGACTTTCCTGATGTCTTAATCTCCTTCACTAATCACAGCTTCAACCTCCCCTTCCCCCCATCCCCATCCTCATTTCCCCACACCCCATCCCCCCCCCACACACACTCAGATGCACACAACCCCAAACCACCCTCACCATTGTGTGTGTGTATGTCTGTGTATATGTGGCAAATTATGCCATTCCATAGAAGTACCATCTGTACAGTCTGCTGGTCATTTTTGCCCAGCCCTAGATTATCATTTTCCCTAAGTCTGACAGCTTTCCATGCGGCTGAGAGCAGAGTATTAAGATATTAGGATTGTGCTTAGGATTATGTGGTTCCTTCCCTTTCAGTTGCTGACAAAAGTGTGAAATGTTTTTTACTGATGACACATCAGTGATCTGTTTGAATGGTCAAGAGCGATGTGTTGAAAACATGCAGAATAATCATCACTATGACTGTGAGGCTAAGATAGGAGATGACACTACTTAATGATTGTTAAGGCCACTGTGTGAAGGAAGGAGGCAGACGGATGTGAGATGACACTACTAAATGATTGTTGGAATGAGGCAGAAGGATGTGAGATGACTCTACTAAATGATTGTTGGAATGAGGCAGAAGGATGTGAGATGACACTACTAAATGATTGATGGAATGAGGCAGAAGGATGATGTGAGATGACACTACTAAATGATTGTTAAGGCCACTGTGTGAAAGAAAGAATGAGGCAGAACGGCTTCCTGTGGATTGTGTATGTGTGACGTTTTGCCCCAATCTCCATCTTCTGCATGACCTCAGTGGCATTACACCCACACTGTGTATTCTGACCTCTGGAACCTCAGTGACATTGTGCCCACACTGTTTATTCTGACCTCTGGAACCTCAGTGGCATTGCACCCACACTGTGTATTCTGACCTCTGGAAGCTCAGTGGCATTGCATTCACACTGTGTATTCTGACCTCTGGAAGCTCAGTGGCATTGCACCCACACTGTTTATTCTGACCTCTGGAACCTCGGTGGCATTGCACCCACACTATTTATTCTGACTTCTGGAACCTCAGTGGCATTGCACCCACACTGTTTATTCTGACCTCTGGAACCTCGTGGCATTGCACCCACACTGTTTATTCTGACCTCTGGTCACAGCTTGCTGTGTCCTGTCACAGCCCCGAAGCCAGCATCCACAGGGAACAGTCCATATCAAGCTGTCATGAGGCAACCCACCAGTGGAGACACTGCACTGCTGCTGAGTCATTTCAGTGCTATCAGTGGTGCCTGTTGTGTTCTGAACTAAGCAGGACACCATGGAGACACTGCTGCCGAGTCATTTTAGTGCTGTTCAGTGGTGCCTGTTGTGTTCCGAACTAGGTAGGACACCACATACAAAGCCTCTGCTGACGATCATAGCTGCAGAGTTGGAATGACTGAGTGCTTCTTCTGATGGGTGCCATCACACGGTATGTGTGATATGTCAACCCAGTCATATTTGATGACAGGAGGAGGTGTCTGGGATAAGGGTTAGACACTTCGATGACATCCGTGGAGCTTACTTTGATGCGTGGAAGAAGTCATTTGCAGATCAGACTCAGTTCACATCATTTAAAAAAAAAAAAAATTGGGGATGAAGTAATATGGACTCTGTGTATTGACTTTACAGCCCAGATCTGTTCAGCACATGATGCTTCATTGGCATGGATTGTTTTTCTGTGACAGCTACTTGCCAGACAGACATTATCATGTGGTGTGTACATAACCCCGTCCCCGTTGTCCCCAAGAGCAGAGCTACTTCGAGGTGGAGATTCTAGACCACGGTGCTAACAGGTGTATTGGTAAGTTGGAGCATTGTAGTGTGTGTGTGTGTGTGTGTGTGTGTGTGTGTGTGTGTTGTAGTGTGTGTGTGTGTGTGTGTGTGTGTGTGTGTGTGTGTGTGTGTGTGTGTGTGCGTCGTGCGTGTGTGTGAGTATGTGTGTGTGTGTGTGTGTGTATGTGTATGTATATGAGTGTGTGTGTGTGTGTGTGTGTGTGTGTGAGAGACAAAGCTGAACACCAGCTTACCTGGACTGTCACAAGCAAATGCTGGGTCGTGAGTGCGTGTTGTAGGATAAGAAGAGAATGGTAATTTTCTATCACCTTGCCATGTAGGTAGCCACATTCTGTCTTCAGAGGATTGATTCTTCTTTCAGTGATGTTGAAGACTGGCATGTTCTGAACTTGCTACAGCTGAAGATACACCCTAGTCATTCTAGTGCATGTCAATCACTGAATCAGGTTAGACTGCAGGGTTTGGCTTGAAGCCATAGCTGAAGATACGCCCCAGTCATTCTAGTGCATGTCAATCACTGAATCAGGTTAGACTGCAGGGTTTGGCTTGAAGCCATAGCTGAAGATACGCCCCAGTCATTCTAGTGCATGTCAATCACTGAATCAGGTTAGACTGCAGGGTTTGGCTTGAAGCCATAGCTGAAGATACGCCCCAGTCATTCTAGTGCATGTCAATCACTGAATCAGGTTAGACTGCAGGGTTTGGCTTGAAGCCATTCTGATAATGAAAATATGTATATCTATAGACATATGTACATTTGTGTATGCTAGTGTGTGTGTGTAACATTGTAAACAGATTTAGACTGATGTAGCTGAAATCCGATTTGGCAAAGGAAAAGTGTATGGTGCATGGTGATTTTTGTTTATTATACATGGTTTATTGCTTCATATATATACACAAATCATCATGTATAGAATGTTGATGTAACAAACGATATAGTGTGCATAAAACCTGAAGTGAACCTATAATATTCAGCAGCATTGACATAAACACTGTGTAGGTTGTGTCTGATGTTTGAAATTCTGTCCATCAACACTGACAAAACAGAATGTGTTTCGCGTTTTGATGCCAGCACCATCTTAGGTTAACATTCTTCATGTTGCATGTGTGTGTATGTGTGTGTGTGTGTATGTGTGTGTGTGTGTATGAGTGTTTGTGTGTTTTAAGGCGAGATGTGTAGTGTGTTGACATGTGTGTATAAAGGTGGATATCGCGTGTTGACATGTGTATAGAGGTGAGATGTGCTGCATGCTGATGAATGTATAGAGGTGAGATGTCTTGCATGTTGACGAATGTACAGAGGTGAGGTGTGTGTTGACATGTGTGTATAAAGGTGAGATGTGTTGCTTACTGACATATGTGTATAAAGGTGAGGTGTGTTGAGTGCTGACATATGTGTATAAAGGTGAGATGGGTTGTGTGTTGACATGTGTGTATAAAAGTGAGGTGTGTTGCATGTTGACATATGTGTATAAAGGTGAGATTTGTTGTGTGTTAACATATGTGTATAAAGGTGAAATGTGTTGTGTGTTGACATATGTGTATGAAGGTGAGATGTGGCTTGTTGACATGCGTGTATAAAGATGAAATGTGTTTTGTGTGACATATGTGTATAGAGGTGAAATGTGTTGTGTTGACATGTGTATAAAGGTGAAATGTGTTATGTGTTGACATGTGTATAAAAGTGATGTGTGTTGCATGTCAACAGCTGTAGTGTATAAAGTTGAAATGTGTTGTGTGTCAACAGCTGTGGGCTTGGTGCCCTACCACTACCCGCTAAACGCTCAGCCAGGGTGGGAGAGCTAACAGTGTGGGTTACCATGCTGATGATGGCAGGTTAGTAAGAACTTTTTTCATTGGTTCACTTTTGACGTTGCTCTGCTGGCTTAGTGAATATGATTGGCTGTGTGAAGAGGACAGGAATTCTGGTGACTGAGTTGTTCACGATGGTGCCTGTCCCCATGCCAGTTCCTGTTACTGTAATATTGATTGCTTTCTGCCTGTCTGTTCTGAGGTGTGCTTGTAAGCATGTGGGTGCATCCGTGTGTATGAGCGCTTGTTGGTCGACCAATCTCTAAATGCAATACTGCATGGTGTGTAGTTTTATTCATGTCTTTTGTATCTGGGTGTGGGTGTGTGTGTGTGGGGGGGGGGGGGGGGGGGGGGGGGGGGGGGGGGGCGGCAAGAGAAATTAAAAATTTTAAGCCGCATGTGGTATACCTGCTAGTTGCATATATGTGAGTTCGTCTTGTCAACTTGCTGTCTCTTCTTGGGATAGCTGATGTACTGAAGGGGTAGTGGTGTCCAAAACAACCAAGGCTTCAAAAGAAAGAAACAGCACTGTCTCTAAGAATGAAATAGCACTGCTTTGTGCTGAGAGCGACTGAATGCAGTTGAACTGCTTTGAAAAGAGGAGTGGTGAAACAGCATATCGTGAGGATGGTTGTCAGTTATTACTGCTGCTGACATTTTATTATTCAGTGATGATTATTTCCTTAAAGTTAGGGATGGGCAGGCAGGCACTGAGAACAAAGTTAACAAAACACTCCAGATTATGCAAAACATTATATGTTCAGATTTGTAGTCTTATGTTTGTTAAGTGTTACCAACTAAAGTGAAGGAATGAGAGCACCTATACTCAGAATTTAAACTGTGAAATTTGGTATGTGGGATGTCCTCTTTGATAATCACCTCAGACTTTCCACTAGGACAGCCATTTTACTGTTGACCATATTCTGCTTACCATGCAATGATCATAAGAAACTTGGTGAGAAACAAGAGGTGAGCAATGAATATTTGTGGGATCTTTGACAAAACTATGTAGATTGGCTGTCTAGCACTGTGCATAGCACTTCCATAGGTCCATAACAGTGCTATTTTAATAATCTGAACTGATCATGGTGCATAAATCGCTGTCACCTGAAAGCCACAGCTGAACGGTTGATTTTGAATCTGAAAAGCCAATTTCTTTCAGTTTTCCATGCTTTTTGCTTTTGTTTGAATCACATGAACTTGTGGTCCAGCCATAGACTCTGCAGTCTATTTTGATGACTCTTATTGGTTTTCGTTCCAGACAAGTTCTCATGCGGAAGTTGTAATGAAATACATATAGAGAAAAATCATTGCGTCGCGGTAAATTTTGGTTTGGGAATTTGATCTGTTAGAGAGGCACATCTGTGCATAAGAATTATCACCGTATTATTATGTTATCATTATCATGATTTATTTTTTGTCAGTGATTTCGGGGTTAAATTTTTGTTTTTGTTCATTTTTATTGCATTAACTTTTTTTCTTTTTGTTTTAGGTCTTTATCTCATTTAGCATAAGTGTACAAAAGGGAGCTTACGATTTAACATATTTTTGTTAAGAAAAGGAAATGGTTAGAGACAATAAAGGTCACAGTCAGATAACTTTGACAACACACAGACCTACATGTTGTGATATTTCAAAAGAACACATTGCACCATTGTCTGTCTGTTATCGGTATCTTGTCTGTTGTTGTCTGTTTGTCAGATTGTACAAGGGTGCAGGTCACGGCATGCCCTTTGGGCCAGTGTCTGTCTGTTATCCTGTCTGTTGTTGTCTGTTTGTCAGGTTGTACAAAGGTGCAGGTCACGGCACGCCCTTTGGTCCAAAGTGTCGGAAGGGGGATCGTATGGGATGTGGGATCCGCTTTGAAGATCGCCAGGACCAGTATGCCATCGTTTTCTTCACACGGAATGGCTCAGAGGTATCATGTGACTGCCTGTGCCTGTGTTTTTGTGCATGTCTTCTTCAGTGAGTGAATTTGATTGATCCATTGCAAAAAAATTGAGTTTCACTCATCTGTTGTGATGTTGTATACGAGTGCTATGCTTTAGTTTGGAACGCTACCCTTTAAATGTCAAAATGCTACACTGTGTGTTTTGAGGCCTGGGCAGCTGTGTCTCTGTGTGTGTTGTTGATGGTTATAACTGACAGTTGTGGGCACTGACTTCATCTCCACAAATCAATAGTATTACCCCCCACCTCGCTCATTCCTGTCTCCTCCACATACAGCCACAACCAGTTAGCCTTGTCAGCGCCCCAGTAACAGCACTCCACAGGGAGCAGTCAGGTTCAGGGTATATAATGAGGCAACCCACCAGAGGGGACTCTGCACTGCTGCTCAGTCACCTCAGTAGTGCTGGAGGTTTCTGTTGTGATTCACACAGGGCACCACATAATACTCTGTCAAGGGCAGCACTGCTGCTCAGTCACCTCAGTAGTGTTAGAGCTTTCTGTTGCGATTCACACAGGGCACCACACGACACTCTGTCAAGGGCAGCACTGCTGCTCAGTCACCTCAGTAGTGTTAGAGCTTTCTGTTGCGATTCACAAAGGGCACCACATAATACTCTGTCAAGGGCAGCACTGCTGCTCAGTCACCTCAGTAGTGTTAGAGCTTTCTGTTGAGATTCACAAAGGGCACCACATGACACTCTGTCAAGGGCAGTAGATGCCATGTACTTGTGTAGGGTTCCCACCCCCTTGCTGGGAATGGTCTTATTTTGTCATTTCTTTTTTTAAAGATAGATATGTCTGCAGGAGTATGCAAAAAGACGTGAGGTTTCCTTGCTAACAGAAGTAAGTTACTGTTGATTGACAGTCTGCCTGTTGTGGAATGAGGGGTGATGATGTGACCGCTTTGATCCTGTGTGGTCCTGGATTTGTGCACAGTGGTTTCTGAACTGTGGGACACAGACCATGACAAGGGTTCAGGCAGTGGTTGTTTTACTGTGGGACACAGACCATGACAAGGGTTCAGGCAGTGGTTTGTTTACTGTGGGACACAGACCATGACAAGGGTTCAGACAGTGGCAGTTTGTTTTTACTGTGGGACACTGACCATGACAAGGGTTCAGGCAGTGGTTTGTTTACCTCCATATGCAGCAGTGAAAAATCATCAGCTGCTCAATTCCCAGTGTCTTCTAACCAAAATACGGAGCTCAGACTGATGGCCTCAAAATATAGAACTGCACTGACGTGTGGGCTTATGTTTACTTTTCCATCACTAATTAAAATGCAGATCAAAGCACTTTTGTTTACTACCATTTGTCATCTGCCAATGAAAAAAGGCAGGGTAGATAGGTGATTTCATCTGATTTGTAAAAACTGTGTTTTTTTGTTGACAAATTCATGTTATATGTGGAAAACAGCTGCACTGTTGAGTGGTTAGCATCATGAGTTGCAGATTGGTAGGGTTTGGGTTCAGGTCCCATCAGATACATCTGTTTGTGGGATTTGGGGGCCCACAACCAGCATCCAGATTTGTTCAAGTCCCATCAGATACCTCTGTCTGTGAGATTTGGGGCCCTCAACCAGCATCCACCATTGTTCAGGTCCCATCAGATACATCTGTTGTGGGATGTGGGAGCCCTCAGCCAACATCCACCATTGTTCACGTCCCATCAGATAATCTGTTTGTGGGAATTGGGGGCCCTCAACCAGCATCCAGAATTGTTCGGGTCCCATCAGATACATCTTGTGGGGATTTGGGGGCCCCTCAACCAGCATCCACCATTGTTCAGTGAACTGTGGGCTCAGTGGTGGCTCCCCCCCCCACCACTCCCCCCCCACCCCCATCCCACCCCCCCATCTTTCTTTTTGTGTCAATGTCTGTGTGCAGCCAGGTGCTTGTGGCTGTGGGGACCTTCACTAACACTGCGATCATGCCTGATGTGCTGTGCCTGATGTCCTGTGTCTGATGTGCTGTGCCTGATGTGTGGCTGTGGGACTGATGTGCTGTGCCTGATGTGCTGTGCCTGATGTGCTGTGCCTGATGTCCTGTGCCTGATGTGCCTGTGCCTGATGTGCTGTGCCTGATGTCCTGTGTCTGATGTCCTGTGTCTGATGTCCTGTGCCTGATGTCCTGTGCCTGATGCCCTGTGCCTGATGTCCTGTGTCTGATGTCCTGTGCCTGATGTCCTGTGCCTGATGTCCTGTGTCTGATGTCCTGTGCCTGATGTGCTGTGTCTGATGTGCTGTGCCTGATGTCCTTCACCTGATGTCGTATGTCTAATGTCCTGTGCCTGATGTCCTGTGCCTGAAGTCCTGTGTCTGTCCTGTGTCTGATGTCTGTGCCTGATGTCTGTGCCTGATGTCCTGTGTCTGATGTCCTGTGCCTGATGTGCTGTGCCTGATGTCCTGTGCTGATGTCCTGTGCCTGATGTCCTGTGCCTGATGTCCTGTGCCTGATGTGCAGATTGGGAAGACCAAGGTGAAGATCCCCCCTGGGGGTCTCCACCCTGCGGTGGGCATGCACTCAGAGGGTGAGGAGGTGCAGCTGCACCTGCACGCAGACTGGGAGAGCGAGGAGTCCATGCAGATGGTCGTGGATCACTGCGAGGACGACTGAAAACGCCTGCATGACGTCCGCCTCTGTGGGCAGGTGAGGGGCAAGACAGTGGGGGGTGGGGGGGAGGATTGAAGTGTGTGTTTGGGTTCTTAACTGTCTTGACAAGCGTGCATCCGCTAGTGCCCGACCTGAAATCACACTGCCAAAAGGCTGAGCGCCTGCCAGCGCCCAGTAAAACATGTGGCAACAATGGGCGCCGCCATGTTTCTTGTAGGAAAGGAAGTCTCGCGAGAACGTGACTTTGTTTTTCCTGTAGCAATTCACTTCCGTTTGCAAAAAAACGCGAGTCGATAAGTGCCGTAGTTCTCGAGTTATGAATTTTTTAAGTTTTGTGGTTGAAATGCTGTTTTTCACCATGGCAAACCTTGATTTCTGCCATTCTATGATGGGATTTAGTGATGAAGATACTGTGATTTGTAGGATTTACTGCATAAGACTTAGTGAAAGTGCTGGGTAATGAAGCTTAGAGTGACCTAGATTACGACTGGGATGAGGTTCCAAATATGATGAACGACGATTCAGAAGAAAGTTGAAGAAGAAGATTTTTTTTTTTTCCCTCAGTAAATGGCTCATGTGACATTCTTCAAACTTACGATATAGCAACATATATATTCGTAGGAATTTTAAAAATTATTTTCATTTCATTATTTCCTTTCCTCTCTTTTAAATAATTTTTTAATTGGGTGACCATGTTCAAATTACGGAGTTACTTCTCTCTTGCTGTAGGTTTTCGGCGTAACTAAGTGCAGGTAAGTGCATATGAAGAGGCTTAGCATTGTAAAGAGAAACTGTCATTACATCATAAACACTGGAATTGCTAGTCAAACTGAATCATCAAGCTTGCCTGATAGGCTCTTTGAAAACAGTTTTAAAACCAAAATCCTGTTTTTAAAAAAAAAAATTGACATGGTTTTTATGGAAAATACCACGAGGTGTGTGTTTTGTGTGTGTGTGTATGTGCAAACAAAATGTGTACAAATAAGACACAGAGGGGGATTTTTTGGTGTGTGTCCAGAATCTAGAGTACACGGGCCGTGGGAGGACGATACATGACGTGGGGTTGGCTCAGGCAACACATCCCCTCAACACTACCAACCATTACTTTGAAATAGAGATTGTCGACCCTGGAGATAGCTGTTACATTGCTATCGGTATTGCCAAAAGGGTAAGTGTCCTCAGCTTTGAACTCTATCTGTTACATCGCTATCGGTATTGCCAAAAGGGTAAGTATCCTCAGCATTGAACTCTATCTGTTACATCCTCAGCATTGAACTCTGTTACATCGCTATTGGTTTTGCCAAAAGGGTAAGTGTCCTCAGCTTTGAACTCTATCTGTTACATCGCTATCGGTATTGCCAAAAGGGCAAGTTTCCTCAGCATTGAACTCTATCTGTTACGTCCTCAGCATTGAACTCAGTTACATCGCTATTGGTATTGCCAAAAGGGTAAGAGTCCTCAGCTTTGAACTCTATCTGTTACATCGCTATCGATATTGCCAAAAGGGTAAGTATCCTCAGCATTGAACTCTGTTATGTCCTCAGCATTGAACTCTATCTGTTACATTGCTGTTGGTATTGCCAAAAGGGTAAGAGTCCTCAGCATTGAACTGTATCTGTTACATTGCTATCAGTATTGCCAAAAGGGTAAGTATCCTCAGCATTTGCTATCGGTATTGCCAAAAGGGTAAAGTGTCCTCAGCATTGAATTGTGTCTGTTACATTGCTATCAGTATTGCCAAAAGGGTAAGTGTCCTCAGCATTGCTATCAGTATTGCCAAAAGGGTAAGTGTCCTCAGCATTGAACTCTGTTACATTGCTATCGGTATTGCCAAAAGGGTAAGTGTCCTCAGCATTGAACTCTGTTACATTGCTATCAGTATTGCCAAAAGGGTAAGTGTCCTCAGCATTGAACTCTGTTACATTGCTATCAGTATTGCCAAAAGGTAAGTGTCCTCAGCATTGAATTGTGTCTGTTACATTGCTATCAGTATTGCCAAAAGGGTAAGTGTCCTCAGCATTGAACTCTGTCTGTTACATTGCTATCGGTATTGCCAAAAGGGTAAGAGTCCTCAGCATTGAACTCTGTCTGTTACATTGTTTTCAGTATTATCAAAAGGGTAAGAGTACCAAGCATTGAACTGTAGCTTGTACATAGCAGTTGTACAGTTTGTTTCTTTTTCCTTTTGGTGTGGAAATACCCTATCAGGTGGCATCTTTGAACTTTATAGGCCTGTGCATGTTAGAGATTTTTGAAGAGAAAGAGAAGGGAAATCCAGGGATTTCTATGTCTCATCTATGGAATCTCTAGAGTTTCATGTTATGGTGCAAAATTTCCTGACAGGTTGTCACAGTTAGGCTGAGTCAGGTGGTTGTTTCTGTGTGACAGGACTATCCCAAACACCGACATCCGGGATGGAACAAGGACTCTATAGCCTACCATGCAGGTGAGTGATGCTGCGTTGGTGTTTCTGTGTAGTATGGTGTGTGTCACAGTCACTGGTGGCGTGGAAAGAAAAGAATTGTGGATTGCTGGGTGACGTCTGTGGTGTGTGTCACAGTGACTGGCGACATGGAAGGAAAAGAATTGTGGATTGCTGGGTGACGTCTGTGGTGTGTGTCACAGTGACTGGCGACATGGAAGGAAAAGAATTGTGGATTGCTGGGTGACGTCTGTGGTGTGTGTCACAGTGACTGGCGACATGGAAGGAAAAGAATTGTGGATTGCTGGGTGACGTCTGTGGTGTGTGTCACAGTGACTGGCGACATGGAAGGAAAGAATTGTGGATTGCTGGGTGACGTCTGTGGTGTGTGTCACAGTGACTGGCGACATGGAAGGAAAAGAATTGTGGATTGCTGGGTGACGTCTGTGGTGTGTGTCACAGTGACTGGCGACATGGAAGGAAAAGAATTGTGGATTGCTGGGTGACGTCTTACGGTGTGTGTCACAGTGACTGGCAGTGCACTGGTCTTGAAAGGAAAAGAATTGTAGATTGTTGCTTGGTGTCTGTGCTTGATGCATGTCAAAGAAAGCTTGGCAACAGGGGAGCTGTTGCTGGAAGAACAGTGGTTTTTGACTGGCAGACAGAAACATGCCCACAGAACAACACAGGAGGCAGCACTGTGCTGTGGTGACCTGCACTCCTTGGGGACAGCACTCTGTAACTCTCACAGGAAACTGCTGTCTTGACACATACGTTGCATAGGTACAAGACAATCATATTTTGTGAAGTGGAGGTGCATTTGGGTGCATTTACATCAAGACTTTCCAGTTACAAGACAGAATCAAGATCATGTATAACATCTGACTGGGTGGTAGGTCTTAAGTTGTGTTCAGAGTTTTTTTTCTGTCAGAGCTAGCTTGCGTCCATTTACTGAATACATAACCATTACAAAATATGTTGTGTGTCTGTTTTGTGAAATGCATACTTTTATGTTTTTATCCTATGAGCAAAGAAATTTCTTCTACATGAAACATGTACTTGCATTGATCATATGTCGTAGTAAACTTATGGCTGTGGGTGGTTTGTCCTGTGAAAACTTTGTCATTTTAAAGTTTGAATTTGTCAGCAGTAATTTTAATCTTATTGTTTGCCATGTTGATTAGCAAAAGTGTGAAAACACTTATCTATTCATCTGATTGTTTGTACATATTCTAGTTATACTTATTCCTCTGTGTTCCTGTTATGATTAACTATATACTTTGTAATGGGTTTGGACAGGCCAGTGGTAAAGTTCAGACTATCTGACATAGAAGTAATATGTGAATGAGTATGAAAACAAAATGTGTCTTTAGTGGGTATAAATGTAGGGACATTGGGTTTCTGGTCCAGTTTAGCACATGTCCCAGTTGTATGACTTTCATGCAGACCTGCAGTCTGTCAAGATTTGTCCTTGGCAGCTATAGCTAGCGCTTACTAATGACGTATTTGTGGGAGAGGGAAGAAGTTAGGGGAAGAAAAAATGAAATGGATCTCAGGATGTAGGATGAGCTGATAGTGCCTTATAAATGTACAGTTTTATATGGATCAGATCAGGGGATTCCTCTGTTGATTGTGTGTACTGTAAGGAAGGACGAGCTGTCAGGTCAGGCACGCAAACACACTTACACATACACAAACACACATGCACACATGAGCATGCGCACAAAATTGCGCATGTGCGCGCGCACAGACACATGCACACACAGACACACTCACACATACACACACACACACACACACACACACACACACACACACACACATTCGCGCACACATACGTACACACACACACACATGCATGTACTCATATTAGTAAAATAAATGATGCAAGAAGAAATCGATCGGTAACTACAGTGGAAAGGAAAAAACATAAAAGCCACATTTAATCCTTATTAAACTGCGGTTACTCTCAGTAAACAATGTTTGACATTGGCAAATATTTTTGAGTGAGATGCATTTTACTTAACATTAGAACATTTCACGATTTAATTTTGTTGTAGTTGCTGTTGTTCTGAATTTTCTTTCAGCAAAAAATAAGTACCTTTCACATCGGAATAAAGAAGTTTTTTTTCAAGGTTTTTTTTTTTTTTTTTTAATCACCATTCAGACAGCTTGTACCTATTTTTTTCTTACCATGTTTCAGATGACGGGAAGGTGTTCTTGGGTTCTGGTATTGGAGACCCATTCGGTCCTCGCTGTTACAAAGGTAAGATTGTTGATAGGATTTTTTTTTCCCCCTGGTGTAGAATTCCTCTGGCCTTGCTGTTACAAAGGTAAGATTGCTAATAGGATTTTTGTGGGTTTTTTCCCTGGTATAGAATTCTTGGCCATGCTGTTAAAAGGTAAGATTGTTGACAGGATTTTTTTTCCTGGTGTAGAATTTCTCTGGCCTCACTGTTACGAAGGTAAGATTGTTGACAGGATTTTTTGTTTTTTCCTGGTGTAGAATTTCTCTGGCCTTGCTGTTAAAAAGGTAAGATTGTTGACAGGATTTTTGTTGTTTTTTTCCTGGTGTAGAATTTCTCTGGCCTCACTGTTACAAAGGTAAGATTGTTGACAGGATTTTTTGTTTTTACCTGGTGTAGAATTTCTCTGGCCTCATTGTTGCAAAGGTAAGATTGTTGACAGGATTTTTTGTTTTTTTTTTTCCCTGGTGTAGAATTTCTCTGGCCTCATTGTTGCAAAGGTAAGATTGTTGACAGGATTTTTTGTTTTTTTTTCCTGTGTAGAATTTCTCTGGCCTCAATATTACAAAGGTAAGATTGTTGACAGGATTTTTTGTTTTTTTTCCTGTTGTAGAATTTCTCTGGCCTCACTGTTACAAAGGTAAGATTGTTGACAGGATTTTTTGTTTTACCTGGTGTAGTAGAATTTCTCTGGCCTCATTGTGACAAAGGTAAGATTGTTGACAGGATTTTTTGTTTTTTTTTCCTGGTGTAGAATTTCTCTGGCCTCACTGTTACGAAGGTAAGATTGTTGACAGGATTTTTTGTTTTTTCCTGGTGTAGAATTTCTCTGGCCTCACTGTTACGAAGGTAAGATTGTTGGTAGGATTTTTGTTTTTTTTCCTGGTGTAGAATTTCTCTTTCTTAGTTTCCATTGGTCATTTTTTTTTCTTTTTTTTTTCTCTTGTTGTTGAGGGGGGTGATGAAATGACCTCAGTGTCAAGGCTGTTTGTGTCATGGACTGTCGCTGACCTGGCAGATGCTCTGATTCCTTCCTGCAGGGTCTGGACAGCCAGAGGAGAAAAGCATTGTGTGACATCATGCACTGTGGTGTATCAGACACTTTACATGCAGCAACCAGTATGCCAGCCCTGTTAGGCTGAATCAGTATCACTGTGCTGTGTCAGACACTTTACATGCAGCGACCAGTTTGCCAGCCGTGTTAGGCTGAATCATCCCTGTGGTGTACCAGACACTTTACATGCAGTGACCAGTTTGCCCCCTGTTAGGCTGAATCAGTATCACTGTGCTGTATCAGACTCTTTACATGCAGTGACCAGTTTGCCCCCTGTTAGGCTGAATCAGTGCTGTGCTGTATTAGACACTTTGCATGCAACAACCAGTTTGCCCCCTGTTAGGCTGAATCAGTATCACTGTGCTGTATCAGACTCTTTACGTGCAGTGACCAGTTTGCCAGCCTTGTTAGGCTGAATCGGTGCTGTGCTGTATCAGACACTTTACATGCAGTGACCAGTCTGCCAGCCTTGTTAGACTGAATCAGTATCACTGTGGTGTATCACACACTTTACATGCAGTGACCAGTTTGCCATTTGGCAGAATCATCACTGTGCTGTATCAGACACTTTACATTGCAGTGACCAGTTTGCCAGCCCTGTTGGGCTGAATCATCACTGTGGTGTATCAGACACTTTACATGCAGCAACCAGTTTGTCCCCTGTTGGGCTGAATCATCACTGTGGTGTATCAGACACTTTACATGCAGCAACCAGTTTGCCAGCACTGTTGGGCTGAATCATCACTGTGCTGTATCAGACACTTTACATGCAGTGACCAGTTTGCCCCCTGTTAGGCTGGATCACGATCACTGTGCTGTATCAGACACTTTACATGCAGCAACCAGTTTGCCAGCCCTGTTAGGCTGAATCGGTGCTGTGCTGTATCAGACACTTTACATGCAGTGACCAGTTTGCCAGCACTGTTGGGCTGAATCGGTGCTGTGCTGATGTAAAGAGTAGGGGAAAAACACAGGGACAGCAGCATGAGATGGGGGTGGATGGGGGGTGTGCTTTAGTGTGTGTGTGTGTGTGTGTGTGTGTGTGCGCATGTGCGTGTGCATGCGCACGCATGTGTGTGTGTGTGTGTGTGTGTGTGTGTGTACAAAACCTGAAGTTTATCTATTGATAAGGGAATGTATGTGTGTGTATATGCACATACAGCCATGACTGCATGTGTGTTCCATGGCTTGCTAGAGGTACCTTTGAGCTGTATGTTCAGACACTTCTGACCATTTCATTACCCCCCCCCCCCCCCCCCCCCCCCCCCCCCCCCCCCCCCCCCCCCCCCCCCCCCCCCCCCCTTTCTGCCCCCTTCTCCCCTTGTAGGTGACACAATGGGCTGTGGGATCTTCTTTCCCCTGGACTACTACGAGCAGTTGGGGGCCTTGCAAGCACAGGAGGAAGAGGATGAGGATGATCCTGTGAACAACGACTACGTCGGCGCCAATGAGTACGACGATGAGGACGACGTGGACGCGGAGGGAGGAGAGGACTTGGACGAGGAGGACTACGAGGGTCCGCCCAGACCGGGTCAGGGCGCAGCTGGGAAGGGAGTCATGGTGGATGTAAGTGTCTGTTGGCCTGCATGTGTCACTGTGTGTGTATGTGTGTGTGTGTGTGTTCGAAAAAAAAAAACGTTATTTTCTTATTTCATGGTTCTTATTTCATGGTTTTATTATGTTTATTATAAGTATATATGCATTTTGAAAGACTGAAGAGTGAATAAGAGCAAGAGAAGAATCACTGAGCTGTGAAATGTATGGAGCAAATGACAAAACAGACACCATGTGTTTTGACCCTGTTGATCTTTTTCAGGCAGACGAAGACCTTTCAGAGCATTGAAAAAACAAAGGTTGAACAAACAGATACACACACACGCATGCATTGACATGCGTGCATGCACAAGCACACACACACACACATACGTGAACACATGGACACACACACACACACACACACACACACACACACACATGTAGAAAAAAAAAAAGTAGACAATTGTCTTGATCACCTGTATCCATTTCTTGATCTGTTTTGTGTGTGCTGGACAGTTGCTTGGTGTCCTTGTTCATTGAGTGTGCTGATTTACACATGTGCCCTGCATGTCTGACCCCAGACCACGGAGACGGTAGAATGGATGATGTGTGTGTGTGTGTCTGCCAGGTGTTCTTCACTCGCAATGGGAAGATGGTGGGCAAACGCAGGGTGCCCATCCCCAAGGGCGGCTTCTATCCCACGGTCGGCATGCTCAGCAGCTGCGAGCGAGTGCGCGTTGACCTTCACCCTGTGACGGGGATGACCTCCACGCTGTGTGTAGTGGGGCGGGGGCGGTGTGGCAGTCAACCTGAAGCCCTGCTTGGTTCACATTCTCCGCCTTTCTGACTGTTGGCCCGGTGGTCTGCATTGACATTGATCAGATTGGACTCAGGGTGGCATGGAGGGTAGTGGGGTTGATTCTTGCCTTTTTTTTTTTTTTTTAGTGTTTTTTTTTTTTTTTTTTTTTTTTTTTTTTTTTTTTTTTTTTTTTTTTTAAATTGTACTGGGGGTAGGCTTAATCATACTTTTTTTTTTTTTTTAATGAAGAACAATTTGGGAATCTGTGTAGAACAATGTGCAACCTACTCAGCTTCCATCAGAGACAGAAATTGTGAGTCATTTCTCATGTCATGGTCGATTAAACTGATAGGTACTTTTTACTTGATGCAGTTCAAGTCATTTCCTGTTGTTACAACTGACAGGCAGTTTTTGTTTCATGCGGTTTAGGTTAAGATGAACAACATTTTGCCCTTTGTCTGTGTGAACAGCTTTAGGAAGGGTATAGTTGGTAGGTGTTATTATGCCTACTGGTCAGGTCACATCATGTGAACTGTTCAGCGACTGAAAGTTGTGAGGATTGACTGGTTCATGAAGAGATCAGTTGGTGGGTGGACAGTGTCCACATCTGTTCCCTGATTAGCCACACCCCTGCTGAATGTCACACACAAACACACACACACACACACACACACACACACACACACAAAAACATACACACACACACACACACACACACACACACACACACACACACACACACACACACACATATACACACATTGCCAACGCACTGAAAAGCATGAAGGTTGTAAGGAATAGTTGTTGGGGCATAGAATGGAAATGTAAAGTACAGGCCATCTGATGATCCATAGGGCTGTGACGTGGATGGTCAGTCAGTATGGATCGGTCGGACTGTGCAGGTTTCAGATAAATCCACATGGCTGTGACGTGGATGGCCAATCTGGATCAGTCTCACTGTGCATGTTTCAGGTAGTACATCTACTTCATGGCTTCTTTCATATATGAGCAAAAAGGTCATGCAATGCAAACCATTTTTTGTTTTTGTTTTTGAATAATGATGTTAAGGAAAATTCAGTTACAACTGCATATAAACTTGTTTGCCACATGAAGTGATTGAGTGAACAGGCAAGAAATGTTCAGAACATGACCCTTGGTGAAAGGTCACACAGATGTGGACTGGCTGTCGAGCCTTTGACCTGGAAGTTAACTGTCTGTGATTGCCAACCTGTTTCCCACCAACTTCAGTATTTTCTGGCACTGGCATCCTTGTTAGGGGACCCTAGGTAGAGGCTCCGTATGGGAAAATGCAAAATTGACAATGTCTGTTTTGTAGAGAGCTGACCTTGAACCCCGAGGTGAACTCACAGCACTGTAGCAGTGTAGTCTGTCCAGCGATTGCTCCTATTGTACTGGCCTCCTCCTTCTGGTGCCTTGTCACATTGGCTTCTCTCAGTTCTGCATTGGAAGAGATCTCTCGCTTGAAATGTGTACATATTGCACTGATGTTAGAAGGGGTACTTTTCTGTTGATGTGGATGTGTGCTTGTTGGTTACCTGGTTGGTAACATTAACTGATATTGATTACTGTTGGTATGTCCTTTAAATCATTTTGACACTAAAAAAAAAGGGGGGGGGGGGGGGGGGGGGGGGGGGGGGGGGGGTAAATTGTGACGCTGTCCTTATCGACTCTGTGATCACTGACACACTGATGGGAGGAGAATGTGTCACATGAACTGGGTGTGTCACCAAGGAGTGGGGAGACACTCCCGTGTGAATGTGTGTGTTGTGTGAGAGAGGAAGCAAACTTATATGGAACTGTTGACCAGTTTCAGAGCAGATTGGATCGGTGGCTAGGAAATTTGAACATGTGTTGAACAGGATTGGTCAGTTTGACCTTGACTTGGTTTCAGTGATTGGTCAGTTTGACCTTGACTTGGTTTCAGTCAGTGATTGGTCAGTTTGACCTTGACTTGGTTTCAATGATTGATCAGTTTGACATTGACTTGGTTTCAATCAATGATTAGTCAGTTTGACCTTGACTTGGTTTCAATGATTGATCAGTTTGACATTGACTTGGTTTCAATGATTGATCTGTTTTGACATGACTTGGTTTCATTGATTGGTCAGTTTGACCTTGACTTGGTTTCAGTGATTGGTCAGTTTGACCTTGACTTGGTTTCAATGATTGGTCAGTTTGACCTTGACGTGGTTTCAATGATTGGTCAATTTGACCTTGACATGGTTTCAGTGATTGATCAGTTTGACATTGAATTGGTTTCAATGATTGGTCAGTTTGACCTTGACTTGGTTTCCAAGTCATAAGTTCAGGATACCTTTAAGCATTATGTCTACCGCTAAACAGTAATTCATCACTGACGGTCCAAAGGATACTTTAGCATTATGTGACTGGGAAAGACTAATTCATCACCAACTGTTGGGGTGATGTCAGTGGAATGTGAATGAATTGGGTTTGAATGTTGATCATGTAGGGTTTTCCCTCTCAGGTAACCACTTCCTCTTTCATCCTTCAATACACACAACCATGTGTCATAGTGAGAAAAAAAAAAAATCAATGTTGATTCTGCTTAAACATGCTTTCTCATGTAGGCAACACAGACTCTGTGGCCAAAAATTCCGCCTGTTTGTGGACTTCATCTCAGCACCCCCCGGAACATTGCCTGCCTCCATCACTTTCACACATACATACAAGCATGCTTGTAGACAGACATCAAAGATGGTCATGGTGATCCACATGTGTAGCCAGGGAAAAGCTAAGGAACAAAGGGAAGGGGATCACTCAAAACTCCACTCCCTTTGTTGGGGCAGATGGGATTAATACTTGCATGTCTATACAGGGAGTGTCCGCAGGAGTATCAGCCTGTGTATACAGAAGAAGAAGAAGAAAAGGGAAGGGGACGATATTTTCAGTGACAGGCAAGTCAGAGGCAGTGCATACATGGTATGTGCGTGTTCCCATAACCTGCTGAATGCTGACGTAGATGATTTCATCAAGAGCAGACAAATTTGCCCTTGTGTGTGGGGGGCATGCACAGGGTGAGAATTGCACACATGTGTGTCCACATCCCTTGATGTGGGGAATGGAGATCTCTCCATTTGTGTGGTACAAGCTGCCGCTGGGTGGAAAGTCTGAAGCAGCAAACGTGGGCTGCAGTGGCTGACATTTCCTGCTGTTTGTCAGTGTAGACAGATGTAGTAGCCATGTTGTCAGCATAGACAGATGTAGCCATGTTGTCAGTGTAGACAGATGTAGCCATGTTGTGAGTCATAGGGGAGAGCTGCCATACAGAATTCATACATTGTTGTGAAGCCTCAAAGGCTGTGGAGAGTAAGGATTTCACCCTAACTTATAAAGAGACCCTCCCTGTAAACTTAGTTCTCCCTGGAGTATTTGTATGCACTAGATTTTCCTTCCTATAGATTGTCTCCCTTTTCAACTTGCTTTTCTTGAGAGTTGTTACCCCTGAAATTAATCTCCCCGGCAATACTGCCTCCCAAAGACTTACTTTTCTTGAAATCTTTTATCTGCGGGGTTGCTGTCCAGAGTGACAGCATAACTTTAAACATGCGCTTCTCAGGAACCTTTACATCTGCTAGATTTAGCTCCCTTTGAAGACAACCCTAATTTTGGAGTGTTTCTGGTGGTGCTTCTGGATGAGGTTTCACCAGTTGAAAGGAGACATCTGAGTTATATCAGAATGACTGGTGTTGCTTCTGTCAGAATGCAGTTGGTGTACAGATGGGAAAAGAAATCTGCCACAGGCTGTGTGCTGGACCTGTTGCAGTGGTCATTGCGTTTTATTTTTCTCTACTTCTCTTGGGGTTTCTTCAGCAAGGCAGTTGAGTTGTCTTGGAGAAAGGATGGAATCATGTTGGACTAGAGTGAACAGAATTTATAAAGTGATGAGTTCTGTGTACATGTGTCATGTACGGTCTTGTGCCATGGTTTCTTCAATGTCGGCATGTAAGTTGAGATGGTTCAGGGAGGAGGAGAGAGCAGCAAGGGTGTGTTGAATAATCAGCCTACTGGCACCTTTTCTTGATGGGAAATGTGTTGACTGCAAGTGTGGTTGTTTCTGTCATTGATTTTTTTATGTCCTCCAATGCTTTTGAATTCGAACAAATGTGGGATACTACACAAATGTTTTATTTGAAAAGCAATGAAATGTGTGTCATTTTCTACTGAAGACTGACTGATTTATGAAAAGCGTGGCAAAGTGAATGATACTTGATGTGTGTAATTCAAAGTGTAACCTTCAGTAGGTATGGATTGATAACCACCTGTGTGCATGGTAATGAGAATTTAATTTCCTTTTTTTTTCTTTTTTTTTTTTTTTTTTATAGTTTTTTGTCGGTGACATCAAACTTTCTGCTGTTTCATAGATTGGGTACATATGTTGATTGGGTACAGATGTCGAGTAGTGACATGAATGTGTAAGGTTAATGTTTTATTGTAATCTTATTTTGTGTTTTGATTAATTATATTTTTTCCTGGTATTGTTCTGATTGATGTTTTGGCCTTGACCCTGAAATCCTTCAAAACACCCCCAGGAGAAGCTCTGTCATATTCACCGTCATCAGCCTCTGTCTTATCTCTTAGACATTCTGACAGGTTGGTAGGATAAAGAAATGAAAGAACCAAAAGATCAGTGATCCTGTGGCTGGCAGTTAACATCAGTTAACACTGTGCTGAATGGGCAAGACTCCAGAGAAGACTCAGAATTCTCTTCGATCAACACACTCACACACACACACACATACACACACACACATACACATGCACACACACACACACACACACACACACACACACACACAGAAAAACACACAAACGCACATACACACACGCGTGCACTCACACACACACACACACACACACACACACACACACACACACACACACACACACACACACACACACACACACACACACACACTCTTTTCACATATTACATATAAAAACAATGGAAATGGAAGACAACAGCATTGCCTTTGCCAAATGTGGTGTTAGTGTTGTTTGCAGTTCATCTTTTTCAGTGTGTAGCAGATCTTCAGTGTGGCGACTGCTGTCTGTCAGGCCATGCAGCAGAATGCGGTATGGGTCAGAGGTCAGGCAGTGCAGCAGAATGCAGTATGGGTCAGAGGTCAGGCAGTGCAGCAGAATGTGGTATAGGTCAGAGGTCAGGCGTGCAGCAGAATGCGGTATAGGTCAGAGGTCAGGCAGTGCAGCAGCAGATGCGGTATAGGTCAGAGGTCAGGCGGTGTAGCAGAATGTGGTATAGGTCAGAGGTCAGGCAGTGCAAGCAGAGGGAATGCTTGTCTTACCTTGCTCAGAAACCCGACAGAATGCGTTGTGGGTCAGAGGTCAGGCAGTGCTGGCAGAGGGAATGCTTGTCTTGCTTCACTCAGAAACCTGACAGAATGCGCTGTAGGTCAGAGGTCAGGCAGGGAAGTAATGCTGACTCTTGAGTGTGTGGTTCATTTCACATATGTTCTCTCTTGGATTTGAGTGCAGTTTTCCATTTTGACACATCTCGGGATTGTAGACCGCCTTCAATGCGTTCCTTTCTTGTTGTGGGAAATGCCGAGTAACAGTGAGCTTCAGTGGAACAGTGAACAGACTTGGTCAGAGAGGCTGGATCCCCGATGGTCACTGTCAGCAGGCAGGGGTGAAAGGTCATCGTTACACGTTACTACTCCACGCCTTAGCTGGACTGGTAGTTCCTAGAAGATAGGAGATCACAAACCTGATCATTAGCTGTTCCCTGCCCAGCACTGTCACAGCTTGAACAAGGCAGCAGTATAGGGAAATGGCTGTGGATGTCAGGGTCCTTGAGAAATGGGAAAAAAGATCTCCTAGGTTTGTCTGTGGATCATGGGTTAACGTTAGATCTCCTAGGTTTGACTGTAGATCATGTGTTGACGTAAGATCTAGGCTTGACTGTGGATCATGTGTTGACATAAGATCTAAGTTTGACTGTGGCTCATGTGTTGAGGTAAGATCTCCTAGGCTTGACTATGGATCATGTGTTGATGTAAGATCTCCTAGGCTTGACTGTGGATCATGTGTTGACGTAAGATCTCCTAGGCTTGACTGTGGAACATGTATTGATGTAAGATCTCCAAGGTTTGACTGGATCATGTGTTGACATAAGATCTAGGCTTGACTGTGGATAATGTGTTGATGTAAGATCTCCTAGGCTTGGCTGTGGACCATGTGTTTACGTTAGATCTCCTAGGCTTGACTGTGGAACATGTGTTGATGTTAGATCTCCTAGGTTTGACTGTGGATCATGTGTTGACATAAGATCTAGGCTTGACAGTGGATCATGTGTTGACGTTAGATCTCCTAGGCTTGACTGTGGGTCATGTGTTGACATAAGATCTCCAAGGCTTGACTGGATCATGTGTTGACATAAGATCTTGGCTTGACTGTGGATCATGTGTTGACATAAGATCTCCAAGGCTTGACTATGGATCATGTGTTGACGTAAGATCTAGGCTTGACTGTGGATCATGTGTTGACATAAGATCTTCTAGGCTTGACTGTGGATCATGTGTTGACGCAAGATCTACAAGGTTTGACTGTGGATCATGTTGACGTAAGGTCTTCTAGGTTTGGCTGTGGATCATGTGTTGACATAAGATCTAGGTTTGACTGTGGATCATATGTTGACGTTAGATCTCCTAGGCTTGACTGTGGATCATGTGTTGACATAAGATCTAGGCTTGACTGTGGATCATGTGTTGACGTTAGATCTCCTAGGTTTGACTGTGGATCATGTGTTGACATAAGATCTTCAAGGTTTGACTGTGGATCGTGTGTTGACATAAGATCTCCTAGGCTTGACTGTGGATCGTGTGTTGACATAAGATCTTCAAGGCTTGACTTTGGATCATGTGTTGACATAAGATCTCCAAGGCTTGACTGGATTGTGTGTTGACATAAGATCTAGGTTTGCCTATGGATCATGTGTTGACGTAAGATCTCCTAGGCTTGACTGTGGATCATGTGTTGACATAAGATCTCCAAGGCATGAGTATGTATTATTTTTTTGGAGTAGAGATGTCTGTTGGTTGATTTGGGGCCATCTACAGAGAGATGTCCTTTGCTTGATTTTGGATCACCAGTAACGATGTTCTTGCCTTGACTTTCGATTGCTTGTAAAGATGTCCTTGGCTTGACTTTCAGTCGCCTGTAAAGATGTCCTTGGCCTGACTTTAGATCACCCTGTAAAGATGTCCTTGGCCTCACTTTGGGTCATCTGCAGAGTAAAGCTGTGTGGCCTGTCTTTGGGTCATCTGCAGAGTAAAGCTGTGTGGCCTGTCTTTGGGTCATCAGCAGAGTAAAGCTGTGTATCCTGTCTTTAGGTCATCTGCAGAGTAAAGCTGTGTATCCTGTCTTTAGGTCATCTGCAGAGTAAAGCTGTGTATCCTGTCTTTAGGTCATCTGCAGAGTAAAGCTGTGTATCCTGTCTTTAGGTCATCTGCTAAGACATAGTTGGCTGCACTGAGTTGTCTGTATCGCTTGGATTGTTCATGTTTAGTTGATGTGTTTCATGCCTTGTCCTGTGAGTTCCACTTGTCAACATTCATCCTGGCTGTGGCTGTGAGGCAGTGGTGCCCTGCGCTTCAAAACACATCTATGTTCACAGGGACAAGCAGAATGGGACGCGCACACACACAAAAAAAAGGAGAATAGAAATGAAAAGAGAGAGAGAGAGAGAGAGAGCCTGCTATTAATAATATGCACAATCTCAGCAATTCATTGTCTGTAAAAATGTTGATTGCCTGGATGGAAAATGCAGATTTGGGGAGTGGGGGTGGGGGGGTCCTGATTTTGGAACAGATGTATGTTCATAGTCTCTCTCATGTACAGGGTTCAAGCATGTTTGCCAGTGAAGTCTTTGTGTCTGTTGTTCTGTTCATTGTGACAGGGCATACACACTGCGCATGCTTGCTGGCTTGAGCAAGATTCTGATTCCTTGGTGACAGTGCTGTGCTGACGTCAATTGGTCAACAACCTCTCCTAGATCCAAGGGTCAGCAGGACATAAACATCACCACCATTCACCCACACCATTCACCCACAGTGCAGACACACAGAATTTGCCACCTGATATTTTTCATTGTTGTTTTCCATACAGATCTTGAGACCTCTGTCCCTGTGGTTTGTTCCTGTATCTATTTCAAAGCACAAATGGTACCATAGATATATTGGAGCTAACCCAGGCATTGACCCTGTAGATTAAGCCTCAGGACCGTGATATGAAATACTGATTTTGGAGATATGTTTTGGGGATGAGGCAAGGGAACAGGAGGGTGGGGGGGGGGGGGTGGGGTGAAGGGAATAGAAAAGTGTCACTTCATCAGACGTCGGGCATAAATGTTGGTTGACTGTTTTAATAGAATAGATCATTGCATGCATGTGTGTGTGTATAGATGTGTGTTTATGATATCATGTGTTACTACTTTTAATTTATATTGAGTCTGAGTAAATGCTGACATGACAACAAAAAATGCATCATGTTTGTGCTTTTTGTAATACACATGTACATAGCACTTGTTGTCCATGTATCTTAGAGTTATTTTGCTGTGGAGTAAGAACAAGAAATCCTGTACATGGTCACTTAGCCATTTTTAATTCATGTATACAATGTATTTCATCATGTTATTCCCCGCCTCACTCCAACCCCCATCCCCTTACTTCAGTCTCTTGACAGTGTCAACACTGTCTGTTTTGTGAACATTTCTCATGGGTCTGTTTCGGGGGAACCACAGTTTGTGGAGCATTCTTTTGTTTTGAGCCTGAGAGAGCAGAGTGTTGATACGGGGGGAGGGGGGGGGGGGGGTTGAGTGGGGGGGGGGGAGGAAGTGCAGGGGATAGTTTTAATTAGGTAAACTGCTAAGCAGAGAAGCTTTGGTGTGTTTTAATCAAGGGCAGACAAACTGGTCTTGTCTGTGTGAGACTGGACTGGTCAGGTAGACTTGGAGGAGGGGGGAGGATGAAGGAATAGTTGGTGAAGCTTTTTACTGGACTTTATTTATGTGAGCTTGCTTCTGTGGTAATCAGACTTTTTTTTTTTTTATTGAATTTTATTAATGTTGGTAAGTTATGTTTTATTTATCAATTGAGAGGTGTGATTTAGATTTTCTTTTATCCCCATTGTTTCTGTTTAGTGCATTGCCTTGCTATCATTTTTTTTGTTTTCATTTTTTTTTTGTGGAGTGTATAATTATAGATAATCTTTTTCATTTAACAGAGCTTCTGCCATAAATTCATGGATGCCCAAGTACACATTGCATTGAGTATGACTTTATGTGCAAAGTATATGGGGGTGGGCTGTTTTGTATTTGTATTTTCTGTTAACTTATGTTGATGAGGAGTAATGAACAAATCAAGACTAACTGTATATGAGAAAGAAATGGAACTGTGTGTGCTAGATGTGTGGAAGCTGGGAAAAGAAAACTCAAAGAATCTCCTCCTTGGGAGGGCGAAAATAGTAACCTAGAGCAATGGCGACATTATTCTGATGATTAAAGCGTTAATTTATGGACTTTGATATATTGTATCTCCATGTTTGTTATTTCCTGATCTCACTGATTTTTGAGTTGTTCAAAGAGAAGCCAAGTGTATCTTTCTGTTCAACAGTTCCACCGTCAACACATGGCATGGGGATTTATGCAGAAATGGTTTTGAGAGAGAAGTCTTAAAGCAAATAAGGAAGGCAACTGATACAAGACTATTCTAATAAAGGATGGCGAGGCAGCTTAATTGGAAGGGTTTAGACAAAACAGTTTGGGGGGGGGGGGGGGGGTAAATCTGTTGTAGCATTTATGACAATGTATGATAAAAAAAAAAAAACAGGATTTTCAGGTACCTCTGTTGTACAGGAGGTAAAATGTAATATATTCTCTCTGGTCAGTTCTTTGAATTTGGGTCAGCAGGGAATATGATTTGCATGGATTCAGCTCCCCAGGATAAAATAGCTGTAAGAATGTTGTTTCTGTGATTTGGGGCTATAAAGCATATCGATGTGCAAGCAGCATTTGCAATGGCCGCACCTGCCAAATAAAAAAAAAAAAATCAGGAAAAAAAAGAAACATAAGCCTCAACCAGTTGGTTAGTCTCAGTTATGACTTATACATGACGAAAGCTGCGCAACAGAATGAAAACAAAGCATGTGTATTCTGAGCAGTGACTGATGAAAACAAAGCGTGTGTATTCTGAGCAGTGACTGGTGAAAACAAAGCGTGTGTATTCTGAGCAGTGACTGTGGTGAAAACAAAGTGTGTGTATTCTGAGCAGTGACTGTGGTGAAAACAAAGCGTTTGTATTCTAAGCAGTGACTGATGAAAACAAAGCGTGTGTATTCTAAGCAGTGACTGTGGTGAAGTGGCAAACAAAGAGGAACTGGCAACACATATAATGCAGAGAAAAATCAGACTTCTCGGTCTTCTTCACCGTGGCTGTCAGTGGATGTGATTCCATTCAGCAGAATTTTCAGAAACTCTTTGTTGGCATTGACCATGTTGTCTGTGGATGAATCTCCATCTGACACTGCATATGCCCTGAATAGAATTGGAAAAATCCATAAAGAGGTGGCCAATGGTGTGGTAGCTGCAGGAGTGAGAATCATGGGAAGCAAGCATCAGCTAACAGCCCAGAAAGTATAGTGTATGTGGAATACTCCTTTTCAGTTTTGAAACAATTGACAGGGGGAATATTGCTTAGCAGGTGAGCAAACTGAATCCTGAGTGTGTCTCGTGCACTCGCCAGTAAGGACAAGGTCGACAAGAACTCATAGAGGACATGGACGTGCAGTTGACATCCAAACTGAGGTCACCATGGGAACATGGCTTTAAGAGCACAAATTTGAGACTTTTTTGCAGATCCTGATTGGTGAGGATAAAGAAGATGAAGGTGAAGTTGATTGGTGAGGATAAAGAGGATGAAGGTGAAGTTGAGACTGTTCCTAATTGGTGAGGATAGAGAGGATGAAGATGATGCTGTGGAGTTCCATTCAGGTCAGAGACTGCATCAGAGGGTTACACTGTATGCTTTCATGATATATTTGGAAACGGTAGCCAGGCCCTAGACATACAGACATCTGCAGAGACTGCATCAGAGGGTTACACTGTATGCTTTCATGATATATTTGGAGACGGTAGCCAGGTCCTAGACATACAGACATCTGCAGAGACTGCACCAGAGGGTTACACTGTATGCTTTCATGATATATTAGGAGACAGTAGCCAGGCCCTGGACATACAGACATCTGTAGTGTTGGTCTGGAAATGTGAGCAACACTTTAGAAGAGGCGTCCATCAAGTCGAAGAACCTTGATTGTCTGGTTCCAGTCTTCCCATTTGAGACCATAGCTAATCACTTTCTGGACAGGAACTGGTCAGGGCAGAAAAATCCCCAAAATGTGGATCTTAAGGGAATGGAACCCATAACCTCATAGCCCACAACCTGCAATGGTAACCAGGTTCCAATGACTTGATGCCTTTGTGTTCCATTTTCTTTTGTTCCAGAAAATCTTGGAACATTTTTTTTTTTTTTCTGGTAGAATTTACAACATGCCAGCCTTTTCTTTTCTTTCCTTTTTTTTTTCTAACGTGATCTAGAGACTAGAGTGGACTCTTGCTTCCATTCTACAAAGTGGTGTTTGCTCATATGACCTTTCTCATGGATTTGTGGGCCACTTCAGTGTGTATCCTTGTTTACTTTTTTTTTAAAACCCTGGGTTGATAAATTGTGGGGGGTGTCTAGCTCCATCAGTGCGGCTCAGTTTTATCAGCCTTAAGGATATTAATTAGTTAACTTGTCAAGAATGTGAAATGTATGGTATGTAAATAGTTGTCACTTTTTGCAGGACAGGGCTTCTTTTCTCTGCGTGTTGAAAGCCCTGAGAAAGAGCTGGGTGGTTGTCTGGACTTTGATTGTATAATGTAGACGAATAAACCTCCAAGAAGAAGAAGGTTGAAGATGATGCACAATTTGAAGGTCAGGGGACGCAGGTCAGGAAAGAGCAAGAAGCTTCCAGGGCCAAGTGACAGACCTCAGATGGCCATGGTTTGTATCGTGTGTTGGAGGATCAGTCTGACCTCGTCCTATCCAACCTGTTCCATTGCCGCCTGTGGGTGAAGGTGACAGGGGTTTTCAGTACACATAACTGTCACTGAATGTTGGTATCTGTGTGTACAGTCAGTTATGTGGAATTGGCGCTGTGATATCACCATTCTGACTGTTACTTCATGTCTCAAAGAGAAATTAATAAAGAAAAAAAGAAGAAAAAAAAATGACTCGATTGAAAGATGTGTATGTTGCTACTGTCACATGCGGGTGATTGTGTTTCACAAAAAAAATCCAGGTTCATTATTACATTAATATGAAACAAGCACACATGAACAAACATAAGTTACATCAGAAACTTGAGACAGATTTAAATAACTCAGCAGAGAAGGAATATTAAGTACAGTTTTAAAGATGATTGTTACCACAGGATGCATTCTTAATCTACTCTGTGGCATTCTTTTATTTGATAGTCATGATGGGCAGTAAGAGCATTTTTTGGGGAAAAAAAAAAGTTCTGGTTGGATGGTGCTCTTCTTTCTTTTTTGTTTGGACCACAAGAAGAATGTAAATTCTGAGTGAGTTTGTGAACTAGTTGTATGTTGAGGCATATGAAGAACTGAATGTTCTTTGATATATCTGGGAACAGTCTTTGATAACAAACTAGCTAGATGAACACTTTGAGAGGGCCAGTGAACTGCCTGAAAAATCTTTTCTGTTGATGTAGGGATTTCTTTGTTTTTTCTTTATTTTTCAGGCCTGATATCAAGAATAGGCTTATTTTTACTTTCATTTACCCGTATCCTAGTTTCAGTTTACAGATGAAAGGACTGGCTTCATTGGATGCTTGTGGTCTGGTCTTCATTGCTGCTGTTCACCATCACCTTGCTCTTTTCTACACTGATTTCCATGCCATGTGCACTGGCTGTCTTCTAGACTGCTGGTTAAGTAGTGGAGTTCATTGTTGCTTTAACGTGGTGACAGCCCTGATGTGGCCCTTTGCAGTCGGCTGGGCTATAAGCAAGATTATCTTATCTTATCATTGTTGCTTCGGCCGAGTGCTTCTATAATATTGGTGAAGTGCAGATTGCATATGAGCTCCCCCCAACTGAGATGGTAGTGTTGAGGCTTTTGATAGCGTTCCTTATTTGGTACTGGTTGGTAAGCTGTATAGATACAAGTCTTTTTAATCTATTCCAAGTAAGATGCTCCATATCCATCATTGACTGAAGAAACTGATGTGCATGAGCAGTCATACTTGGCATGTGCAAGCACATATACTCAAGCAAACACACACACACAAACACATACACATGCAAACACACATACAAACACACACACACACACACACATACACATACACATGCAAACACACACACACACGCACACAAGCTGTTCGTCATCTATGCTTTAATGTCTGAAGTACATAACTGTGATGAATAATGGAAAGAACCTGAGAAATATCATCAGACATGTAAAGTAGATTGTCATCGGAAAAACAGTAGTAAGGAAAGCTATAATGGGCAGCATTGTCGGGGATGGGGTGTGTATATAATAACAAATAGAATAGGGCCCAGCACATATCCCTGAGGGATTCCATATTGCAAAACAGCTGGGTGAGAAGTGTTAACAGAAACAGCTTGTGTACAACCTGAGAGAGATTACTGAAATTGTGAAGGTGTTTTATCAGAGATGTCATAAGTATAGTGAAGACAAGACAGAAAGATACTATGATGGATAGTGTCAAAAGCGGCTGCCAAGTCCAGGAAAGACGGTGAACAGATCTGAGCCATCAAAGACAGAGGAGATCATCGACTGTTTTCAGGAGAGCAGACTCAGTACGGCAGGCAGACTGTAGAGAGTGGAGCACGTTGTATCTGTAAAGCTGCACAGATAAAACTAAAAGTAAGTGGCCCGCATGTTGGCCAAAAAAAAAAAAAAGGAGGACAATCAACACGAAACAGTATTGTGGCAAAACACTGTTGTGATATACAGGACAGTGAGAAAACATTGTGCAATCCACAGCAGCACTTTCAGATGCACAAGAAGTAGTGATGAAAGCAAAAGCAGTTGTGCTGTCACGGACGCCTTTTAAATTCTTTAGTTTATAACATAAGGAATTGTTGCTGACAGGCAGTGTGTCAGTTTTAGCTTGTGTGGAGGTTGGAGCACAGGTCATGCTCTCAAGCGTGTCGTCCGTGGGGTTGCAGCATCCTGTGACTTGTCTGTCCCCTTCAATTGAAAAAAAAAAAGCTGACTGTGAGTGGCACGCGAGAGCGAACGTGTGTACAGATGATACGGCGCGCGTGTGAGTGTGCGTTGCCGCGCGGCTGTGCGGTGCGTGTCTGTGTGTGTGTGTGTGTGTGTGCGCGCGCGTATGTATGTGTGTACGCGCGCGTGTGCGCGTGGGTGGGTTTCTTTTTTTTTTTTTTCTTTTAGATACCTGGCCAGAGGTTCAGGCCGGATTGTGTTGCTCGTGTTTTTCTGGCAAGTTGGCGTTCTCGAGATGTCCCTGGGTGGGACTGTAACTGTATTCAGACTTGTTGCAATCTTGGGTTGGTTGATCTTGGGTTTTGGTTAAGCACTCGATTCGCTGGCAGCCGAGTGGTAAGGATCCCCATCCTTGGGTAGTGGGCCTCTTTTGTCTACTTCATCGTAGCGCTGCAGCGGGGGACCTAGCCGTTCGCTCGGCCGAAGGAAGCCGCTGGTCTTCTGTTGGGGATCTCTATCCCTACCCCCTGCTACCTCTCCATTGGGTCGTCCAGGACCTGAAGTTCCTTTCGGTGGGGACTGGTTGGTCGAGTCCCGTCTTCCGTCGAGACTGGGGGCTGGCCGGCACTTCCTTTTCTGACCACCCGCCGTTCTGGTAAGAAGTATTTCTGTATATAGAGAAAGTATTTTGTTATTGTGAAACCCCCCTTTTCGCAAGTGAAAGAGAAGGAGAAGAAAAAAAAAAAGAAAGGTTTTTTTTTTATTTTATCCATTTTCCATCCTGCTTGTAAAAGGGTGTGTAGTCGAGGCGTGTCAGCGAAGCGCTCTCGACTAGTTTTTGCCCATTGGGAGTGTTCCGATTGTGATTTATGTACTCCGACTTTATTTCTGTTTTCCTTTACCCAATTCCTGAGTGATTTCTGGGGTAAGGAGAAGCTCATTTCATGGTTGTAAAAAGAATTCCGTATCTTTTGTGGCACCAGGACTATAGGGTTGTCTTTGTGCTAGAATGGTTTTTGGGGCTGCTGTTAACCAGGGAGGGATATATGGATGGTTGATTTCTGACAGCCCAGAAGTCTTGCTGGATATGTTGGTGCCTGACTGGTTGGAATTTATTATTATTTTAAAATATTTGTAATTTAGAATACAGACATGCGAGATGGATGCGGACATAAATAGGGTGTTCATCCGACTAATATTAAGTCGGAAACAGGGACCTCCCATCGCGACGCCCGCGTTGGCCCCGCTCCTTTCGTATTGTCTGTTCCTGTTCGTCCTGTCTGTCCTAATGTTTAATTTTTTTTTATGGATGTATGAAAGGATGAACGAGGGCTCTTTATTTTTTTTTTTTTTTTTTTTTTGGGGGGGGGGGGGGGGAGGGGAATTTTTAATTTCTATTTTCACACATAGAAAAACAAAGGGGGAAATGTTTTTCTAAAAATTAAATGTGGATTTCAAATTCATATTTTAACATATAGAGAAATTAAGTGACAATATAAATGGTTCGCACACACTGTTTTCATGTCTTTTTTTCACTGCACCTACACACTTAGGTTTGATATGGAGAATTTCTCTGAAAGACACTGATCTTTGCCGCAGGGCGGTTTTTGTTTTTTGTTTTTTGGTTCTGGTTACGGTTTGGGCGCATTCCAGCGCCTTCTACCAAGGCAGGTCGCTTGAGGTCCATCGGGAGGCTGGCTCAGTTACCTTGGCGACTGGCAGCTGAGCCAGCAGCGGGGACCTGAACCGGCGACGCAGCTGACGGACTCAGGCACCGGGGAGCAGTCCTCCAAGGGGTCTACTGCGAGACGTGGTTCCTGGACTCCCTTGATAGATGAGCTGAGTGACTTTGAGCTGTGGTGTGGAGGGCGTGGAAACAGCTGTGTGCCAACCAGGACAGTATGAATGGATGACTATTTTGAATGAATGGAGTGTGGATGACATTAGTGTGAAAGGGATGAATTGTGTTGTCCTATGAATTAATTTTGTAGGTGTGTTCCTTGCTTTTACTTCTTTTACTTGAAGGGACATAGTGATTAGTGGGATTTAGGGCAAACAATAGGCGGGTGACCCGGGTTCTGGGGAAAGGTGTATCGGGGTTACTTTGTCCCCTTAAATAGATAGTTTCTGGTAGGTATCTATCCTTCTTCTCTATTTCCCACCTTCTCAGAACTTGCTCCTCGTCTGTCCTCTTTTCTTCTTTAGTTTCCCTTGTCCCATATCTGTGTGAATGACAATGTGAAATTTATGTTAGTGTTGTCGAAATAAATGTTTTGAATTTACCCCTGCGTTTCCTGGTGTCGGGAGTTTGAGGTGTCATCTGTGCCTTTCTCCACCACTTACTCCGTCTCCTTCCTAACCCCTAGGTCATTTGACCTTGACATGTGCAAACAACACATGCTGTTGACTGTAGAGAGAAACTGCACCGTCATTCGTCCTCAAAAGCCGTGAATGCATCAGTCACGTGAGATTTTGAACAGGTCCTGTTTGGACTGGCTGCCACAGACTGTTGCTGTTTGGATTGGCTGGAACAGACTGTCGCAGCTAAACTGACGTTTTGAAGCACTGGGTAAGCCAACCTGGAAAACATGTGGTTGGGTCATCAGTGGTTGGGTTCATCAGTGGCTGGGTTCATCAGTAGTTGGGCACACACCATTCATTAAAAGTGTTTATATTTTACTTCCTTTCAGTGGCTCGAATTTTTCCGAACTGTTTTCTACCATGCACAGAGATGACACACGAACAGCAATCAGCTGTGTGTGCACGTACACACGTAGCACATGGGATTAGTTACATGTGTAACAATTTTCTTAATGTGCCTGTGAAATGCGTGAATGGATAAAAACGATATCTCAATACAAACACACAGCCGAAAATTTTGCTGAGGTTCGGGTATATGGACAAGAGCCATCAGCTAGTTGAATTCAGGTACTCAAGTACCCATCAATTCGCTGGCGTTAACGAGAAGTACTAGTTGTTGGATCTCTGCCGGAACAGCAGTAGAATAAATCGGTTATAAAACGATTTTCGTCAGTTTTAATAAATGCGTATACCCCTACATTTACATCTTGTCCTTGAAAAAAAAAAAAACAGAAAAAAGAGACAGTTTTTGCGATTTAGGTAAATAGATAAGAATATGATAGGTGCTCAAGTACTGTAAATCGGATGGCGGAAGGTTTCATGTGAAGAGGGCTGAAGGGACGAAAGTGGAAAAGTTGCTGCAGGAAGACGTTAAGACTGCCTTCACTCTTACACACTAACAGCTGTTGTCTGTAAAATACCTGTAATCAAGGTAAGTCCATGAGTTCAGCATGCAGACTTTTAGTTTTTGGGGAAAACTTGAAAATAAGTTTTTGGTCCCATTGAATAAAGAATGAGGGGGGGGGGGGGGGGGGGGGGGGGGGGGGGGGGGGGGGGGGGGGGGGTGGGGGGGATAACAAGTAGATGTATACGTGTGTGTGTGTGTGTGTGTGTGTGTGTGTGTGTGTGTGTGTTCTCCTTCTTCATATGTCCAGCAGTCACAGGTTCCTACAACATGATACGCATTAACACATGTCGAGAGTTAAACTTTTATTTTATTTCTCTAACATGGCTGCGTCGCCCCAAACGTTCACATCCGGATTCTCTCTCATTTACATATTATAAATATGACCATGATGTAATATCTATAAATAGATTACAGTCCGGAACATCTTTCCCTTTTTTTTTTTTTTTTCAAAAGAAATAAAGTTCTCGTTAATTTTCGTTGTCTCTGTTTTTGTTTGTGAATCTTCTACGCCTACAGTATATCAGAAACTGAACAAATAAAATTTCAGTTCAAACTTTCTCCAATTTAAACTTTCAAAAGGATCAGCAATCATCATGCATGCATACTTCATTCGCTCACACAGTCTATATAAGTATTATAACGCAGTCAAACTTCAGTCATTCGCTTTCATGCCCAGTTCTCACATTCATACCTCTTATTACTCCAATATTTTTTTTTTTATATACGCACTGGATAGGAAAAACGCAAAAGAAAACAAAACATAATTTAGCTTCATCCGGATCAGCACCGTAAAGTTAATCATTCACACGTATTAAACAAACTGAAGGTTGAAAATACTTCTTCCACAGAAATGAAATGAACTCCACCTGGCTTAAACAAATGCAAATGGCTCTCTCTACACTGAGCCTTAAACTTTAAACTGAAATAAAATACTGCAAAGCTCCAACTACACTGAGCGTGCAGAAAACCTAAAAGGCCATCAATTGCACAAGCTCCAACTACACTGAGCTTGGCAATATAAAGCAAAGCTCTAGCTACACAGAGCTTAAAAAAAAAAAAAAATTTATGTCGAGATCCTTCCTTCCTCCTCCCGGAAACGTTGCGGTTTCCTTGCGATGTAACCACGGCTGGATCTGGTGTTATAGTTAGTTGACTGGGATGGAGGTGAAGGTTGTGGAGACGGTGGTGCTGGCACTGCTGAGGGATGTTGATCTGGTCCCCCATCGTCGTTGCTTGCTGGCGGACTGCCACTGGCTGGCACACCTCCGCTGGCTGGCACACCTCCGCTGGATTCCTTTGGCAGCGACTGCAGGTGTTTACGGTTGCGTCGAAGGACACCTGCTGGCGAGTTGACCAGGTAAGTGCGATTTTCCGGATCTGCTGCGACAACAGTTCCTTGGGCCTCCCATTTTCTCTCATTGTCCAGTTTTATCAATACTGGATCTCCTGTTTTCAGCACTGGGAGACTGACTGCACCATGCTTGTGATCATAGTTCAGTTTTATATGCACGCTTGGTTTTCTCGTCGTCTGCCGCTCGCACATCTGCGTCCCTCAGCGGATTAGGTTGTAGAACGTCTGGGAGAACTGGAACCTTAGTTTTCAGCTCTCTTCCCATCAACACTCTGGCAGGACTGGCCCCGGTGCTAGAGTGTGCAGTCGCCCTGTAATTCAACAGTGCAATGTCTGGTTCAGGCTGGCTAAGAATTTTCTTGGCGATTTTCACGGCTGATTCTGCTTCGCCGTTGGCTGAGAGGGAATGCAGGACTGCTGGCTTGTTGCGTGAAGCCGAATTTCCGCGCAAAATCACGAAAACTGACGACAAAGGAAAGGTTGGTGATCTGACACAACCACATCTGGAATCCCATGAGTTTTGAAAACGCCACGGAACTTCCCTATGACAGTTTCTGCTGTTTTGCTGCGTAGGCGGACTATTTCTAGCCACCTGGAGTAATAATCAACAACTACCAGATAGTCATTATCTTGATGTGCGAGAATGTCTGCTCCAAGTTTCTGCCATGGACGCTCAGTAGCTCAGTTGGACGAAGTGGCTCACTGCGTTGCGCTGGCCTGTTTTCCCTGCATTCTCTGCACTTGTTTATGTAGTCTTTGATATCTCGCCGGAGACCTGGCCACCAAACAGAAAGTAGTGCTCTCTCCTGGCACTTGTGAATTCCTTGATGAGATTCATGCAGTTTCTCAAGGATGTGCTGACGTTGTCTTGCTGGAACAACAATCCGTCTTCCATGCACTAGCAAGCCATCTATGAGATAGCTCCCCTTGTGCTTGCTGATACGCCTGCAGCTGAGTGGAAACTGTCTTTGGCCACCCGTTGCAAACGTAGCTGATCACCTGTTGAAGCTCTATCATTATGTCATGTACAGTCTCTGACTTCAGCTTCTCCAGTCTCTGGTCAGTCACAGGAAATGACGACGTCACTGAATCAACGTACGCTTTCACGTAAGATTCGGTCTCCATCTCTTCGTCTGCTGCAGTATGAGCAACAGGCTGTCTGCTGAGAGCGTCGGCTACAACGATGCTCTTACCTGGAACATGCACAACTTCAAAGTGAACCTCAGAAGTCTCATTAACAGCCTCTGACAGCGAATTGGAGCTTGATCAATGTCCTTTGACTTCATGAGTGGGACCAATGGTTTGTGGTCCGTTTGCAGTTCAAATTTGTCCAGCCAATCAGATATTTTGCGAATTTCTCACAGGCCCAAACTGACGCTAAGCATTCCTTTTCAATTTGCGCATAGCGCTTCTCTGCCTCACTCAATGTTCTTGACGCGAATACAATGGGAAACAGTCTATGTCCACACTTCTGCATCAAACATGCTCCTAGACGATAGCTGCTACTGTCTGCACTCACAACAGTCTCTAGCTTGGGATCATAGAACGCTCTGGCTCCTGCGTTGCCTATCAGTTCTTTCACAGCATCAAATGCTTTCTGTTGTTCTGGGCCCCAACTGAACACTCGATCCTTCTTCAGTAATTCAGTCACAGGCTTCAGAGTGTCTGCCATGTTTTTTCACGAATCCTGTCAGATTGTTGAACATGCCGCACACTGTCCTCAGCTCCGACTGATTTTGGGGTGGTGGCATGTCCTTGATGGCACTGACTTTCGCTGGATCAGGCTCGATCCCGTCCTCACTGACTACGTGCCCGAAATACTTGACTTTCTTTCTTCTGTCTGAATTGGCACTTTGCTTTGTTCAGTTTGAGTCCTGACTGTTCAGTTCTGTCTAGCACAGCTTTCAAGCGAATATCATGCTCCTCCAATGTCTTTCCGTAGACGATTGTGTCGTCCATGATCGCCTCGCAGCCCTCTAGGCCTTCCAGGACTTCCTTCATCTTTGTCTGGAAACACTCTGGTCCGAGAGAGATACCCATTGGCATACGTGTGTAACAATATCTCCCATAAGGAGTGATGAATGTTGTCAGCAGCCTGCTCTCATCCTGTATCGGGATCTGGAAGAAGAAACCCGACACTGCATCAAGAGTGGAGAAGATGGTTGACCCCAGCCATCTTCGGCGCAATGTCGTCAGGTAGGAAGCATGCATCTTGGTCTCTTCACCACTGTGTTCAACTGTTTGTAGTCTACACATATTCTCACCTTCCCGTTTGGCTTTACCACTGGCACCATGGGAGCACACCAATCTGTTGGTTCTGTGACCAGCTGAATTATTCCTGCCTTCTCCATACGGTCCAGTTCCTCCCTAACTTTTTTCTGTAGTGGGAATGGTACTCTCCTGGCCGCCGGCACACTGTATGGCTTGGCCCCCTGCTTGAGGTGGATGTGAACTGGCTCCGTCTTCATGAGACCTGTCGTGCCGAAAATCTCATCTATGTCTCTGGTGGCAAGTGACACTAGCCCCATCGTGACCGCTGCCTTTCTGCTAAGCAGGTTGTTACACAAACCGTTTTTCACAACGATCACCTTGAACTTGTAGGCTTTGCTTTTCACCTTTGTGCTGGCATGGAACTCCCCTGCTACTGAAAGCTTCCCTCCGGGAGATGTGAGAGAGAAATCTGGATTTCTTAAGTTCTGGCTTATTCTTCAGTTGTCGGAATGTTCTGTCACTGATAATAGTGATGTCTGCACCTGTATCAATCTTGAATGGCACGATGGTTTCCCGTATTTTGAGTTTCACAACCCATGGTTTTCGACTTATCATCGTCCACTTTTGCTGCATCAATGTTGAACTCTTCTTCAGACTCTTTTCGAACCTCCCTGACACTACGGCAGACCTTCATGAAATAATTCTTCTTGCCGCACTTACGGCATGTTTTTCCTCTTGCAGGGCATCTTCCTTGGACGTGTGTACTGCCACACTGCCCACACTGACACAGTGACTGCTCTCTCAGTCCCGTGCCTCTGCCTCTGCCTCGACCTCGGCTCCTACCACCACGTGATGTGTGCGGAGTCTGGTGTTTCTGTTGTCCACTGTGTGTAGGGCGGTGTCTGTCATGGTACACACGCTCTGCTGCCGCAGCTGTAGTTCCTCTCTGCTCCTGGAGTTCGAGCTTGACCGCTTCAAATTGACGCGCCGTTGTCACTGCTGACTTCAGAGTAAGAGTGGCTTCTAGTTGTAACTTTTGTGAAAGTTCTTTGTCTTGAACGCCCAATACAACTTTACAAGTCTGTCCCGAATGCAATTTCCTTGTCTGGAAAGTCTGCATGCTCAGCTAGCTCGTAGAGCGCTCTGACATACTCCTCAATGGACTCATCTGATTTTTTGGTCACGCTTATGGAATTGAGCACGAACATGAATAATATTTCTTTGGGGAACAAAATGATCATCGAATTTTTTCAAAACTTTCTCATAGTCTTTCTTGTCGTCTGCACTTAAATCAAATGTTTTAAAAATCCTCTCTGCATCTGCACCCATAGCATACAAAAGGCTGCTTACCTGGATCTCTCTCCATCCTTTTTGAAAGTTTTGATGCTAACCTGAAGTGCCCGAAACGCTCTTTCCAAGCCGGCCATGCCGTTGGCTGGTGAAACGAAAAAGAATTCGGTGGTTTGAAAGCCATACCTGCTAGATCTAGATCTATGCTGTTTTTTTTTTTTTTTTTTTTTTTCAGAAAAACAAATTTTCCCAGGAATTTCACGGTTTTCACGGTTAAAGTATCGGCCACTTCTGACACCATGTGTGTGCGTTTGTGTATGGGTTCCTACAACATGATACGCATTAACATATGTCGAGAGTTGAACTTTTATTTTATTTCTCTAACATGGCTGCGTCGCCCCAAACGTTCACATCCAGGTTCTCTCTCATTTACATATTATAAATATGACCAGTGGTGTAATATCTATAAATAGATTACAGTCCGGAACAAACTCCAGATGCACCAAGATAGAGACACTAGAGGGAACTCTCTACAACTAGAAAGGACATTTGCAGACTAAACATGCATTCCAACTTTGCGCAGCGAGTGGTGTCCACATGGAACAACCTTCCAGATAGTGTGGTGATGGCCCCGAGCATTAGTGCTTTTAAAAGAAGACTGGATGCCCAAGGGGAAAGTCTGCCAAACAAATTTGACCCCAGCTGTTACAACTAGACTGCGTTTGCCATGCCATGCACGCAAGTCTAGTTTGAACAGGAGTGGTGAACAGGCCTTGTAAAAAGGCCTCAAACACTCAGTACATCAAGTATCAAGTCAGTATCAAGTAATATTACTATGATCCCTCATAGTTTTACCTTATGGACCTACCTAAATTCCAACTTTCTTCCTCAAAAGTAATTTCAGTCACCGTGTTGGCTTATTTACCTTCAACATTTGCTACATCATTTTCTTTCCAACAAAGATCGAAGCAAATGGAATCTGAAAACACCTCATGTTATTCTATAAGGGTCCAATGAGCAGACTGGTGTGCTTGTACATATGTCAGTGACTTCATCCTTTGTCAGGGTTTGATGAAAACATTTTGCTCTGAAATATTGCTGCTAATTTTATGGAATCGAGTGGGATTGTGTTCTGAATATTTTGTTCAACCAAACTACCCCTGAAATTTTTGTAGCGTGCATTAGTGCTCACTTATTTGGAGCAGGATGTGAGGAAAAAATGTGTCATTTGAACAAAAAATCCAGTCACGGTCAATACATCACTGAGGTAGGTATGTATACCCACACAAACAGTGTGATGATATTGGAAACCGTGCCAAGTCACTTCAGTGGCATTCCTTAATGCCTTTTCTGATCTGATCTAGACACACCACCTACTGGCCGTTCACTGATGACAATAATTGCATAGTCATGGAGCCAGCGTGAGTGAGCACCAGACAGAGAGAATTAATGTTGCTTCTGGTCCAGCCATCCACAAAGAGCCACATCAGAGCTATCACCATGGTGAAGTGAGTGTCTGAAGGGCCCTGCCAGAGAGCGCCACCGTCTTTGTCCCTGTGAACTTTTGATACTGGTGACTTCAACATCAACTCGCCAAAATGGAAAATGTGAGGAGGAAATTGACTGAAGCTACCATGAGAGCAGGGTGTAGTGGCCTCAGAATTTCAGACTTTTTCTTTTTTTTTTTTAATGCTGATTGATAAGAAGAAGAGAGGATGAAGATGAGTTCCATTTTGGTCCGAGACTGCATGAAGGGCGGTACTCTTAGCTTCATATAATGATTATGATTATATACATATAGTAATGTGTTTCTGCTGTGTAACTTAGTCACCGTTATATACATATAAAATGTATTGTTTACATTTATAATGAATTGTTAACTGAATATGTCATGATTTAGAAGCTTCCATTGAAAAATGATTACATGGACATAAACCACACTGTTTCCTTGTAGAAATGGGCTCTGCAATTATTTCATACTTGGAATGCCATACATTTGCACAGGTCTACACTGGACTGCAAACTTGTCAACAGTGTGAGACACTTCAATTGTTCCCCCAATGATAATATGTTGGCAATTGTGTGCGAATGGCAGGCCATGTACAATGACATTTCTCCAATGTTGTATGCCAAATGATCTTGTTCAAAAACTTCAGTGAAAGAACTGATTCTGGAATGCTGATGAATCTCAATCCAGTTTATGAATTTGAATAGTTTGCTAGTAAAACTTAGTTAAAGGACTTTTGGAGGAATTGTTTAACAAACTTTGAGCTTAAGAATGAACATTTCTTAAAAACTGAACAAGTTTGACCAAACTGAATAACTGTTACCTGACAGCTGGCTTCATTTGAAAAATCTGATGATGTGTCATACGTGTAGGATTTTGCTCAAACAAATTGTTTATGACCCTACACAAACTTCTAGCAGATGACACAAACAAACTTCAGGCAGATGACACAAACGCACGTCAGGAAGATGACACAAACAAACTTCAGGCAGGTGACACAAACAAACTTCAGGCAGATGACACAAACTTCAGGCAGATGACACAAACTTCAGGCAGATGACACAAACTTCAGGCAGATGACACAAAAACAAACCTCAGGCAGATGACACAAACAAAATTCAGACAGACGACACAAACAAACTTCAGGCAGATGACACAAAGAAACTTCAGGCAGATGACACAAACTTCAGGCAGATGACACAAACAAACTTCAGGCAGACGACACAATCCGGTCAGAAATGGAACTGTTGGAGGCTTGTAGTGCCGTAATTGATTATGAAAAGAGGCTTCAATGTCAGTATGTTGGATCTGTCTGAAGTGGAGCATTGAGGGACACGTTTTGACTGTCATGTGTAGTGAGAACTGTATTATAACTGACATGGTTTGATTCACAGTGGATCAGTCACAGAGTGTATATTGTATGGAGAGATCAGTCACAGTGTGTACTTTGTATGGAGCGGATCATTCACAGTGTGTATGTTACATGGTGTCCACAGGCCCAAGCCCCATCATGGACAATCTGGCGGAGGCAGTAAAAGACGTCTGTGAACACACCCTCTCCATGGCCAGAGCCGCCAGCGCCAGAGCCCCTGGCACTCCCCTGACCCAGGCTGTGGTTGTCGGAGCCCTGGTGTGGTTCCTAATGTACTGCATGATGAAGAAGCGCTACCATCTACCACCTGGACCTCGGTGTCTGCCATTGCTGGGCAACCTGCTGTTGTTGAGGAGCAAAGAGGATCAGTTCTACGTCACTCTCAGTCGCTTGGCCAAAGAGAAGTATGGCCCTGTCATCTCCTTCTACTTTGGCCCCGTGCTGTGCATCACCCTGAACGACTTTGACACCATCAATGAGGCTCTGGTACAGAGAGGTGGGGTATTCTGTTCAATGAGATATATTGATTCTTACATTTCCCCCTCCTATCTCCCTCCCCCCCCCTCCCGCCCTTCCCCCCAAGCCTTTCTACACGCGCCTGTCAGAACTTTTTTCTGGTAACATTCCTTTTCTTCAAAGACTTGTTTCTTTGTTCGCTTTTTTTCCACAATTGTTTCTCTCCTCCGCCAAGCAGGTTATTTTTTTCACCTTCAGCAATGGGTTTGTTTGTTTGTTGGTTTGTTTTTCAGTCCGTCAGCAAGGTTATGCTCAAAACTACAAGTTTGAATCAAACTTAGTGGAAAGCTGGGATGTGACAGAGCCATGAAATGTGATTGTGGGTCCACACTGATGGTGGCTTCATGGGTAGTTTGGAGGCTGTGAATTGAAAGCTGAGGCAGGGTTTGATTTAAATGAACAGTTGGAGTTTGCTGCAGGTTGATGGTCTCCAGAATGTCTAACTTTCTCATGAACTCTTTCTGTACTAAGGACCGCATATCCGGTCCTTATGTTCAGAACCTTTGTATATTAAGGACCGGTTATGCGGTCCAATCATTTGGAATTTTTCAGTCCAAAGCTTTGGAATTTTTCTCCAAAGTGAGTGAACCTTTTGTATGAATTTGTTACAGATAGTTCCTGCAGTAAATCAGAGTGCAGGCATATTGGTTCTTAGGATTTGCAAGCTGAATGCTCGCTAGCAGACGCTTTTCACACCACATCACCAGTTCAGTTTGGTTTGACGTTGCGACAAGGCGTCGTCTGCTACTCCGTCAAGTATGCGTGGTGAAGGAAACGCTGCAAATCGCTCTCACAGTGTGACTGAAGCCCTTGAACTGTTGCAAACAGCTGAATAATTTCAGGGCATAAAACCAGTTACTGTACATTTTTTGTTCATAGAGTGTGTACCACCCCTATTTTTACATGACACGCAAAATCTCATTTTCTTTGTCATGTACACTGTATTCTTAAATGAATAAAAAAAATTAACTTTGCTATATTGTTTGTAGTTTCTCAATCATTTATAAACATAACTTGAAAAAATTACAAGCCTGTGTCTATTCATTTTTAAAAATTTTTTTTTTTTTAAGTAGAAATGGTCAGTTTCTGGGGGAGGTAAGGGGAGAGAATAGCTAGTATAGAATGAGTTAAACAATAATTTGAAAAAGAAAGAAAGAAACAAACAAAACCCCCTGCTGTTCTACTTTCATCTAGCCCCACTCCTTTCTTCCCCACTGTGTTTTAGCAACTGTTAATGCTACATTACTATTATCATATTGTCACCAAAAGTGGCAGTATTCCTCCTCTTATTGTTCAAATATTATCATCATCATTACTATCATGACTTATTTCTGTTGTCATCATTATCATTTTCGCTCCCATGGTCCCCTCCCCAACAGCCTCATTTTTATTCAGCACCCATTTTGCACCGAATGTGAACAAATAAGTGGTTGCTTGTTCTTCGTTTGCATTGTCCTGGACATTGTTTGACTTACCTGGAGAAGACTCAAGAGGTCAAAATGCATCATGTTTTGTCCTGCAAATTGTCTGGATTGTCTTGCAGAACTAATTGCCGTTTTTTTTTTTCCAACTTTGCTTCAATTTCCACCTTCAGTCACCTCCCTTTGAAACTTTCTCTGTCTGTATGAAACTGCTTCCTTGTGAAGTCTTCCTCTCACTGAAGGCCCGGTGTTTAACTCATTTCTGACCAAGTTGTTGAAACAGTGGTTTCCCTGTGAAGTCTTCCTCTCACTGAAGGCCCGGTGTTTAACTCATTTCTGACCAAGTTGTTGAAACAGTGGTTTCCCTGTGAAGTCTTCCTCTCACTGAAGGCCCAGTGTTTAACTCATTTCTGACCAAGTTGTTGAAACAGTATCAGTGGTTTCCCTGTGAAGTCTTCCTCTCACTGAAGGCCCAGTGTTTAACATTTTCTGACCAAGTTGTTGAAACAGTGGTTTGTGTTTCACTCACACACTGACATCACTGTGCAATGCAAGCCGCAATGTTGTGTTTCACTCACACACTGACATCACTGTGCAATGCAAGCCCCAATGCTGTGTTTCACTCACACACTGACATCACTGTGCAATGCAAGCCCCAATGCTGTGTTTCACTCACACACTGACATCACTGTGCAATGCAAGCCCCAATGCTGTGTTTCACTCACACACTGACATCACTGTGCAATGCAAACCCCAATGCTGTGTTTCACTCACACACTGACATCACTGTGCAATGCAAGCCCCAATGCTGTGTTTCACTCACACACTGACATCACTGTGCAATGCAAGCCCCAATGCTGTGTTTCACTCTCACACACTGACATCACTGCAGTGCCAGTCCTTGTGGTCTGCTGGTATGACACAGTGACACGACAAACAGCAGGCGTCAATCGTCCCAGCATGCATCACACACATACAACGAAGTTTTCAGGCAAGGTCACATTAGCATGTGCAGAAGGTAAGAGGGGCATTCCAAGTATTTCAGGACAAAATGAAATCATGTGTTTCTGTATTCCATGGTCAGACTGTTGTGGGTTTCATGAGTGAAGGACGATGGCAGGAAAAAACACTCACCATCATTTATGGTGCAGGCAATGACTTTGCTGGGAGGCCCTACCTGTACAGCATGGACGTCATGACCGAAGGATGCAGGGACATTGTCTTCACCGACTTCTCCCAGACCTGGAAACTTCATCGCAAAATTGGTATGACTGCTCTGAGGCATTATATGACTGGGTCGCACCTGGACAAGGTCATACATGAGGTCATGGCCAAGGTCACTGACAGAATGTTGGCAGAGCCGGGGCCTTTTAACCCCCGTCCTTACAACGTTGTTCTCATGTTCCACATCTTGGACTTCATCTGTTTTGGGGAGGCTAAACCCTATGATGATCCTACCATCCACCACTTTGCTGGGCTGTTTGATGTTATCAACAACGAGATAGGGAATGGGTTTCTGGAAGATATCGTTCCACTTCTCAAGTACTGGCCCACAAAAAGGTTTCAGAAGTTTGTTTCCTTGATGTCTGAGTTTCTGGAGTATTTGGAGAAAAACATTGAAAAGCACCGACAGAACTTTTCACCTGACAGTGTTCGTGATGTGACGGACAGCATCCTGCTGGCTCAGAAAGAGGCTGAGCAAGAAGAGAGTGCACAGGTCATGGCCAACTTCACAGACGTCCATGTGCGGCAAACGATTTTCGATCTGTTTGGAGCCGGAGTGGACACGTCACGAATGACCTTGAACTGGGCCACACTGTACCTGGCTGGTCACCCTGAGGTACTGTCCACTCACAGTACTCCCCCTCCCTCCCTCTCCTCCCTCTCTCTCTCTCTCTAACCTACACACACACTCACAGATCTCTCTCTCTCTAACCTACACACACATACACACACAGATCTCTCTCTAACCTACACACACACATACACACTCACAGATCTCTCTCTCTAACCTACACACACACATACACACAGAGATCTCTCTCTCTCTCTCTCTCTCTCTAACCTACACACACACATACACACTCACAGATCTCTCTGTCTCTAACCTACACACACACATACACACAGATCTCTCTCTCTCTCTCTCTCTCTCTCTCTCTAAGCTACACACACATACACACTCAGATCCCTCGCTCTAACCTACACACACACATACACACACAGATCTCTTTTTAACCTACACACACATACACACTCACAGATCTCTCTCTCTCTAATCTACACACACACATACACACTCAGATCTCTCTCTAACCTACACACACACATACACACTCACAGATCTCTCTCTCTCTCTCTCTAGCCCTACACACACATGCACACTCAGATGTCTCTCTCTCTAACCTACACACACACACACACACACACACACACACACACGCACGCACGCACGCACGCACGCACGCACGCACGCACACACACACACACACACACACACACACACACACTCAAGATCTCTCTCTCTCTAACCTACACACACATACACACTCACAGATCTCTCTGTCTAACCCCCACACACATACATACACACACAGATCTCTCTCTCTCTCTAACCTACACACACACACATACACACTCACAGATCTCTCTCTCTCTCTAACCTAAACACGCACGTACACACTCACAGATCTATCTCTCTCAAACCTACACACACATACACACTCAGATCTCTCTCTCTCTAACCTACACACACACATTCACTCAGATCTCTCTCTCTCTAACCTGCACACACATACACACACAAAGATATTTCTCTCTCTAACCTACACACACACACATATACACAGAGATCACTCTCTCTCTAACCTACACACACACACATACATACACAGATATCTCTCTCTCTAACCTATACACACACATACACCCACAGATCTCCCTAACCTACACACACACATACACACAGAGATCTCTCTCTCTAATCTACACACACATACACACACAAAGATCTCTCTGTCTCTAACTACACATACACATACACACACAGATCTCTCTCTAACCTACACACACACATACACACACAGATCTCTCTCTCTCTCTCTCTAACCTAAACACGCACACACAGAGATCTCTCTCCCTAACCTACACACACATACACACATAGATCTCCCTTTCTATAACTTACACACACATACACACAGATCTCTCTCTAACCTACACACATGCATACACACAGATCTCTCTGTCTCTAACACACACACACACACACAAACACACACACACACACACACACACACACACACACACACACACACACACACACACACACACACAGATTTCACTCTCTCTGACCTACACACACATACACACTCAGATCTTGCTCTCTCTAACCTACACACACACATACACACTCACAGATCTCTCTCTATATAACCTACACACACACATACACACAGATATCTCTCTCTAACCTTGTATACATATACACTCAGAGATCTCTCTCTTTCTCTAACCTACACACACACATACACACTCACAGATCTCGCTCTCTAAACTACACACACATACATACTCACAGATCTCTCTCTCTCTAACCAACACAGACACATACACACAGAGATCTCTCTCTCTCTAACCTACACATACACCACACACACACACACACACACACACACACACACACACACACACACACACACACACACACACACACAGGTCTCTCTTTCTCTGTCTAACCTACACTCGCACATACAAACTCAGATCTCTCTCTCTTACCTACACACACATACACACTCACAGATCTCTCTCTCTCTAACCTACACATACACATACACACTCAGATCTCTCTCTCTCTAACCTACACACACATACACACACAGATCTCTCTCTCTCTAACCTACAAACACACTTACACAGACACAGATCTCTCTCTCTCTCTCTCTCTCTCTCTCTCTCTCTCTCTAACATACACACACATACACACAGAGATCTCTCTCTCTCTCTAACCTACACACACATACACACGCAGCAGATCTCTCTCTAACCTACACACACAGATCTCTCTGTCTCTAACCTACACACACACGTACACACTTAGATCTCTCTCTCTAACCTACACACACATACACACACAGATCTATCTCTAACCTACACACACACATACACACACAGATCTCTCTCTCTCTAACCTACACACACACACACACATACACACACAGATCTCTCTCTCTCTAACCTACACACACACATACACACACAGATCTCTCTGTCTAACTACACACACATACACACACAGATCTCTCTCTCTAACCTACACACACATACACACACAGATCTCTCTCTCTAACCTACTACACACACACATACACACAGATCTCTCTGTCTCTGACCTACACACACACATACACGCACAGATCTCTCTCTCTCTAACCTACACAAACATACACACACAGATCTCTTTCTCTCTAACCTAAATACACACATACACACACAGATCTCTCTCTCCCTAATCTACACACATACGTATACACACAGATCTCTCTTTCTATAACCTACACACACACACACACACACACACACACACACACACACACACACACACACACACAATCTCTCTCTCTCTCTCTCTCTCTCTCTAACCTACACCCATACATACATACACAGATCTCTCTCTCTCTCTCTAACCTACACACACACATACACTCACAGATCTCTCTCACTCTGACCTACACACACATACACACTCAGATCTTGCTCTCTCTAACCTACACACACATACACACTCACAGATCTCTCTCTATATAACCTACACACACACATACACACAGATCTCTCTCTCTAACCTACACACACACATACACACTCAGAGATCTCTCTCTAACCTACACACACACGCATACACACGCAAGATCTGTCTCTCTGTCTAACCCACACACACACATCTCTCTCTACAACCTACACACACACATACACACTCACAGATCTCTCTCTCTATAACCTACACACACACATACACACTCAAGATCTCTCTCTCTCTCTCTAACCAACATACACACATACACCCAGGTCTCTCTCTCTCTCTAACCTATACACACACATACACACTCACAGATCTCTCTCTGACCTACACAGACACACACACACAGATCTCTCTCTCTCTCTAACATACACACACACATACACACTCACAGATCTCTCTCTAACCTACACACACACATACACACAGATTTCTCTCTCTCTATAACCTACACACATACACACTCAAGATCTCTCACTCTCTCTAACTTACACACACACACACATACACACTCACAGACTTCTCTCTCTCTAACCTACACACATATACACACTCTCAGATCTTTCCCTCTCTAACCTACATGTGCACACATACACTCTCACAGATCTCTCTCTCTCCCACCCCCCTCTCTCTCTCTCTCTCTAATAATACACACACACACAGATCTCTCACTCTCTCTAACTTACACACACACATACTCACAGACTTCCCTCTCTAACCTACACACATATACACACTCACAGATCTTTCCCTCTCTAACCTACACACTCACAGATATCTCTCTCCGTAACTTACACACACAAAATCTCTCTCTAATCTACACATACATACATACTCACTCTCTCTGCTCTCTCTCTTACACACACACACACACATAAATATATAATGCTGAACAGTTAAGTAGTGGGGGAAACAATTGCAGGTTAACAATTCTTCCATCATTATAGTAATGATTTGGCAAAGATTTGAAATTGAGAGAAAAAAAAAATTGAAGATGAAGTAAATGGCAAAATGTGTATCATAAATATTAAAACCCTTCACTAGCTGTATGAGGAAACTATAGCAATCCCTGTCAAGGCAGATCTATATGTGTGTGTGTCCTTCGTTTAACGTCTATCCACTATTCGTGATATTAGACAAAAAAAAAAAAAAAAAAAAAAAAAAAAAAAAAACGTGTACGGAAGTGATTGCAAGCGTGTACATGATGTGTGTATGTGTATTTGTACTGGTAAGCGTGCACGCGAATGTGTGTGTGTGTGTGTGTGTGTGTGTGTGTGTGTGTGTGTGTGTGTTGTGGATGTGTAAGTGTGTGAATATCTTTACACAAGTCATAAGTGAAGATTAACATGACACAAATTACTTATAACCAACACTAACTAATCAATTAAAGTCCAAACGGATGACAGTTTGAAAGAAAACACACACACACACACACACACACACACACAATCCTTTGATCCCCCCCCCCCCCCCCCTCCCCTTTTATCCATCCATCCCACCCTTCCTTTCTTATCCCCCGCAAATAAAGTTAATAAGAAAAATATTATAAGTATTTCCAATAGGGGTGCGTTCTAAGTGTATAAAGAAATCGTATGTTAAAGTGGGTGACTGAAAAATGGCCTGCACAGTATTTTGCTTCAATACTGGAATGATTTTTTTCATATCGTTGCATGAAACAATATGAACTGGAGTGATTTTGTTTCCACATACGCAAACTACGTTTTTTATATATTTTGTTTTTAAATGCATTAAGTTTCCACCTGTGCATTAATGAGAGTAATCTTCTATTAAGGTTAAAATTCTCTTTGATTCTTTTAACATCAAACTGTTCTTTACAGACGTGATCTACCATACTATATTCGAAAGCTTTCCAGATATGCGACTTAACTAAGTTACACTGTTCATGTACTGATAAGGGAAATCAAAACAATTCTGAATCAAAAACTATTTTTGGCTCCACGTTTAGCTGCCCTGTCTACTTTTCATTATAATGAAAAGAACAATGAGAAGGAATCCAACAAAAAGCTACATGGGTTCCCTCTTGCAATTAACATGTGTATCATACAACTTATCTCTATGATCATTTCAGGTCTTGTGTGCAATTGAAAAACTTTTAATGCCTGAAGAGCTGATTTAGAATCAACACAGAACAGAATTTGAAATATTGTTTTTGGAAAGTTTAAAAAGGTAATTTAAAGCCAGGAGTATAGCTGTTAATTCTGCTGTAAATATCAACTTATTAATTCCGATATGAAATGATTTCTCTATTTTTAGGTCTGGTATTAAGAATGCACAACCTTATATCTATATGTATCACCTGCTCCGAGGCCTTTCGTCCGCGGGATTGGACTCATCAGGGAGACACGGCTGATTGTGTCTGTGCTCTTGGTGTCAGATAGAGACACACCACAGTCCATAATTCTGTGGTGTTCCGACCACCAAGGGTTCGAAAAAGAATCCAACAGCACCCCGAAAGCAGCCAGTGAAAGGTAGTAGAATGAAACACAAACGAAAGTGTGGAGAGGAAAAAAAGTTGTTGAAAACTAAAAACATTACGCAAACAGTATAAAATGTAAGAAACAATCTTTGAGCCTATGCTTGAGGATCCATTTAAGGATGCAAGGGAGATCAAAAGATATGGAACAGTCTGAGTGGTCAGCTCTGCTGTTCAATAACCCAAGCATTGTCAGCAGCTAAGAATTGTGCAGAACAACCTTTCCTTTACATATATAAGAAAATAGTAATAAGAATCAACGTTATTTTAAAAGAAGTGCTGAACCCCAATGGGAGCGACATTTGTCACATGCAAGAAACAGACCTGTTGATGTTTTAAGCTAGCTTGTTTTTTAGCTTGCTTTTAACTTGACAAATATATATATATATATATATATATATATATATATATTCTGCTTATCAAACTTTCTGTAATCCGTGTGGCTCTCTACCTATATATCTATGCATGGATCTTGACAATATTATAACTAAGATTAGATTTGGCATTTCTGACTTGTCAGTTCCCTACTATAGGTAAAGAAACCATAGACCAAAAGACTTAATTTGTAAACTGTGTAAGGTTGCTGTTGAAAACGAAATGCACTTGTTATCTGTGGATGGGGCCACAGGTCTCTTGATAGTTACAGACAGGTGGATGCCGTCACAGGTCTCTTGATAGTTACAGACCGAGGTGGATGCAGTCACAGGTCTATTGATAGTTACAGACAGAGGTGGATGCAGTCACAGGTCTATTGATAGCTACAGACAGAGGTGGATGGGGCTACAGGTATATTGATAGTCACAGAGGTGGATGGGGCCACAGGTCTATTGATAGTTACAGACAGAGGTGGACGAAGCCACAGGTCTATTGATAGTTTGTAAGGGTGACAGGTTCAGCAGTGGCCACATGTTGATAGTTTCTGTGGGTTGACAGGTTCAGAAGCAGGCACAGACAGAGGTGAATACAGTCACAGGTCTGTTGGTGGTTTGTATGGGTTGACAGGTTCAGCAGTGGCCACAGACAGAGGTGGATACAGTCACAGGTCTATTGATGGTATGTATGGGTTGACAGGTTCAGCAGTGGCCACAGACAGAGGTGGATGCAGTCACAGGTCTGTTGATGGTTTGTATGGGTTGACAGGTTCAGCAGCAGGCACAGACAGAGGTGGATGCCGTCACAGGCGCCGACATGCCGTGCATGAAGCATCGTGGGCAGCTGCACTACACACAGGCCGTGCTGCAGGAAACCATGCGGCTGTCCTTGGCAGCACCCATGGGCGTGCCCCACAAGGCATTGTGGGATACCTCGGTGGGAGGATACGATGTGCCCAAGGTAACCGCTAGGGGGACACACATGGCTGAATCAGTTGGTGGTGGTGGTGGTGTTTGGAGCGTCAGGTGGATGCACATCCACGGTGTACCATACTCTTTTTTTTTTTGATAGTGCTTTGCATGTCCTTTACCATTTTCTTTTCTTTCTTGTTTCCATGTCCTCTCTCTCTCTCACTCTCTCTTTCTCTCTCTGTCTTTCTCCTTTTACTGTTTTCTTTTCTTTTCTTTTTTGTCTCCATGTCCTCTCTCTCTCTTCTTTTTTCATTTTTTTCCACTTCTTTTACTCAGCCACTGTATCACACCTGCACATCTTGGCAGTGACACCATGATTGATTAATGATTTGGGTTTCACATTATAGTAATGGTGGCACTGTAGATGGCTACATCTTGATTAATGTGTTCTGGTGGGTGTCTCACCATGGTAATGGTGAACGTCTATGTGGTAACACCATGGTTAATGGATTGGTTTCTCCCAGGACACTGCTAATGGTGAACCTCTGTGACTGATGCCATGATTAATAAATTGGTTTCTCCCAGGGCACTTTGGTAATGGTGAACCTCTGGGCGGTGACCCATGACCCTAAGCTGTGGGACGAGCCCTATGCATTTAAACCAGAACGATTTCTCGACGATGAAGGTGAAGTCTATCTCCGTATCGGTCTCTCTGTCACCCTCTTTCCTTTACTTTGTCTCTCTGTCTCTCTTCTTTCACTGTATTTCTTCTTTATATCCTTTCCTGTCTTCTTTGTTTGAGTGGTGTGGTAGAATTCATAGAATGCCCCATTACATGCAAGTCATACTTGAAGGGCTTTCATCCATTTTGTTATAATAAAAAAAAGAGTCTTTTTTTTAAAGGATTAACTGTGTCTGTGTTTATGAAAGCATGAACTGCTGTAGAAGAAAATATCTGTCATCTTTCAAATGTGATGGGAGGGGGGAGGGAGGGGTTGGGAGGAAATGGATATAAAAACTGAATTTTCAGGGATGAAAGTCTTCTGCCATCTCCGCCGTCTCAGCTGTTATTTTTTCGCATCTATGCCGGAAAAAAAAAATCTCCGCTGAAAAAGTATTCGAAGAGTGAAGCTCTGAAATGATCTCAAATGGTCTGCACAGCGAACTTCATGTCTGTCGGTAATGTTCTCAAACAGCATAGTTCTTATTCTGCTTCCTTCCAGTGTCATTTCTCATCATGGCGTCGATTCACAGCGAGAGTCTGCCGCCAGTGAGTGAAAAAAAAAAAAAAAAAAAAAGAAGTATATGAACCATTGGAAGACCGAGTGGCTGCAGAAGGAGGTGTGTGACTACAGAGTCAGGGATGTAATAAGAAAACATGACAAAGACGGTGAATTTGAAGCGTTTTGGGAACCTTGTCAAAAACGTGTCTACTTTGGCAGTCATGGGCTTTGTGGCCATCAGAGAGCACATTGAGCATCCCAGTCACCAGCAGAGAGTGTGTGTGTTTCCAACACCATTACAGCATGTTTTTGGATCTTGGGTATGCAGCAATCTATGTTTCATTTCCAATGATAGTTTGACTCCCACTCTGATTTTTCTACATGTTCCATTTCCAGTGGGACTGGAAGAGCTCAGTTGGTAGAGCATTGGACTCGTAATCTTGGTTTTGCGGGTTTGCATCTCCGCCAGGCCGTTTCGGTACTGGGGGATTTTTCCCTCGGAGTTAACACTGGTTCTGACTCCATTTCCCACACAGTCCGAGTGAGACTATAAACAAGGTTCTGTGTGTGAACGCACGTACATCTTGCACACACATAAATCTCATCATCAACTTTCGGAAAAGAAGGCCAATTTGGCTGTTGGTATAGATGACACATTACACATAGCATGCATCTTCCTCGAAGTTGGAGTATGGCTGCCTTAATGGCGGGATAAAAAGTAGCCATACACACAAAAGTGTTAGAATAATCAACATGATGATTTTGGACACTAAAAGAAAGAAGAAGAAGAAGAATGATCGTTTGATTCTAACTCTGATTTACTTCGTTTGATTCCCACTCTGATTTACTTATCTACAGGTCTTCTTCTTTTTGTCCTCAAAGCACTGCTTGTCAAATTTTCTTCAACTACAGCTCTTAGGATTCATCATGCTAAATGTTTGTCTTAATGTCTAATGGATGTCTCCGTTGATGTAGTTTTCATTCCATGACAGTCTCAGTCTTCATGGTGTTGAAAGTTGTTTTACAGAATGAGTTGTTTAGAAGCAAGAAATCCATTTTTAACGATTTTTATGCCTTATTTAATAGAAAATATGCTTCAGCCTCAGGGGCTGGCACCCCCTGACCCCAGCCAGATTGTTGCCCCTGGACCCCACTGGGGGCCTACGGTCACCCCCAGACCCCGACCAATCTCCTCTTTTTTTTTTTTTTTAAACTGTTTTCGTCCCTGATTTTGTTTAGGATGTATATTTTATTGATTTATAATTTTAAGTTCAGAGCCATGGTTGCTGTGAATCGAGGCTCTAGAGTTTTGGGGTGTTGTGTATGTCAGTGGACAAACGTCTGTAAAATCATTGTATTTTGGCGTGTGTGTGTGTGTGTGTGTGTGCATCCATGTGTGCATGCATGTGTGTGTTTACAGGCAAGCTGAAGACGACACCCAAGGCTTGGATGCCGTTCTCCACAGGGCGGAGGGCGTGTCTGGAGAGAGCGTGGCCAAACCGGAACTGCTGCTGCTGCTTGCCTGTTACCTCAAACGCTTCACCATCACTCTGCCTGAGGGAGCGACCTTTGACCCTGGCTACGAAGTAAGCAGCGCAGGTACTCATGTTCCCAAGCCATTCAAGATCATTGTCACTTCACGCTGAAGGCGGCGTGCAGTCTGGCACTCTGTGACATCATCACATCTTGGAACTGTTTCGGGATGGGTTGTGTTACTGTGACTGTCAAGGTCAAGTGACCTAGGGGTTAGGAAGGAGACGGAGTAAGTGGCGGAGAAAGGCACAGTCAACACCCCAAACTCCCGACACCAGGAAACGCAGGGGTAAATTCAAAACAACATTTATTTTCACATCACTAACATAATATTCTCATTCACACAGATATGGGATGAGGGAAAACTAAAGAAGAAAAGGGAGACAGACGAGGAGCAAGTTCTGAGAAGGTGGGAATTAGAGAAGAAGGATAGATACCTATCAGAACCTATCTATTTAAGGGGACAAAGTAACCCCAATACACCTTTCCCCAGAACCCGGGTCACCCGCCTATTGTTTGCCCTAAATCCCCACTAATCGCTATGTGCCTCCAAGTAAAAGAAGAAAAAGCAAGGAACACACCTACACATTAATTCACAGGACAACACACAGTTCAATCCCTTTCACACTAATGCCTTCCATACTCCATTCATTCAAAATAGTCATCCGTTCATACTGCCTTGGCTGGCACACAGCTGCCTCCACGCCTTCTACACCACAGCTTAAAGTCACTCAGCTCATCTGTCAAGGGAGCCCAGGACCCACATCTCGCAGCAGATGCCTTGGAGGACTGCTCCCCGGTACCTGAGTCCGACAGCTGCATCGCCGGTTCAGGTAGTAGATGCCTTGGAGGACTGCTCCCCGGTACCTGAGTCCAACAGCTGCATCACCGGTTCAGGTAGTAGATGCCTTGGTAGAAGGCGCTGGAATGCGCCAAAACCGAGACCCAAAAAAACAAAAACCAAAACCGCCCTGCAGCGAAGATCAGTGTCTTTCAGAGAAATTCTCCCATAAAACCTAAATGTGTTGGTGCAGTGAAGAAAGACATGAAAACAGTGTGTGCAAACCATTTATATTATCACTTAATTTCTCTATGTTAAAACATAATTCGAAACCTACATTTAATTTTAGAAAAAGACTTCCCCAGTTTTTTGTTTCTATGTGAGAAAATAGAAATTAACTCCCTTTATTTTCCCACAAAAAAAAAAAAAAAAAGAGCCTCGTTCATCCTTTCATACGTCCATCCATAAAAAAAAAAAAATCAAACATTAGGACAGACAGGACGAACAGGAACAGACAATACGAAAGGAGCAGGGCCAACGCGGGCGTCGCGATGGGAGATCCCTGTTTCCGACTTTATATTAGTCGGATGAACACCCTATTTATGTCCGCATCTATCTCGCATGTCTGTGTTCCAAATTACAAATATTTTAAAATAATAATAAATTCCAACCAGTCAGGCACCAACCTATCCAGCAAGACTTCTGAGCTGTTAGAAATCAACCATCCATATATCCTCCCTTGGTTAACAGCAGCGCCCAAAACCATTCTAGCACAAAGACAACCCTATAGTCCTGGTGCCACAAAAGATACGGAATTCTTTTTACAACCATGAAATGAGCTTCTCCTTACCCCAGAAATCACTCAGAAATTGGGTAAAGGAAAACAGAAATAGAGTCGGAGTACATAAATCACAATCGGAACACTCCGAATGGGCAGAAAACTATTCAAGAGCGCTTCGCTGACACGCCTCGACTACACACCCTTTTACAAGCAGGATGGAAAATGGATAAAATAAAAAAAAAAAACTTTTCTCTTTTTTTTTCTCTCTCTCTTTCACTTGCGAAAAAGGGTGGTTTCACAATAAAAAAAAATACTTTCTCTATATACAGAAATAATTCTTACCAGAACGGCGGGTGGTCAGAAAGGAAGTGCCGGCCAGCCCCCAGTCTCGACGGAAGACGGGACTCGACCAACCAGTCCCTACCGAAAGGAACTTCAGGTCCTGGACGACCCAATGGAGAGGTAGCAGTGGGTAGGGATAGAGATCCCAACAGAAGACCAGCGGCTTCCTTCGGCCGAACGAACGGCTAGGTCCCCTGCTGCAGCGCTACGATGAAGTAGACAAAAGAGGCCCACTACCCAAGGATGGGGATCCTTACCACTCGGCTGCTAGCGAATCGAGTGCTTAATCAAAACCCAAGATCGACCAACCCAAGATTGCAACAAGTCTGAATACAGTTACAGTCCCACCCAGGGACATCTCGAGAATGCCAACTTGCCAGAAAAACACGAGCAACACAATCCGGCCTGAAACTCTGGCCAGGTATCTAAAAAAAAAAAAAAAAAACCCACCCACGCGCACACGCGCGCCTACACACATACATATGCGCGCACACACACACACACACACACACACACACACACACACACACACACACGCAGACACGCGCACCGCACACAGCGCGCGGCAACGCACACTCACACGCGCGCCGTATTATCTGTACACACGTTCGCTCTCGCGTGCCCCTCACATTCAGCTTTTTTTTTCTTTTAATTGAAGGGGACAGTCAAGTCAGAGGATGCTGCAACCCCACGGACGACACGCTTGAGAGCATGACCTCTGTGCTCTAACCTCCACACAAGCTAAAACTGACACACTGCCTGTCAGCAACAATCCCTTATGTGTAAACTAAAGAATTTAAAAGGCGTCCGTGACAGTGACGTGTGTGAATGCACACTCCTTTTCTACCAAGAGGTGGTGGAAGTTGTTTTTTGTGTCCCTTAAAACACATGTGCTCAGAAAGGTATGTGTGTACATTTCCTGTTCACTGACACGCTCTTATAAACATGCACTCACACATTCATTCACCAGTTCACACAAACATATGGACACACGCAAACATACATACACACACACACACACACACACACACACGCACACACATACACACACACAGAAAGGTAGAGATAGATATACAGATGTAGATGGATAGATAGAGATGGATAGATACCTACTTCTTTGTTGACTGCTATACATTACGATGGACAGATAGAGATGGATAGATACATACTTCTTTTTGTGACTGCTATACATTACTTTGGACAGAGAGAGATGGATAGATACCTACTTCTTTGTTGCCTGGTATACATTACGATGGATAGATATAGAGATGGAGGGATACTTCTTTGTTGCCTGCTGTACATAACGATGGACAGATAGAGATGGACAGATACTTCTTTGTTTCCTGCTGTACATAACGATGGACAGATAGAGATGGACAGATACTGCCTTGTTTCCTGCTGTACATAACGATGGACAGATAGAGATGGACAGATACTTCTTTGTTGCCTGCTGTACATAACGATGGACAGATAGAGATGGACAGATACTGCCTTGTTGCCTGCTGTACATAACGATGGACAGATAGAGATGGACAGATACTTCTTTGTTGCCTGCTGTACATAACGATGGACAGATAGAGATGGACAGATACTGCCTTGTTGCCTGCTGTACATAACGATGGACAGATAGAGATGAACAGATACTTCTTTGTTGCCTGCTGTAGTACATAACGATGGACAGATAGAGATGGACAGATACTTCTTTGTTGCCTGCTGTACATAACGATGGACAGATAGAGATGGACAGATACTTCTTTGTTGCCTGCTGTACATAACGATGGACAGATAGAGATGGACAGATACTTCTTTGTTGCCTGCTGTAGTACATAACGATGGACAGATAGAGATGGACAGATACTTCTTTGTTGCCTGCTGTACATAACGATGGACAGATAGAGATGGACAGATGCGTCTTTGTTGACTGCTGTACAGAACGATGGACAGATAGAGATGGACAGATGCGTCTTTGTTGCCTGCTGTACAGAACGATGGACAGATACGTCTTTGTTTACTGCTGTACATTACTTTGGACAGACAGAGATGGACAGATACGTCTTTGTTGACTGCTGTACATTACTTTGGACAGACAGAGATGGACAGATACGTCTTTGTTGACTGCTGTACATTACTTTGGACAGACAGAGATGGACAGATACGTCTTTGTTGACTGCTGTACATTACTTTGGACAGACAGAGATGGTCAGATACGTCTTTGTTGACTGCTGTACATTGAGATGGACAGATACTTCTTTGTGACTGCTGTACATTACGATGGACAGATACTTCTTTGTTGGCTGCTGTACATTACGATAGACAGACAGAGATGGACAGATACTTCTTTGTTGACTGCTGTACATTACGATAGACAGACAGAGATGGACAGATACTTCTTTGTTGACTGCTGTACATTACTTTTGGACAGACAGAGACGGACAGATACTTCTTTGTTGACTGCTGTACATTACTTTGGACAGACAGAGATGGACAGATACTTCTTTGTTGACTGCTGTACATTACTTTGGACAGACAGAGATGGACAGATACTTCTTTGTTGACTGCTGTACATTACTTTGGACAGACAGAGATGGACAGATACTTCTTTGTTGACTGCTGTACATTACGATAGACAGACAGAGATGGACAGATACTTCTTTGTTGACTGCTGTACATTACTTTGGACAGAGATGGACAGATACTTCTTTGTTGGCTGCTGTACATTACTTTGGACAGACAGATACTTCTTTTTTGACTGCTGTACATTACGATAGACAGACAGAGATGGACAGATACTTCTTTGTTGGCTGCTGTACATTACGATAGACAGACAGAGATAGACAGATACTTCTTTGTTGGCTGCTGTACATTACGATAGACAGACAGAGATGGACAGATACTTCTTTGTTGACTGCTGTACATTACGATAGACAGACAGAGATGGACAGATACTTCATTGTTGGCTGCTGTACATTACGATAGACAGAGATGGACAGATACTTCTTTGTTGGCTGCTGTACATTACTTTGGACAGACAGAGATCGACAGATACTTCTTTGTTGCTGCTGTACATTACTTTGGACAGACAGAGATGGACAGATACTTATTTGTTGGCTGCTGTACATTACGATAGACAGACAGAGATGGACAGATACTTCTTTGTTGACTGCTGTACATTACTTTGGACAGACAGAGATGGACAGATACTTCTTTGTTGACTGCTGTACATTACTTTGGACAGACAGAGATGGACAGATACTTCTTTGTTGACTGCTGTACATTACGATAGACAGACAGAGATGGACAGATACTTCTTTGTTGACTGCTGTACATTACTTTGGACAGACAGAGATGGATAGATACTTTTTTGTTGACTGCTATACATTACGATAGACAGATAGAGATGGATAGATACTTCTTTGTTGACTGCTGTACATTACTTTGGACAGACAGAGATGGATAGATAATTCTTTGTTAACTGCTATACATGTGAATGACGCTGCTCCCTGCTGTTGGCACTGGCGATGAAGAAACCATTTCTCTGCTGAGCGTAGTAGACTGTTTCTGTCCTGTGTGGGGAGAGTTGCTGCCCTTGTTGAGGAGGAGAAATTCATGTTTTACAGTCAAGCAGGAATTTCCCATGAAATCAAGCTTTCTGAAGAAGAGGAAGATGCCAAGTTCATTATTGAAATAGGGGGGAGACTGTGCTGATGATGCTAGTGACCCTGAAGACGATGTTAGTGACCCTGAAGACAATGTTTGTGACCCAGAAGACTTTTAGTGACCCTGAAGAGGATGTTAGTGGCCCAGGAGACAATGTTAGTGACGCTGAAGACAATGTCAGTGACCCAGAAGAAAATGTTAGTGACCCTGAGGAGGATGTTAGTGACCCTGAGGAGGATGTTAGTGACCCTGAGGAGGATGGTAGTGACCCTGAAGAGGATGTTAGTGACCCTGAGGAGGATGTTAGTGACCCTGAGGAGGATGTTAGTGACCCTGAAGAGGATATTAGTGACCCTGAAGAGGATGTTAGAGACCCTGAAGAAAATGGTAGTGACCCTGAGGAGGATGTTAGTGACCCTGAAGAGGATATTAGTGACCCTGAGGAGGATGTCAGTGACCCTGAAGAGGATATTAGTGACCCTGAAGAGGATGTTAGAGACCCTGAAGACAATGGTAGTGATCCTGAAGAAGATGTTAAGAGACCCTGAAGATGATCTTCCTCTGGCTGTACTGCTTTAGGACCATGACACATGTCCCAGATCTGAATGATTTCCTACTTGGGTTGTGGCCGAAGTCAAGAAGTGCCAGCTGATGCTTATCTTGTGGATTATTTTCCTTATTTGGGCCACAAAGATTTTGCTGGTCAGTACAGCTGCTGAAATAAACAGATGTGCCGCTCAACAAGTTAAATCTTTAAAAAAAAATTTTTTTTATGTTTTATTCCTCCTCTCTAAATGTTTTATTCCTCCTCTCATCATCCTTCCACTCCACAGTTCCTTCATTCTTTCCTCTCCTCACGCGCTCATCCTTTGCCATGGATTTAACAATCTGACATGAGCATGCCTAGTACATATACCAATATGTAAATGTGTACTTATGAATAATAAATATAATCATTACAATCTGGCAGTTTTTCTTTGAGCATTACTCGGTTTGAATGAGTGCGTGAAGAAAAAAAAAAAAAAAAAAAATAGAATGAATGTATGTAATAGTTACAAGGAGGTGTTTTTTCTTTTTTTTTTTTTCCCTTCCTTCCCCCTTCTTTCTTCCTCCCGTTCTCTCATTAATGATTTTTTTCCCCTCCTCCTTCCCCCCTTCTTCCCCCTGCATTTTATTGATCCCTTTCTCATCCTTTCATTCCACAATTCCTTCTTTCACACCCATATCCTTATTCTATACAGAAAATATCAACATAGCAGTATGATTCATAAAAAAGAGAAAAAAGAGAAAAAACTAAACTAAACTAAACAAACAAAAAAAGTGTACTCTTTCCTCCTCCCCCCCCCCCCCCCCCCCCCCCCCTTTTCCTTCCCTCCACACACGGTATTCTCCCCCCCCCCCCACCAATCTTCTCTCCAGTCAATCAAGAAATCGGTAATCAGTTTCAATTTTCTGACCAGCCATTCATCCATATACTTTTCAATTATTCTCATCCTTCAACTCTACACCGTTCCCTCTTCCTCATACAGGCTATAACATTTATTATACTCATTTAGGCAATATATATAACTTGATTTCCACGTGGAAGTATGGTGTTCACTTGAGTTCTAAATGTCATGCAGTTCAGTAGTCTTTAAACACACACACACACATTCACAGACACGTATTCACCGGAGACCATTGACCAGTGTGGGCTCCCTGGCAAATACAAGGTCTGGTGTCTGCAGTTCATGCTGATACCAAAGCTCCTATGGCCTCTGATGATATACGACATCTGCACCAGCATAGTGGAGGCAATGGAATCCAAAATCAACAAGTTCACAAGGAAATGGCTTGGTGTCCCCCACCCTGTCTGACTGACATAGCGCTATACTGTCGCCAAGCAAAGCTGAAACTACCACTGAAATCCATCCTGGAGGAATATAAAGCAGGGAAGATCAGACTTCAAAGCATGCTGGAGGACTCAGGAGACAAGGTGGTTGAAGCAATCAAGCCCCAGCTGAAGACAGGCAGAAAATGGAAAGTTCAAGAGGCGATGGATTCTGCAAAAGAAAGTCTCAAGATCAGAGAAATAACAGGACACACACAGACCAACAGACAAGGACTGGGGGTGACCAAAACTGAATGGTGGTCAAAGGCCAAGGAAAGCCAAAAGAGACATGATGATTCAGGAGATGAGAAAAGAAAGAAGACCAACAAAGACTCCAAAAAGCAGTCCAGCAGAGCCAGCAAGGGCAATGGACAACGTGGGAGAATGCACTCCAAAGAAGTCTCACTTGGAATGACATTTGGCACATGGCCCCTCTCAGGATCAGCTTCATTCTCATCTGCATATGACCTTCTGCCTTCAAATGCAAACCTGGTGAAGTGGGGAAAAACAGACGATCCTTCATGCCCCCTTTGCCATGAAAACAAACAGTGGAGCATGTCCTAAGCTCATGTAAAGTAGCCCTGGCTCAAGGAAGGTACACATGGGCACAACCAAGTGCTCAAAGAGATTGTACAAGTAGTCTGGGCTAGTACCAACACCACAAAAGGGAAAATCAGGACTCCAAAAGCACCCGCAACATTCTTCACGGCAGGAGGCAGCGAATCATCATGGCCAAGAACAACAGTGCCACTCGGAACATGCAGGCAGAGTCTGCTGGACGGGGCAGATGACTGGGAGTGCACAGCAGACCTCCCAGAATGGAATAGTCACCCAGAGATTATCAGCAAGAGTGGCATGAGACCAGACATAGTATTACACTCTCAGTCAACCAAGCAGCTGATCATGATCGAGCTCACGGTGCCATATGAGAACAGAATGGAGGCAGCTCAGATCTACAAGACTGAAAAGTATGCTGATCTGGCAAACAGCCTGAGGAGAGAAGGCTATCAGGTCAAAGTCCTCACTGCAGAAATTGGAGCTAGGGGGTTTGTGGGAACGTCTGCATACAGCCTCATGAAACAGCTCTCAGTTGCAGGGAGGGAAAAAACAAAGCCCTGAAAGCAATGGCAGAAGCGGCAGAGAGGTGTTCAAGTTGGATCTGGTCAAGGAGGAACAAAAGTGAACTTCATAAGGCTTAACTTTCCTACAAATATCAGGTGTCCCTGTGGCAGTGGTTAGTGCGCGAGTCATTAAGTGGAAATGAGCATGTCCAGAAGGGCATGGGTTCGAATCCCAGTCATGGCTCATCCCAAGATGCACGCTCTCCACGATTTTCTTTCTAC